>OY757904.1:83766835-84089335 GCA_963585895.1 Sepioteuthis lessoniana | reverse complement strand
CTCAACTTTATTGCAGGAAAGATTTAGTACAAATAAAATAAGAGGGTGAATCATGAATCATAGCATAAATAGAAGTTTGTGTACTGAATTTTCAAAAGTTTCAGTAGGAAACAGAATGAAAATTTGAATCAAATGAATGAAGTATGCCATGACAAAAGTAGAAGAAATTACAATCGGCTAATGAAGAGATGTTAGTTGCATTTAATTGGATTGCCCAAAGAATACACAATGGAATGTTAGAGTAAATATTCTCATATTCTCCAATATTTATGAAATAATATAAAAAGAAAGACTTATAGAATTTAAAATAATGAAAAATCAAAAGCAAATAAAAATAGAACACCATCACATACATTTTGCTTCTGCAGAATGATAAAATTCCTTCTTGTCACCAAGTGAACTTTTTATCAAAGCATTACAAATTTCAGTTAAACTAATTGCAATCAGCATACAGGTATTAAAAAGTTAAAAGACAATGAATAAGAGGATTACATACCTACAATAAATGGACAAGGAGCACTAAGGACTCCAGACAAACCAAGTGGACACAAAGGAATATATGGACATTGCCAATGAAGTGGAAAAATCAGCTGAAAAAAATTATATATATATATATATATATTTAAGTTGACGATAGAAATTGCTGTCTCGTACATAACATCATATTTTTGGCATCACAAATAGGAAATGGATTTTACTTTTGAGATAGTCCCATGAAACTAAAACTAAAAAGAAATTTATTCAAAAATCAGTGGAAAAAGATTTAACAAAAACAAAAGAAGCACTTACAGTAGTCACTGCTTCAGCGACACCAGTCAGTACAGCAGGACGAAGAGAATGAATAAGAATCTTCTGTTCCAGCAAGACATGAAGCAAAATTGTCATACAATTTTCAGGACCTAAGTTTTTCAGCAGTGTGATGAAGGAAGCTCCACTGAAATCAAAATTAACCTCTCATTAATGCAAAACTTTTGCCTTTCCACAAAGTCTCCTCCAAATCAAAATAGGATTCAATTTTGACTTAATTTAAAATTTACATCTGTCAAAAGTCAACAACTATTGTTTTCAAGAGAAATTTTATTGAACTGGATTCTAATACAATATTTCTATTACAAAATATTTCTTTGAGTATTAAAAATGTGGTAAAACAATATAATTCTTGCAAAGAGAAATAACTTTACTGATCCAGGAAAACTCTTTGGAAATTTTTCAAAACAAGTATTGCCACTCATAGAAAAATATATCTAACAAGAGCCACTATTAATAAATGACAATTCTAATAAGGTAATAAATAGCATTTTCTAATGAAGAAAAATCTAAGCAAAAATAGTTACTCACCTTTGAGGTAGAGGGGAATCTTCAGGCATAGACAAGCACAAGGCTTCATGATTCAACTGGAAAGAATAGGAGAAAAAATGTTTACTAAAAAAAATTTTTTTTTTTCATTATAGTGTCAAAACCAGCTTCTAGAAGTACTAGGCTGTGTCAACATTTTTCTATGTGGTATTCTTAAAACAACAAACAACTTTCATCATATTCTACTCATTTCTAATCATTGGTATATTTGGTACTAAGCATACTTTTTTAACCAAAAAGAAGAACTCATCAATTATTCAAATTATTTAGATTTATGAGCATATCACTGGATAGCTCAAAATGCATGACCCAAAATGATCAAACCTGATATTATTCACAACAGAAAGAGTATCTTACCAACATTAAAACACTGACAAGTCATCAGTGGCTCAGTATAATTCATTTTAGCATTTTTAAACATTAGTTTACATAAAATCACTCAAACATTTTAAATGGTTTTTACTAAATCAACACCAATCATTGCACAGGCAAAAATAGTAAACAACTTTAATTTACATAAGGGAGAATTTTCAAAAGCTGAAAATACTTTTTCATTGAAAAACTTTTTTAAAAAATCAAATAAATTCAGAGACAAGACAGATAACTTGACATAAATTTGACATGCCTTAAAAATATTAGAGAGAGAGAGAAAAAGAAAAAAAAAGTTAGTTATATATTAGTAAGTTACAAATACCAAATCTGTGCAAAATTTCCAAAATCTGTATGAAAAGCTAATTCTATAATTTGAAAAATAGATTATTCAGCTATCTCTAACTAAAATGGACAGAAACATCTTTTATTACACATTTGTTAGACAAGAAATGAAATTTTAGAAAATGTTTATTAATACCTGAACAAGAATTCTTGGCCTTTGTGGTGAAGGATAGGGGACATCATACATAAAATGAGAAATATGCCTGAAAAGAAAGTTTCACTTTCACAGATAAATGGTGAATATTTGGAGTCAGTCAAAATTACAGTTCAAAAGAAATATTTGGTTTCATTTATTTGATTTTCAGAATTGTATAGCTTCAAAACAATATAGCTTATAATGAATAAGAATAAGACGAAAATATTCCAAATTTCAGGTTAAAATAAATCTAAAATATGTAAGACTTTAGAAAGTATTTTAAATAAAAGCAGATATTATTAGTTTTTTTTTAAAATTATATTATTCAAAGAATAAACAAGTGCAATTGTTTATTCACATAATCAGTTTTTAAACTTTCATGATGACTGATAATTTATAAATAATTTGATGTTAGTTTTAATAACTGCAACCTTCAAAAGCCTTACAAGTAAATGATTTTTATGAGCAATGTCTGAAATTTTAAAATAAAAAAATCATCACTATTATTTAGTTGAGTATCTTCTCACCTACATTTCAGCCATTGAATACTTCAAGATTTTTCACATCTATTCTGCATTCAGTAATCAGATTTTTTTTTTTAATTTTTACTTATTTAAACTTTCTTCATACTCTTGAAGAGAGCTGAGGAAAATGTTATTTTCATAATGGGGAAAAATATTATATATATATATATATATATATATATATTTCACATCACATTTATTGCTTGAAGCCATAACTTTTATTCTGAATGTAGTAGATTTATTCTATGAGTTATTCAGACCAACATCATTCAGGTGTTTCTTTTACATATAGTTCTACATCTGAAAGCTAAAATTGCTGCAGATCAAAACCAAATAGTCTAGAGGAAAAAATCTTCATATACTGGGTAGAACAAGACATGCTAATTTTCCTCAGCATATTATGAATGAAACACTGACAACAGCATTTTTCAAGTATGGAAACTTTTTTTTTACTGAACCCAGGTCATCATATAGCAAGTTTATGTAACCCTTTTGATGTTCAAATTTAGAAACTTTGGAGAACCCACCTCCACCCAAAAACACACACACACACAAACAATGACCTGTACACCAGAGAAAAGTTGAAACTAATAAAAGAGCAAAGATGAGGATACTAGCCCAAATAACTTGTGGAGTAAAGGTAATATTTACAGTGAAATTGTTTATAATTCAATATCTATATAGTCAACTATTAATAGAGGAGTAATATAAAGAATATAAGATATCTATTTAATCAAATATTGATAAAATGTTTTGACACTCTGACTAATGCCTATCACTATAATTTTTCTGATAAACTATGAAAGCAGATTGTAAAAGATTTGAATTAACTCACCTTTCTATAGGAACTGTATAGGGACCTGTTATTGATATTCTATACAAATATGAAAGAAACTTCTTGAAAGCATCAAAAAAAGGCCAACGAGAAAGAAGACAGATGCATTTGTTGAAGTGTACAGTTTTGAGAATGCGATACTGTTCACGGATATGCTTGTTTTTTAGCCCTAAATGTCGCAATTGTAGGTCTGTTAATTTTTCTTCTGGAAATTCTTCATAAAAAGATACTGCAGCACCATATGCCTGCAAAGATGTTAGAAAGAAACATCAGTACAAAATGGCACAGCAAAACAAAAAAAAAAAAAAAAAAAAAAAGATTTCATGATTAAAGTCAGTTATTAAACAGAAGTATAACTGCATTCAATAAATAAGATCTGAGTAAGATCTAGCATTTTACCATTTAATAAACCAAAAGTGAATTTTTCAGAAACAATATTAACAGGAGTTCAACATATTCATAGGTGAAAGACTTTAAATATTTTGTATAACCATTATAATGTTAAATAATTTATTCATCTAAAATTATTTATAATTTTAATACAAAATTTTTTAGACTTTATGCAGATATTTCGCAAAGATTTTACATATATTTTTCTGATTTTCCTTTGAAAATTTACCATATGAGACACCCTCCCATTTCAACAAAGAATAATAAACAAAATTGATAGTACAGTAAATGCTACTGGAATTTCAAGCATGTTCCCTAACAGGCTCAGTTCAAAACCTTTATTACAAATTCATAAAATTTCAATAATTAAAGGGGGGAAAAAAGTGGATCTTATATGCCAGCAAATATAGTATATAACTCTAAATGAGATTATATGACTATGTAGAGAAAAATTGATAACAAGGCAATCCAAGTAGAAGGAGAGATTTATTGTGAAGTCAACACTATAGCGTTTTGGTTCTACTGGACCATCATCAGGACCATGAGGGGTGATATAGGCGATGTTAAGTCAATGATGGATGTTTAAAAATGCAAAATACAAAAACCAAGGGGAAAATTTGTATAACAAGAAAAAGTTGGCTGTTTAATTAGTGAATCACCGTTTGTTGTTTTAAATTATGTCATTTGACATATTGTATAGAATTTATGTTACGTTTGTTTATCGAGAAAGATTTCGAGTCAAAAGGAAGAAAAAGAAAGACAAAAGAAAAATAGAAAGCACAAAAGTAATGATATGTGTGGAAAATATTAACTAAAGATGGAAAACATTGTAGCTATTTGAAATGGATTCGCTCAAGTAAGGAGAAATATTATAAAAGCTAGGACGAGTATTTAGGGAATTAAAGAGCGAGATAGCAGCAGCTTTAAAAATTCGTCTTAGACTTTTATTATGGATGTAAATGAGCATCTTTGCAGAATTGAAGTCAAAGCTGTGGTTAGATTGAGAAATGGGTAGGAATAATGCATTGTTTAAGTTAATAATTCTTTTATGTTCTTTCAAGCGAACATGAAGGTTCCGAGATGTCTCACCGATGTATTTAAGTTTACAATCCTTACAAGGGATACAATAAACACTGGCATCTGAAAATATGTTACGTTGAGGGCTAGAGTGTACTAATTCACGGATCATTTTCGAAGGTAAAGAAGTAGTTTTGATATTGAGTTTATTTAAGTTGTTTGTTATGCTGTGAGAGGAAGAATTGTTTGGCAAAGTTATGTATCTATGGGAGGGGAACTAGTTTTATCAGATACTGAGTGGGCATTAGTTCGAGGTTGATTCTTATTGTGGATTTTGAGGGCTTTAGATTTAGCAAAATGTATAAAGGATTTGGGGTACTGAAGGTTAAGGAAGGAGTTTTCTATGTGGATGAATTCATCATTTAAATATTTCTCTGCATATTGTCAGATTACAATCTATTATTTATATATATAATTCTTTAAGCTAATTTCATTAATTACTGATTAATTAATACTTTGCTATTAATGCATTTAATAAATATTTCCTCCAACTGAGATAATTAAATTCCTAACTTTCATCCTCCATACAAGAATCAGAGTCCCAGAATGACATTTAATTTTATCAATTATAATAAATACACTTAAGCACATATTATAGTATTTTGATGTAAAGAATAACTGAAAATTTATTGAAAATAGATTTTACTAAATAATAACCTTTTCCCCACCAGATGTGGTAAGAATAAATGTTGAAAATACAGGAAGAGGATGCTGGGCTTTTGCTGACCAACATTCAATGGTTGCTCCCATTGGCAAACAAAATAATGGCACAGATGCAGGCAATGGAAAGTTTTCATAATCATCAGGTGGAAATCGGCCTAATATTGCTGAAAGAATAGAAATTATAAATAGCACTTAGCGAGTAGATAAAAGAAAAATGTTAAATTTAGAACTTTAGTTATTTAACAAGAAATAAATAGATAAAATAAAAATAAATAAATGAAATACTTTTCTTCTGACAGTGAAATCCTAGAAGACAAATACCTCACTTCAATATTAATATGAAACTGAAGAAAAAAAATTTAGTAGTAGTAGTTCTCCACTTTGAATAATGGTGACTGTGATGGCATGGAATCTGCAAGGTGCTGGAATCATGATATATCTATCCAGACACATTCCAGGGTTGTCTGTAATTGAGTTGTCTTAGGTAAGTGGAACTAAAGGGAATTTTAGTATGAGCCACATGTCCTATACATTCATAATAGGGTTAAATCTGGTGAGTGGTGGGAGTAAGTAATGGAGTACCTGTAGGTCACCCAAGTATTCCTAAAACCAGATTTGTGTCATCCATACAAGATACTGGAACAAACCATCACCACAGCGGTGCAAATTATCTGCAATAAATCTGTTACATATGTCAAGACATTCCAGTTTTGCTAAGTGATCCTTATAAACTGACAGAACAGAAGACACCACACCACTAGCTTGCACAACACCCTGCTAACAAGTATTTCAAACATAACATGTTCTTCTCCATACATGAACTCTACCATCTATTCAAACGAGCTAGAAATAAAATAAGGTACTAGTCTTCCATAGTCCAATGACAATGTTCTCTGACCCAAGTGTGGTGCAGTAAGCAATGACAATGTCAATAATGGTACTCTTGTTGGTAGAAAACAATGGAATGTCAGAGAATTCAGTGCACACTGTAAAATGCACTGACTAATTGCTTGAGCAGTATTCACAATAAATTGGTATGTGATCTGATGCAATATTCTCTCTCAGCAGGTAGTAGCCCATCATGCAAGTCATTAGCAATTCTGTTCATTTGTAGATACCTACAGTTTTTAGGTGCTACTAATGTCTGTTCTAAATTCACATTTCTGGTAAAAATCTTAGAGTTGTTTGAAGATAAAATGCCATATTCTACAGACCCCAACTACTACCCCAGTGTTAAATGGTGTTAAATCCTCTCTAGTTCTTATGGCTACCACAACTGCACTATCTTTTTGCTTATTATGTTGCATGTAGATTTTCTGGCCAAGTTCATTTCTATAAGTGAGGGAGAGAGAAACAGTCAATATACTGTTGTCTAATTTTTTAGAACATCAATTTATATCAAACAACAATTAGCAGGTATTATTAACCCCAAATCTCTTGTCAAATCCAAAAATGGAATGAACAATGTGTTTATAATACAAAACAAGTCATATAAACATTTACATCTAATCAGAAATTGTTAGAATGTTTAAATGTAGGTTGAAGTAAGATAAATTGAAAAGTTTCTGTGCTTAAAATTATAAAAAATAATGTTAGCTTCAAAAAATATTTTTGTTTCATTCTTAAAGAAAATCAGAGAAAAATTTATTTAAATAATGCATGAAAATGAATTTACACTCTAATTTACATTAATAAAAAATACATACCAGGTTCATAAGCTAAAACATCTGCTTTAGTCATAGCTTTCTTGTAACATAAATAAACATCAGAACCAACCTGGAAAAAAAAAATGTTGCATATAAACTTAGTTTACAAAAATCTTCAAATACAATTCAAAGTGATAACTAAAACATCCTGTATTCAATTTTCTAGTTATTGGGTTAGCCAAAGAAATTTGTTTGGTTTAGAAGTAAAAACAAAAGAGAAATCTTTATTTTCAAGAATAAATTTATTGAACAACATACGCACATTTAGTTTCATTGTCTTCTATTTTTCAGAAAAATTCATATTTCCACTGTCCCAGAACTTTAATGTTTTTCAGTAAAGAATTCTTCCAGCTCCTTTTTGCAGTCTTTCAGGGAATTCAATTTTATAATTATAATAATTTTGTAAAAACTAGAATAAATGTTAATCCCAAACTACAATATCTGCTGACTATGGCAGATGGGTGAAAACTTCCCTGCCGGCTGTAACATTTTTTACTTGGTCACAAAGAAACATGTAGTCTAGCATAATCTTGATGGAGTATTACACCTTCTGTTATCAACTAATTCCAAATACCTTTCGGAGATTGATATCTTTCCTTGATCTAATATGGAGCAATACTTAGAATTAATGATTTGGTTCTCTGAAAGCTTGCTTATATTAGATAAATCCCTTCCTTTCAGGTCCACAGCATCACTTTCTTTGGATGAAGTTCAGACTTTGGTAAGGTCAGAAGTAGTTCTGTTTACTTGCCCTATAAAATCTTTGATTCCACATTGTTGTAAAGTAGACAATTCTCATTACCTATTAAAGTTTGTTAAAAAAAAAATTAACATTTTTAATTACAATTTAGTAAAAAAATTGAAATATGTTCCACTTGGTCTTTCATGGGAGGCCAACATAACATTGACTGACATAAACAAGCTGGTACAAATGATTTTTAATACTTACTAAGGATAGTTTAAGCATTTTAGTTATCTATTAGATGTGAGAATCATTAACCAGAAATACATTAATTTTGACAACTGCTTTAACAGTTGTCATATTACAATGTAAAAAAATTTTTTTTCAAAACCAAATTTGATTACACTGAACATATGTACATTTCAAATGCTATCAAACAACAAAAAATAAAGTATTTTGCCCAATACATCAGGATTATTCTAACAGGAAAACGTTCAGAAATTTAATTGTTTATCCTTTGAATTTTTCCCTTGCATCTAAGACTAAGAAAAATGAGTTCATTACCCCCAAAAATGAAAACAAAACAAAATTATTTTTTCAAACTATTCCTATATAAAAACAAAACTTATCCATTTAATTTTTAATGCAAGAAAATTATGAAACTTCCAATTACGATTCTGCAACCAATAAAAATTATTTCAGTAAAAAGAAAAAAAATTATATTGCACATAAATCATGATCTTTCCTATTAATTCTTAAAAAAAAAAAGAGGTTGATTCAGATTGTAATATCTTAGCAATTAATATTTTGCTTTGTCTATCTAGTACCAACATATTCAGATTTACACATACTTTTCAAACATGAGAAAAGCTTATATAAATTGTTTTGATTTTCATGGTAAACAAGTATCAAAGATAAATAAAAAGATAAATTAACTAAACATCAAACTCTAACAACATGGAAGAGAAAAAAATAGAATCAAAAATACTTTGCTCACAAAAATATCCAGAGTTTATATAAAAAGAAAAAAAAAACAAGAAAAAGCAGATATGTTCAATGAATACATCTTCTAGATGTACCAGGATGAATCCTTAATGTTTTAAGACTATATTGTCTTTCAGTTTTCAGCTACTGCTGATCAGGCAATGGCCAGCATCTTGAAAGCAATGAAGTACCATAATCATGTAATCATTTCCTCCGTTGTTGAAAAGAACTATGCCAACAGCTTAACAGCTGATGTTGACTTATGTTTCTTTTATATAATGAGACAACATTACCCTGTTACATTTGAAAGGAGCCAATATCACACTGATGCCACAGATAACTACCTGGCTAAAACCAGGTTAGTCTTTTCTCTCCTATTCAATACTTGTTGAGAAAATAAAACTCTTTGATAAATTATACCTGTCCTATTGGATCTATAATCATTTACATGTTTTTCTAAAACTTCAGTTATGGATCTATTGATTTCCCAACTGAGCCAATCATGCTAATACTGGTTAATACTTTGCAGTGATTACCCCCCCGCCAAAAAAAAACCCCAACATCCTACTTCAAATGGCTCATGAGTCCACCATTTCTATTTTGGCACTGTTCCACAAGTATTTAGTGAATTTCCTTGTGCACAAATACAAAAAAAAATCTATCCAAGTCATGAGTTACCAAGGTATTACTTACTTTATGTTATTAGAAAAATATAATGACATTACCTCCAGATTTGATTATGTTCTCAGGGAAATGTAATTATTTGCTTAGATCCACTTTCATCTGTTAATCAGGAGCCAAAGATAGCCAGTAAGTTCTTTCTTTTAGAAGCTTACAAGGCTCTCCTCTAGGTCTAGAAAGCTTATGAGACACAACCCTCATACTGAGATTTACTGGCACTGGTCATTGTAATCATTTCTTTGATTGTCTTAAGTTGTTGATCATGATGTAACTAATAACAGTTGTCTCTTGAAGCCTTCAAGCAGCTACTAAGAATATGTTGGAGTTTGGTTTGGTTGGCTTTTATAGCATATCAACCCTTGTAGGTTATCTAATATCAATTACTCTATATATATATATATGATTTGTAAATGCATACTTTGTAGATAACATTTTTAAATGAGCCAGAGCTCACTGGTTTGCATACTGTTAAATGGTTATATATATGCTTTGTAAGTCAATAGTTTGTAGGTAATCTTATTTCTAAATGTGTCAGAGCTAGTTTGTTTGCACACAGTTAAATGGCTACAAATATTCTTATACAAGTAGTTCTATTTAGTATAAATCATCTTATCAGGTGCTACTACTCCAGGTCAGAATGGAGCTGGGAGCAATAGCAATGAAGGAGTACTCCATATTCTCTAAAGCTCCAAGACTGGGGCCCTCGCCATCAGATGGGTTGTCATACCCAGGCCACTTCATGGAGTGGAGGGTTTACCTCTCTGCAGAGATGCAGTTAGTGTATTTTACAGCCCAAGCTGACTGATATTAAATTGAATTGTTAATGTTACATAGCAATACTTGAAACCAATTAACTGAGTAAACAAATGATCAATACTAAATAGAATTATTCTTGTTGGATAAGAATGATTGAAACATTTAACTGAGTGCAAAAATTGAATTATTGATATTACATAGCAATACTTGGAAATGCGTCCTTGGGAAAATGATTGAATAATGTTGAATAGAATTATTAGTGTTAGATAGCAATACTTGAAACCAAACTGTGGGCTATCAAATTAGCTCCAACTTTTTGAAAATAAATTACCTACAAACTATTCACTTACAAATCATATGTATAACCATTTAACAATATGCAAACAAATGACTGATGTTAAAGTGTTACACAACAACACTCAAAGCCATTTAATTGTGTGAAAACAAATGAGATCTGGCTTGTTTAGAATGTTATCTACAAACTATTCAGTTACAAATATATATATATATATATACACACACACACACACACACACACAAAGAGGAATTGGCATTAAATAAACTACAAGTGTTGACATGCCATAAAAACCAACCAACCTTAACTGTGTAAACAAATGACTGATGTTAAATTGAATTGTTAGTGTTACATAGCAATACTTGGGTTTGAGTTTTGTTTAACGGCATATCAACCCCTGTGGGTCATTTAATGCCAAAAAGGTTATTTTGAATTTCAGTCATTAAAGTAGCAGTTCTATAGAGATGTTTGGTTATATCTTGCTGAAAAAGTTGCTTTCTTTTAGAAAATTAAAAATGTTTTCAGGGTTTGTATTCTTAAAGATGTCCCTCAGGTTTCTTGCTTGATAGTACTTGGTACGGATATGTTTAAGGTTGTTACAATTTAGAAGGATATGTTTGGTTGTGAGTTGTACTTTGCATGATGGGCACACTGGGGCATCCTCCCCTTTTAACAGGTGTGAATGAGTAATGTGGGTGTGCCCAATACGCAATCTGGCAAGTATTACTTCTTCTCTTCTGATGCTTCTGTAGCCTGTTAGCCACTCTCCGATAGCTTCTTGTATTTAATGGAGTTTTTTTTGGGTCTGCCATTTGTCTGATATATATTTCTTTATGGTTGGTTTTAGATCTGTATATGGGATTTTTGATTTGCACATATCAATTTGAAGAGCTTTTTTTGCAGCTTTGTCTGCTTTTTCATTTCCTTGGATGCCAATGTGACTTGGTATCCAGGTGAATATGATGTTATTATTTTTAGAGAGGGTGTTTAGTTTGTTTAGGAGCTTTGTGATCAAGGGGGATGATGTATCTCTGTTCTGTAGTGCTAGTAGGACTGATTTGGAGTCTGTGTATATGATAAATTTGGAAGCTTTATGGTTTGCTATGATATTCATAGCTAGATCAATGGCTGTGGTTTCTGCACTGTAAATTGAAGCTTCATTAGGTAGGCGTTTTAGGGTTTCTTTTTTTTGAGAAATAGCAGCACAGCCTACTTTTTTTCCTTGTTTGGATCCGTCTGTATAGATGTGATAGTGATCTGGGAACTTATTTTGTATTTTTATGAGTTTCTCTTGATAAGTGATGGGGTGTTTTTATTTTGGGTAACTTAGCCAGTTCTAAGTTTATAGTTGGTTGCCTTATGGTCCATGGTGCCGTTTTGGAGAGTATGGTATGGTGTACTATTTTAGTGTTGATTTTGATTTCGTTGAGGAGGTCACTTATTCTTAAGCTAAAAGGTCTGATTTTTTTGGCGGTTATTTTGATACAGGTTTTTGTATTTTGTTTTGATGGTGTAGTCATAAGCAGGATTTTGTGGACAGGAGATGAGTTTGATGTAGTACTGTAGTGCTAATTTTAGTCTTCTTAAATAGAGAGGGGGTTCATTTGCTTCTATGTATAGAATTTCCTTTGGGGAAGTATCAAAGACTCCTAAAGTGAGACGGAGTCCTTGGTGGTGTATGGTTTCCAGTCGTTGTAAGTAGGATTTTCTGGCTGCTCCGTATATGAAGCAGCCATAGTCAAGTTTTGATCTTATTAGAGATCTATATAGCTTGATAAGTGTCTTTCTATCAGCACCCCAGTCTGTGTGGGCTATGGCTCTCAATAGTTGCATGGCTTGATTGCATTTTATTCTTAGCTTTTTTATATGTGGGATAAAGGATAATTTAGAGTCAAAGATAATGCCAAGGAATTTATGTTCATCTGTTATGGGTATTTCAGTGTTATTTAATGTAAGTTTAGGGTGGTTGTGCATCTTGTGGATTTGACAGAAGTGTACACATTTTGTTTTACTATTTGAAATTGTAAATCCATTTTCTGTGGTCCATTTTTGGATTTTATTTATGCATTGTTGTACTTTCCTTTTTATGGTTGTCATGTTTTTTGAATTATAGCAGATGAGGAAGTCATCTACATATAATGACCCTTTGATTTCTGGAGGGAGGCAGGATGTTATGCTGTTTATTTTTATTATAAATAGGGATACTGATAAAATACTGCTCTGAGGAACTCCCACCTCTTGTGGCTTCGAATCAGAGTATGTGCTGCCAATCAGTGTCCTGAAAGATCGATCTTCAAGAAAGTTTTGGATGAAGATGGGAAGTCTACCTTGTAACCCAAAGTTTTTAAGGTCTTTGAGAATTCCGTATGGCCACGTTGTGTCATAGGCCTTTTCAAGATCAAAAAAGACTGCCACCAGGTGTTCCTTTTTTATGCATGTTTCTCTGATTAGGGTTTCTATATGAACCACCTGGTCCATTGTGCTTCTTTTTGTTCTGAAGCCTGCTTGTAGGTTTGAGGGCAGTTTATTTGATTCAAGAAACCATATTAGTCTTTGGTTTATCATCCTTTCTAAAGTTTTGCATGCACAACTAGTTAGGGCTATGGGCCTATAGCTGGTGGGATTTGTTGGGTCTTTTTGTTTTTTGAGGATGGGGATGATTGTAGCTTGCTTCCATAAAGTAGAGATATTGCCTAAGATCCAGATATTGTTATATATGTTTAGGAGATATTTCTGGGAAATTGAGGGTAATTCTTTAAGAAATGTGTAGTGGATTTCATCTGGACCAGCAGCTGAGTTATTGGATTTGGATAATAAATTTTGGAGTTCATCTAGGGTGAAAAGTTGGTTGTAGCATTTAGTATCATCAGAGGTGAACTTTATTTTGTTCTTTTCTTCTTTAATTCTGATGGAGTTAAATTTGTTGGAATATTTTTTGGTAGATGATGCTTGGGCAAAGTTTTCTGCCATCAGATTAGCTATTTGTTTTTCATTCAAAGCTTTTGTGCTTCCTTGGGAGAGATGATTTATAGGAGTGTGGACAGTTTTATTTGATATTTTCTTTACAAAGTTCCAAATTGTTTTGGGATTAGTACTTGAGTTTATTTTTGCAGTGAAGTTTCTCCAGGAGGACCTTTTAGCTTCTTTAATTGTGCGTCTAGTTTTAGCTCTTTGTTGTCTATATTTGTCTAGATTTTCTGATGAAGGGTTGGTTTTAAATTTCCTGAGGATTCTTTGGCGTTCTCTGATCATAGTTTTGCACTCCTCCGTAAACCAGGGATTGTTATGTTTTGGGGATGTTGTAGTTTTAGGTATGATTTTGTTTGCTATATTAATTAGGGTATTTGTGAAATGTATTATAGGTTCTTCTTGGTTTGTATTTGTTTCTGGGATTAGGGTGTCAAGGCATAGTTTTTTGTAGGCTTGCCAGTTTGCTTTTTTGAAGTTCCATCGTGGGGTTTTTGAGACTGTTTGTGGGTCTGATTTTCCTGGTTTAGTATTTTCTATTATGATTGGAAAGTGGTCACTGCCGCAGGAATCTTCATGTACCCTCCAGTTATATTCTATAAAGGTGGCTGGATCGCTGAGTGTTAGATCTATAGCAGAGAATGTACCTGAGGATGAGCTTAGGTGGGTTTGAGCTTTCCGATTGTGGAGACATAGGTTGTTGTTATTAATGATTTTTTCAAGGATCTGACCTCTTTTGTTCGTTGTCCTGCTTCCCCACAAAATGTTGTGGCTATTGAAATCTCCCATCAATATATATGGCTTAGGGAGTTGATTTATTAAGTTATTTAGCTGTTCTTCGTTTATAGGGTCTTGAGGTGGAATGTATATAGAGCAGATGGCGGTGGTTTTGTGTAAAGTTGCTGAAATTGCTACTGCTTGTAGGGGGGTGCTGATGTTGATTTTGCTTTGGGGAATGTTTTTCCTTATTAGGATTGATACACCACCCGAAGCTCTTAGTCCCGTGTCATGTATATAGTCATATTGCTCATAATTTTTCATGTTTGTTTTATCATTGCTTTTTTTGAATGTTTCTTGGAGACATATAATGGTAGGATTTTGTTCAGTTATTAACAGCTGGAGTTCGTTGTAATTTGCCTTGTAGCCACGACAGTTCCATTGGATTATCTTGTGGGTATTTTGGTATTTGGCCATAACTATTTATGCAGTGTGTGTCTTGGGTTTAGGGTGTACTATTTAATTTTTGTATTTTCGATTTTAGGTGTCGAGTCCATTTCGGTTTCCATACTTTCTATGTTTCTGGATTTATTTTTGGTTTTTGAAGGGGTGTGTTGAGTAGGTTTTTGTTTTTTCTTCTTTTTCTCCGGTTCTTGAGGTTGATCGGTTTCTGTTTTTGATTGTTAGCATTTCATTTTTTTGGCTAGAGGTTGAAGGGATGTTTTTTGATTTGTCAGTTGGAGTTAGTTGTACATTGGGTATAATAGTTTTAAGGGTTTTGATTAGTTCATGTAGGTCGTTTATTAAATTTGTTAATTCTTCTATTTTTGTTGTTTTTATTTGTGTTTTTGCTTCGTTTTCTACTTGGTTTGAGGGAGTCCTGGTTACCTGAGAGAAAGTTAATTTGTTAAAGGGATTTTCTATGAGTCTTCTTGCTTCAGGGAAGGTAATGTTTTTGGTGATTTTCATTTTGATAATTTCCTTTTCCCTTTTCCAGATTTTGCAGTACTTTGAGTCTGCTCTATGATTCCCTTTGCAATTGTTACAGTTTAGGCTGTTTTTGCAGGATTCCTCTGTGTGGTTTGGTTCCTGCTCTCCACATTTGACACACACTTGTTTTCTTGTGCAGTGCTGCTTCAAGTGTCCATATTTCTGGCAGTTATGACATCTTCTGGGATTTGGGATATATGTCTCAACTTTAACCACTGTATAGCCTATTTTTATTTCTAAAGGGGGTTTTGGGTTATTAAAGGTTAGAATGTAGGTATTGGTTTCAATTATTTCATTTTGTTTTTTGATTGTTATTCTTTTGATGTCTATTACATTTTGTTTTTTTAGTTCATTTTTAATTTCCATTATTGAGCATAATGATAGCTCTCCATTTCTTATCACCCCTTTAGAGGTGTTTAATCTCTCATGGGGGTAAGCTTTTATATCTATGTTGTGGATTTTTTTTTGCTTTAATATTATTTCAGCTTGTTTTTTTCCTGTCACCTCTATAAGGATGGTTCCATTTTTCAAGTTTTTTTACAGTTTTGGGTGATATTAGAGCTGAAATACATTTTTCTATGATGAAGGGGGATATTTTTGTTAGCGGTAGTTTTTCTTTTGATTCTAGAATGATGAACCTTGGATATGGCTCATCATTGTCTGAATCACATTCAATATGGGGTCTTTTTGCTTGGGTTTTTGTTTTAATAGAAGCCATAAAAGTGTTGGATGAGTTTCACTGAACATGCTCCCCACCCACCTCGGAGCCCCATATGGGGATGTGCCTAGGGGGAAACCCATTCACCTAGCAACACCAGGGCTACATGTTCAGTATACTCATGCTGGTGATAGACGAATTAATTTTTTGTCCCTGGGTTTTCGTTCCCAAGATAACTACTTCCCCAGGGATAGAAAGGACTACGAGTCTTTCCACAGCATGATTGACCCTACAGCCATCGTCCTCATTTAGATTTAAAAAAAAAAAAAAAAAAAAAAAAAATCTAAGAGAGTACTGTCATGACCAGCCGATTGATCGGATCGGGCCTCTCCGACCGTCCGTCTAGCCCAGTAAGGGCCAAAGTGGTGTGTTGCAAGAGACTTGACCACTCGATTTTCAGGCCAAGTACTGCTCAACCACCAGGATCCCGTCCTTAAGCATCATGGGTCGCCACCCACGGCCAACAGGTAGCCTCGTTGGGGGGGTTTTACCCCTCTGCAGAGGTGTAGTCAGCGTATTCTACAGCCCCAGCTGACAGGGCGGAGCAATACTTGGAATCATTTAACTGTGTGCAAACAAATGAATAGTGTTGAATAGCAAGACTTGAATCCAGTAATTGTGTGCAAACCAATTAGCTTTAACTGTTTAAAAATGGAATAACCTACAAACTATGCACTTACTAATCATATGTATACCCATTTACCTGTGCAAACAAATGACTGATGTTAAATTGTTAGTGTTGCATAGCAATACTTGAAATTATTTACTTGTGTGCTAACAAATGAGCTTTGGCTCATTTAAAAATTTTAGCTACAATTTATGCATTTACAAATCATAATATATATGTGTATAAACAGGACTTGGTATTAAATAACCTACAAGAGTTGATATACTATAAAAACCCAGCCAGCCAACCAACCTTGAATAGTCCTTGTACATAATATAAGACTTTTCTGATTTTGCTGCCTTGACCATAATATCTACCACTATTAATGTAGGTATCTTTCCATCAAATTGTCTCCAGTGGTTCTGGGTTTATAAGTAAATTATTACAGCAGAATTCCTGGACTTTGAATGTATTATTTGGGTCTTTAAATGTACTATGGTGGAAGGTATTTACTTCCTCAGCTATGCATTCTAAGCAGCTGTTCTATTTATCCCCAAGCAGTTTCCTTGAGAAGCCAAAGGGGTCTGAGATGAAATTAGCCCACTTCTTAGCCCTCTTCTTTTTTCACCTCCTATGCCCTTCTGTTTTTTGGAGGCTTTTAACTTTCTCCTCCAATATCGTGTTTTCAGGGAATGGCATGCCTTGAAGGCACCTGATTTGTATTACTTCCTGAAAGTTCTGAGTTACTTTAACTTTCGAAATTTCATTTGCCCTTCAGGTTATATTGCAAGGTTGTTTAAGGAGCTTTCATTTAATATAGCCAAATCTTTATAAAATATAGTTGTTACAGTTCTCAACATCTCTGGATGTTAACTGCAATGTCACATATATCATTTTCAAATCTTGGCCATTTGCCTTTGTTGTTAGATTTAGGCCATTTTATTTGCTTTTGGATTGCTGTGACTGCTGTCTGGCAGTCAGGAACAAAAAAAGATGCTTAACTCTGGTCCAACTCCTCCTGAGTAAAACTCTGAGCATTGCTCTTGTCTAAGCATATTCAGGCACTTCAACATGCCTTGATCAATTTTAAAACTAAGAAACCTTTTATAATCAAACACTTTCTACCAAAAATATTTTCAAAATATTCAGTAAAATTATTAAATTTTTAACTCTGAAAATAATACACTAATTCACAAAGAAATATTAAAGTTATTTTACTTACCATTGCTTTATTTAAATTTTTGTTAATTTGACAATAAGCATGAGGAGCACTTTCATTCTGGAAAAAAAAAAAAAGAAAATTAAAAATTAATGAGATAGAGAAAATTAATTTTCACTCCAACTTCTGATTTAAATTTTATATTAAACTTAAAAATGTCTTCAGAAGAAATATTGAAAATAAGTCCGACAATATGTTTTATTTAAATAATTAAGGATTCAAAGCAGAAATATCTGTTCTAAACTGATAATTACTTTTCTATCAGTATCAGAAACTATATAACAGTAAATAATTGTGACCTTTTTTTCATTTGTAACAAAAATGCAAATAGCCTAATATAACACAACAGAGTGCAACTTGATAGTTCACTGGAGATATCAATCCTTGATCATGGCAACAAATCACAAATATCAATAGGGAATTTTGATTCAGTAATGCTCTGAGTCAAGGACCCTTCTATCTATGTGCTTAAGCTGTGAAGAAACCTCTAAATTCCAAATGTATCAAAATGTTCAGTCAAAATTTAGCATAATTAGCCCTCAACATGCTACTGAAAAGCCAATTTTCAATAACAGATAAAATGTTCCCTCAGTCCAATTCTTGGATTGAAAAATGAAGAAAATAAGCATTTTTATCCTTTAGCATTTTATGTATATATTCAATTTTCTTGGTTCTTTTTATATCTAAGGCCAGTCATCTGGTCAATGTCAATTTGTCATTTTTCAAGATGAAGTTTGATTTTTATCATTCAGGGTTTTCAGACTATTGTCTTCATCTTTGTTATATTCCCAACGTTTCAGCCATTATGTCCTCCTGCATTCTTCAGGTGTTTCTATACCTTTTCCAGTTCAAAATGGGAGTAGTTCAGTTAGTTAGTTTGTTAGGTTTTATGGCATATCAACCTTTGTAGGTTATTTAACGCCAAATCCATTTTTATGTAAATAATCTGTTCTATTTAAAACAATTCAGTTTAGCATAAGTACACAGTTTAATGGTCAAAAACATTTCCATTTCTAACTAATCAAGCAGTTGTATGTAACAATTCGGTTAAGTGTAAATACAGTTTTAATGTCGAAAAACAGTTCTATTTGAAATAATTCAGTTAAGCATATGCATGCAGTTTAAATGTAAGTACGGTTTAATTGTAAAAGTCATTTCTATTTCAAACTATTCAGTTTTACTCAAACAATTCATTTTAGCATAAGTATGCTGTAATTCTATTTAACCCATAGATAGGACCCTATCAGGTGCTACCACTCCGGGCCAGAGTGGACCTGGGAGCAATGGCAATGAAGGGGTACTCCGCATTCCCCAAAGCTCCAGCACTGCTGGAACCTCACCATCAGATTGTTTAATGTCATATCCAGGACACTCGTTAGGGGGGGTCTTACCCCTCTGCAGAGGTGCAGTCAGTGTATTCTACAGCCCCAGCCGACTGGGCAAGGGAGTAGTTCAGTTCAAAATGGAAATAGTTCAGTTCAAAATAAGAAATTTAAAATAAAAAAAAATTAAATTTATAAATATCTTTGGTGCTACAAGATATTGATTTGTTAAATTTTTTTTAGCCTAATGGTTAGGTCAACTGAAAACCATGATAACAGAAGTGCGAAAGCACGTATCTTGGAGGTATATGAGATGGATGGAAATTGGAAAGCCCTAGCGGAAAATCTTTCTCTTCTGAAAACCACCCTCTATCGCTGGATTAGTAAGTGAAATCAACCTGATACAAGAGGAGGGCCTAGAAATTGTAAGGTCAAACAGGTGCATTTGGATTTTATTCAAGCACTAGTGGATGAAAATCCTAGGATCACATTAAAGGTGATCAGTGAAAGGATTGAAGCCCAGTTTGGGTTTAAATTGTCCAAATCTACAGTAGCGAAGCATCTAGATATGATGACTTATACGCTTAAAGCTGTAAGATTTGTGGTTGGTAGGGTTTTACGGCATGCCAACCCATCGGGTTATTTTATGCCGAAAACATTTTTATTTATTATTTTTATTTGGTATAATTTTTATGCGTATAGTTATTTGCATATCGTTTTATTTTGATATCGGTGGTATTTGTTTATAGCGTTCAGTCTTGAATTGTCTGCTTAAGTCAGCATTTGATTTTTTATATAATTAATTTGTAGGTCTATGAGCCTACAGCCTTGATAGAAGGCCAATTCTTTTCAGGAATTCTATTATGTTTTTAGGGTTTATTTTCTCAAATAATTCCTTCACACTATTAACTTCATAAAAAATTTTTCGGATGCGAGATAGGTTTGTACATTCTATTAAAATATGCCTAATTGTGTAATGGTTTCCGCATGGACATTTAGGAGGAGGTTCTTCTTTTAGAATAAAGTCGTGCGTTAATCTAGTGTGGCCTATACGTAGTCGAGAAAGAATGGTTTCTTCTCTGCTAGCATTACTAGCTTCACATTTTCTTTCTTTCAGAAGAGGCTCTATTTGGCGGAGCTTGTTTTGGGCATTTTCATCCCACAATTGTTGCCATCTTTTTGTGATTATTTATTTGATTTTATGTTTCAAGTCTGTGTATGGTAGTTTGGAGGTTTTGTCAAGAGGTATGTTAATTGCAGCTTTAGCCAATGAATCAGCTTTATTATTTCCCTGGATTCCCATATAGCCTGTAATCCAGCAGAATATGATTTTTTTGCTCTGTCTTAGGGTGTGGAGTTCGTTTAATAGGTTGACGATTAGAGGGTTATCGAGTTTTTGGTTTTTTATAGAGTGTAGAACTGATATGGAGTCTGAGTAGATAATTAATTTCTTAGCTTTGTTATTTGAAATGATTTTAAGTGCCAAATTTATTGCACAGATTTCAGCTGTAAATATGGAAGCTTCTTTAGGAAGGGATTGTTTCATAGTTTTATTGTTTAGAACTGCTCCACACCCGGTTCCATAGTTGTCCTTGGAGCCGTCTGTGTAGATGTGTAGATAATTAGGAAGGTTGTCTTGGATGTTATGGAGTTTTTCTTGGTATATCAAGGGGTGTGTTTTCTTTTTTTCAGAGTTTGTTTAAGTCTAGTATTACCTCTGACTTTACAAGTAGCCAGGGAGGGGAATTTAGCTGTACTGTATCATGAATATTTTTAATAGAGATATATATTACATTTTCCAGAATGGGTTTCATGCGGAGGCCAAAGGTTTTTATAGCCTTTTCCTTTTCGTTAAATAGGGTTTGGTGTTTGGAGTTAAAAATGCAGTCGTGAGCCAGATTGGTTGGTAGTGACTTGATTTTGCTGTAGTATTGTAAACCTAACTTTATGAATCTAAGTTTTAGAGGTGGTTCGTATGCTTCGGAGTAAAGGCTCTCCACTGGGGATGTGCGGAAAGCCCCCAAGATGAGTCTTAATCCTTCATGGTGAACAGTATTTAATGTTTTCAGATAGGACTTTCTGGCTGCTCCATATACGTAGCAGCCATAGTCGATTTTTGAGCGGATTAATGTTCTATATAATTTTAGTAATGTTTGAAAATCTGCACCCCAGTCTGTATGGGCTATTATCCGGAGTAGTTTCAGTGTTTTATTACATTTATCTTTTATATATTGTATGTGGGGATTGAAAGAGTTTTCGGTCAAAAATAATACTGAGGAACTTGTATTGACTGACGACCAGAATTTCTGAATCGTCCAACTTCAATGTAGGGTCGTGCATTTTTCTCAACTGGCAAAAATGCACGCATTGAGTTTTTGTTTTGGAGATCTTAAATCCATTTATAGTTGCCCATTTATTAATTTTGTTGATACTCTGTTGCAGTTGACGCTCTGCTGTCTGCATATATTTGGATTTCGATGTGATGCAGAAGTCATCTACATATAAAAACCTATCAACTCCAGGGTTTAGGCAATTGGTAATGCTATTAATTTTTATGTTGAAGAGGGTTACTGATAATATACTCCCCTGAGGGACCCCTTCTTCTTGCTGTTGAATATCAGACAATGTTGTTCCAATTCGAACTTGAAATTTCCTGTCTGTGAGAAAAGCTTTTATAAAGTTTGGGAGTCTACCTTTCAAACCAATATTATGCAGGTCTTTCATAATACCATATCTCCAAGTAGTTTCATACGCTTTCTCTAGATCAAAGAATACTGCAATGAGGTGTTGTCTTCGGATGTTTGCCTCTCTAATGGAGGTTTCCAACCTGACCACATGATCCATCGTAGATCTTTGGCTTCTAAAGCCACATTGAGAGTTAGTATAAAGGTTGTTGGATTCAATGAACCAAACTAATCTTTTATTGACCATACATTCCATGGTTTTGCAGAGACAGCTTGTTAGTGCTGTTAGTCGATAATTAGACGGATAGAGGCTATTTTCCCCCGGTTTAGGTATAGGGATTATGGTAGCTACTCTCCATGAGTCTGGAAATTTACTACTTTCCCAGATCTCATTTAGCGCAGCTAATAAGTAGTCAAGAGACCTTCGGGGTAATTGTTTGAGAAATTCATAGTGAATTTCGTCTGGGCCGACTGTTGTGTTGAGTGATTTTTGGATGGCTTCTTTTAGCTCTGCCAATGTGAAGCATCCGTTATAATTTTCAGCATTGCTAGATTTAAAACTTAATTCTGGATTTTCTGTTTTATGTTTGTTATTGGAGGAGGAATTAGCTGAGGTTTGTGATGGTTACTGTATTTTTGTTCCGAGGTTACATTATCCTCGAAAGACGGGGAGAATCTCCGTCGACAGTAACCGTACCACCCAAGCTCTAAATTCTCCGTAACTAGTTATATTTTATTGATAGCTTTGAAAGTCCATATAACTAGTTAAGTATAAAGCTTGCATATAAGTTAAATTTTTTTTTTTCTTTTTAAATCCGAAAATTTCCCGGACGAAGTCCCATGTGACTAACGCGCTGCCTACTGCGCTACCGAGACCACGGACGAATGAGGATGTGTCACGGGTAAAGAGGGCGATGTGATATAAATGACCACGTGGGGGATTCCGAACTGGACAAACAATATGATGCGTAGTAGTTTTTCTTCTTTTCTTTAGATATGTATCTTTCTTACATATTTTATTTTACAGAAAGCACAGTTGTAACAACAGAAAAACAAAAAGCAAAACAAATACAACAAAAAAAAAATATACGGAAATGTGGAGAGCAAGCCGCTTCCAATAGTATTTCACTATGTCCTTCCAATAAGACAAAGTTCTCCTTTTTCTTTTTCTTTTTTCTCAACTTGTTTTAAAATTATATCCGTATCTTGTTGCTCCCTTTACAATTAAAGGGAGGGAACTTACTCGTTCTTTCTCCTCGCTTTTACTTTTTTTTTTCTTCTTCTTCTTTTAACGAAGAACAAAAGTCTCCCCTCTTTGTCTTTAAAGTGGGTATACAATTTTAAACAAATATGTTTTCCACCGAAACTAGCTGCTAATGAACAACCTCAAAAATGTTTCTTTGGATAGTCTTGATACGGACCTTTATTTAGGTTGCATATATTATTTGAAATAAAATTTTTGACTAACCTTTTTTTTTTTCTTTCCTTTTTTTTTGTTAATTTTATTTTTCTTATATTCGTTAATCTCTTATTAACGAGTCGCAAGGCACCAGTTTTTGTTTTTCTTTTCTTTTACGTTGAGCCTCAGTTTTTTACCCAACGGAGTCGACGGCTTCTATTAGGCCATTCTGTGACTAGAATTTCCCCTTTCACCGGAATACGTGAAAAGGCGACCTTTCTCTTCCTTGGCGAAGCTTGGAACTGACTTTTTGGGTTTCGTTCTTTTTGGCAGTAAAATGCCCTCCCTGCCTCGACCAATGGCATGTCTTTTCCTTATCTGGGTCAAGACCTTTGCCCCTTCTCGGCTAGTCCTTCACTGTTGCTAGGGCTCGAAGACCCGCCAATCGCCTGCCCCACTTCCGGTCCTCATTGTAGTCCTTGCTTTCCAGCATTATAACCTTACCATGGCCGATGCCCGTAACACCCACTTCCATCAAAGAAAAGAAAAATGGGTCTATTTTTCTTTTAAATCTAGCCTCTAGATTTCACAAGGGATCAATGTTTACTTCCCTGAGTAAACCAGCTCTTGCTGAGCATTACAAATATAGGCCTGAGCCTCGCTTAGTTAGTCAACTTCTTGGCATCTTTAAAGAATATCGGCTATACGATTTTCTTTTCCTTTCATGTAGTTTATTTTTAAGTCGTACTCCTGTAAAGTAAGATACCAGTTTTGCAACCTCCTATTCTTGTTTCGTGTCAAAGGGAGATTTCTTTGTTGGTAAAAGGGTCACAACTTTCTCGCCCTTGCAGAATTGTCTGCCCTTAGACCTCTGGTTATAATTCCTTCACATTTTCTCTTGAGATTTACCCATGTGGTTTTCTGCTGTTTTTCTAGCAGATTCCAATCTCTTCTGTAGATTTCCGACATAATTTGCCACTGTTTCTGTTCTAGGCTCTTCCCACTGTTCCTTTGCTATTTTCAGGGGATTTCTCAACTCATACCCGTAGACTAACTCGAATGGGCTGTAACCCCACAATTCTTGGACAGAGTCCCTGATAGTGAAGAGTACAAACGGTAACTCTTTATCCCAGTCATTCTGTCTCTCAATACAGTGAGCTCCTAGCATGCTTTTTAAAGTTGCATGAAATCGTTCTAAGGCACCCTGTAACTGCGGGTGATAGGGGCTTGATATAACACGCTTCGCTCCTAGCTGTCCAATTACTCTCTTAAATAAGTTAGACATGAAGTTTGTTCCTCTGTCAGTTTGGATAACCTTAGGGAGTCCTACTTTTACGAAAAAATTTGTCATTGATTCGACCGCTTTTTTCGTTGATATGGCTCGCAGAGGGATGGCCTCTGGGAATCTAGAACTTGCGCACATTATTGTCAATAAGTACCGATTTCCCGACTTCGTTTTCAGTAAAGGGCCTATACAGTCCATTATTACTCACTCGAACGGTCTCTCTTTGATGTTATGGGTTTGAGTGGGGCTATAGCTATGCCTGGTTTGGGTTTTCCCGCCTTCTGACAGGTGTCACACGAATTACAAAATTTCTTCGTGCTGGTTTTGATGCCTGGCCAGTAGAAGTGCCGTATTAATTTGTCACACGTTTTATTAATCCCCAAATGTCCTGCTAATGGGACTTGATGTGCTAATTGCAGGAGATCCTTTCGATAATCTGTCGGCATGACTATTTGATTGTACCTCTCTCTCCCTTCTCCTCTCTGCTTCGTCGACTGGTAGCTTCGTTTTAATATTCCATTCTCTATATAATATCGATGTTCATGCTTGCTATCCATGGGTTTATCCACTTGCTTATATAACTTTCTTAAGCTCTCATCATTTTTTTGAGCTCGCTTCAGTTCTTCACACGTCTTATTTATCATCGGAATATTTTCTCCCGTTTCGTCCTGGTTTTTACTGCATAGGTTATATGGATTTGCCTTCTGGCCTTTCTCCTCGCTTTTATAATTTTTGCCTTGTTGTGCAAATAGGTAGAGTCTTCACTACCCCCACTATTATTTCTCTGCTAATTTTCCCTGTCGTCAATTTCACTTTCCTCAGGGGTACTTTCAGAGCCCTTCCTCCAATTCCTTTAATCGTTGCAAATCCTAGTGGTTTACCTCGCGGTAATTTTCTCTCTAGTATTAAGGATTGGGTCGAACCAGTGTCTCTCAATATAGTTACGGGGATATTATTTCCTTTCCCGTCTTTAATATTTCCCTTTCTTGTGAAGGGTCGATATATCTGATTAGCTAGTGTCGTTGAAACCATTCCCTGTGGCTTAGACTCTCCAGCTTTGTTCGTTTCGGGTCCGCGTCCCAGTTTGCATTTTATTGCTATGTGACCCACCTGGCCACATCTGACACATGTGATCTGGTTCCCCTTCTTTGGGGGTGTCACCCGAGTATTCACCATGCTATCTTTCCTTATGATAGGTTCTGGTGGTTTGCTCACCCGACTTTCCGTGTTAGGCTTGCTTTTGTTTCTTTTACATGTTATCACGTATTCATCTGCTAGCATCGCTAGTTCGCTGCCTGTGTTTATCTTCCTTTCATTTAGGTAGATTCTCATTTCCTCTGGCACCCAATTCGATATTTCCTCTATTAAGATAAGTTGCTTCAACTTTTCCACATCATCTCCGATCATTTTCGCAGCATACCACTTGTTCATTAGCCGCTCTTTTTCTTTGACAAATTCCATGAACAACTGGTACTCATTTTTTCTTTGGTTTCGGAACTTCTGTCTATATGCCTCCGGCACCAATTCGAAGCTTTGTAATATTGTCTTTTTGACTGTATCGTAGTTTGTACAGTTTTCTGCTGATAATGTGGTATATGCTTTTTGTGCCTTTCCTGTGAGGGCGGTCTGTAAGAGCATAGCCCAACTTTCTCGTGGCCATTTCATGTTAGTTGCAGTTATCTCGAAATGAGGAAAATATTCGTCTATATTAGCTTCAACAAATTTTGGCACTAGCCTGACTTGTTTCACCAAGTCAAATCCTTTACGGTCTGGTTCTTGCCTTATCTCTGTTAGCCTAATTTCCCGTAACCTAATTTCTTGCTCCATTTTCGCTTTTTCCAGTTCTAGTCTGGTTTGTAGCTTATATTTTTCAAGTTCAATTTGTTCTGTTGTGAGGTTGGTCGATTCGGCCGGTAACCTGTCCAGTATCTCCGCTCCAAATATTTGTTCGTCCACCATGTGCTCTGAGATGATTCTAACTAATTTTTCTTTTCTCATCGCTTTTCTGGTTTCCAGTTCAAGTTTTTCACCTATTTCTCATCGCTTCTAGTTTCTCCAACGCCGGTTCTCTCAGGAAGTCCTCTATTCCGTCCATTCTCGTTTAATTTTATGGATTTTTTTGTGGCTAACGAGCCCCCTCTGTGTGATTTGTTCGTTGTCTAGAAGCCCGGAGGATTCTTACACGTATTTTTAGTCTTTTTTAATTTTTTTAAAAATCAAAAAATTTTCCCGGACGAAGTCCCATGTGACAGTTACTGTATTTTTGTTCCGAGGTTACATTATCCTCGAAAGACGGGGAGAATCTCCGTTGACAGTAACCGTACCACCCAAGCTCTAAATTCTCCGTAACTAGTTATATTTTATTGATAGCTTTGAAAGCCCATATAACTAGTTAAGTATAAAGCTTGCGTATAGGTTTAATTTTTTTTTTTTTTTTTTTTAAATCCGAAAATTTCCCGGACGAAGTCCCATGTGACTAACGCGCTGCCTACTGCGCTACCGAGACCACGGACGAATGAGGATGTGTCACGGGTAAAGAGGGCGACGTGATATAAATGACCACGTGGGGGATTCCGAACCGGAAAAACAATATGACACGTAGTTGTTTTTCTTCTTTTCTTTATATATGTATCTTTCTTACATATTTTATTTTACAGAAAGCACAGTTGTAACAACAGAAAAACAAAAAGCAAAACAAATACAACAAAAAAAAAATATACAGAAATGCGGAGGGCAAGCCGCTTCCAATAGTATTTCACTATGTCCTTCCAATAAGACAAAGTTCTCCTTTTTCTTTTTTCTCAACTTGTTTTAAAATTATATCCGTATCTTATTGCTCCCTTTACAATTAAAGGGAGGGAACTTACTCGTTCTTTCTCCTTGCTTTTACTTTTTTTTTCTTCTTCTTTTAACGAAGAACAAAAGTCTCCCCTCTTCATCTTTAAAGTGGGTATACAATTTTAAACAAATATGTTTTCCGCCGAAACTAGCTGCTAATGAACAACCTCAAAAATGTTTCTTTGGATAGTCTTGATACGGACCTTTATTTAGGTTGCGTATATTACTTGTAATAAAATTTTTGACTAACCTTATTTTTTCTTTCCTTTCTTTTGTTAATTTTATTTTTCTTATATTCGTTAATCTCTTATTAACGAGTCGCAAGGCACCAGTTTTTGTTTTTCTTTTCTTTTACGTTGAGCCTCAGTTTCTTATCCAACGGAGTCAACGGCTTCTATTAGGCCATTCTGTGACTAGAATTTCCCCTTTCACCGGACCACGTGAAAAGACGACCTTTCTCTTCCTTGGCGAAGCTTGGAACTGACTTTTTGGGTTTCGTTCTTTTTGGCAGTAAAATGCCCTCCCTGCCTCGACCAATGGCATGTCTTTTCCTTATCTGGGTCAAGACCTTTGCCCCTTCTCGGCTAGTCCTTCACTGTTGCTAGGGCTCGAAGACCCGCCAATCGCCTGCTCCACTTCCGGTCCTCATTGTAGTCCTTGCTTTCCTGCATTATAATCTTACCGTGGCCGATGCCCGTAACAGGTTTCAGCCAGTGCATTGGCAATGTCTTTTATATTTGTGACTTCTGATTTATTTTTAATAAGGCTTTTCAGAGGTGTAGTTTGTACTTTCCCCGAAAACTTTCATATCATCATCTTCCAAGACTGTGTTAGTTTTGGTTGAGGAATTGAGTTTGTGGACATAATTTTGCCAACTGATTTTTTTTGTTTGTTTTATAATTTTCCGTGCTTTTGCTCGGAGCAGTTTGAAGGTGTTTAAGTTACTCGTGGAGGGTTCTTTGTTGAATTTGCGAAAAGCAGCATTTCGTTGTTGAATTACTACCCTGCATTCATCATTAAACCAGGGTGTGTTGCGTTTATTTGTGGGTGAGGTTTTTGGAATGGTTTTATTAGCTATTTCTATTAATAGCTCAGTGAAATGGTCTATCATGCATGTATTATTTGGGTTCTGGACAAGTTCTCTATCAAATAAAGTTTTAAAATCAATCCAGTTGGCCTTATTAGTTTTCCAACGGGAAGGTCTGTTATTGTCATGACTAGGTTGAAGAATATCTATTATGATAGGGAAATGGTCACTGCCACAAAGATCATTATGGACTTTCCATATGTAGTCCATGTAGCTTGAAGGATCAGTTAGAGTGAGGTCAATAGCCGAGTAGGAGCCGGTAAATGAATTGAGATATGTTGGAGATTTATTATTTAATGTGCATAGATTGTTGCTATTAATTATGTTTTCCAGATCCTTGCCCTTTTTGTTAGTTTGCAGGCATCCTCATACAGTATTGTGACTGTTAAAGTCACCTAACAATATGTGGGGTTTAGGAATATGTTCTATTAACTTGTTTAATTTAGATTCATTTATAGGATCATGTGGTGGGATGTAAATGGAGCAAATGTTTATTGATTTGTGTAAAGTTACTTTGACAGCAATCACCTGGAGATCACTGTCAATGCTGATTTGGTTCTGCGGTACATCTTTCCTGACAAGGATGGAGACACCCCCAGAAGCCCTGAGTCCATCCTTGAGTAGGTGATTGTAAGCCTGATAGTTGTTGATGTTTATCTGGTTATTTTCTTTAATAAATGTTTCTTGGATGAATACTATTTTGGGATTGTATTTTTCCAGAAGTAGTTGGATTAGCTCTAATTCCTCTGCAGTTCCATTGTATGATTGAGTTAGGCATATTTGATTGGAATGTACTATGGAGGTTTTTGAAAGGTTTTCTTTTTGTTCTTTTCCTTTACAGGGGTAGCCTCTTCAGTTTCCATTTTCTCTAATATTTGATACTTATTTTTAGTCTCTGTAGGGCTCGTTGGTTCTATTGCTTAGTCTGATATTTTTCCAGTAGGAGGCGAACTGGCCTGAGCAAGGTTATTCCCCTTTGTGGAGTTCTCCCTAGCTTCCCTCTCTTTGTTCAATTCGAATGTTGGTGGGCGGATTGGAGATCTTTGCTTCTTTTTAATATTATTTTGCATGGCCTTAGGAGATTCCGGCCTGTTTTGCTTCTTAATAGGAGTGTGCAATTTTGGAGAGGGTTGGTGAGATGCCGGTACCGTTGCCCCCTCATCCCTAGTATCCTCTCCTGTGAAGGTCTGTACATTAGTGGAGATTTTTCCTTGCATAGTTGAAACTTTATAAGGTTTATTTCCAATCGAGGTTTTTATCTCATTAATAAAGCTTCCCCAATCACTCGGATCAAGCTGAATTAATTTTTTCACCCTTTCCTCATATTTTATTTCATTTTTTCCTCGTTGGACTGCTTGGGAGTAGGTATAGGTGTTAGACCCTACTACCCTTTTCCGTGCTTCATGGTAAGGAATATTATCCTTATATTTTACAGTGAGGATCTCTTTTTCTCTCCTCCAAATATCGCAAGATCTTGCGTAGACCGGATGGTCACCACCACAATTCGTACATTTATAGGGAAATTCACATTCATTCATGTGGTGGCCAGGATCTCTTTGGCCACATTTCCCGCACACTTCCCGTCCTCTACATGAGTCCTCATGGTGTCCATATTTCTGACACATATAGCATCTCAATGGGTTAGGAACAAATTGCTCAACCTTCTCCATAGAGTAGCCAACCTTTATTTTTTCTGGGATTTTTGGTGTATTGAATGTCATAATATAGGTGTTTGTTTCTATTGTTTTACCCTCTTTTTTAATAGAAACTCTTTTGACATCAATCACATCTTGTCTTTTTAACTCCTTTTTTATTTCTTCCAAAGTACATAATGACACTTCTTTACTCCTCACCACCCCCTTACTTGTGTTCAGGGATTTGTGAGGGAATGTTTTGACTGCAATATTGTTGAACATTGTCATTTTCAACAGAAAGTCCGCATGTTCTCTTTTCCACCTCAACGAGTAATGTATCATTTTTTAATTTTTTTACCGATTTTGGTGTTATATTACTCGATGTGAGAGACTCGTTATTGGCGAGCTTTTGGATTCTATAGTAATGAATCTCAGGAAGGGAGATTCTACTTCATCTTCTGAATCAGTTTCTCTCAAATTTCTTTTAAGTTTTTTTATTTGCACCAATTGCTTGGGAATTTTGTGTTGAAAAATCCATATATCTATTGTTTGAGTTTCATTGACTATGCTCCTCACCCACCACAAAGCCCCATTCAGGGATACGCCTAGGGGGAAACCCATTCGCTTAAGAATACCAAGGCTACATAATCAGTATACTCATGCTGATGATGGACAATTTTATTAAGTTCCTGGGTTTTGGTTCCCAAGATGACTACTCACCCAGGGACAGAAAGGTTATAGGTCTTTCTTCGGCATGATTGACCCTACAGCCATCACTATCATTCAGATTTTAAAGTAATCTGATAGAGGGCTGACATGACCAGCCGATTGATCGGATTGGGCCCCTCCGACCACCCGTCTAGCCCAAGTAAGGGCCAAAGTGGAGTGTTGCAAGTCATGGACCGCTCAGCCACCAGGATCCCGTCCTCATGCATCATGGGTCGCCACCCACGGCCTACAGGTAGCCCCATCTTACCCCTCTACAGAGGTGCAGTCAGCGTATTCTACAGTCCCAGCCGACAGGGCGATGTAAGATTTGTGCTCGAGAGGGAAAATTCAATTGAGAATAAAAATAAACGTAGTTTATTTTGTTCAAAATTATTGAATTACCAATCAACTGGAAAACCCATTTTATTTATGGATGAAACAAACTTTAATCTTCATATTTCCAGGAGAGATGGGTATTCTCTAAAGTGTAGGCGATGTAACGTAGTTTCAGCCGGTACTCAGGGTGCCAATATTCACGTTATTGGATGTATTGGTCCCCATGGCCTCATGTACCATGAAATTCAAAGAGGATCTTTTCGAAAGGAAAGCGCAGTCTTGGATGCGAGAATGTTTGAGAGCTGCAAAGAGACAATATGGGGGTCCAGTTGTGATGGTTGTTGACAATGCCCCATGTCACTCAAACATTGAAGAAGTTTTTAGTGAAGAAGAATTTCTAGGATGTGAAGTGCTTAGGTTGGAACCATACAGTCCAATGTTTAATCCGATTGAAGAAGTATGGTCTTTAATCAAAGCTTATGTCAAGCAGGAATTAGCTGCTAAAATTGTGAGTATTCTTGCAATGGAGAGAAGAGATGGCTTGTCAATTACTGAACAAAGGGCAAGAGCTTTGACTTCATTAATTGAGGAAGAATTGGGAAGGGTTACACCAGAAGTATGCAATCGTTTCATAGCTGGAATTCAATCTAAAATTCCTGCAGCTGTAGCATTAGAAGATGTTGTGTTCTAATAAATGACTTGAAGAATTTTTTTTTATATTATAAAATGTTAACAATTTTATTGCTAAAATAATTTATAAAATATTTTTAATATTCATAGTTATAATAATTTTTCCATTTTGAACTGAACTATTTCCATTTTGAACTGAAAAAGGTATAGTCAAACTCGGGAACCTACACAGAACTTCAAACCACATCCTTTATTTAATCCATGGGGGACGCTTGCTTTGATTCTGTTAACCATAACTGTGTACAAGTGTAAGTATTTCTGTATTGTTACTCGCCTGCAGTCAAGATTGAACCTGCAACCTCCAGATGATTGTCTCTTTAGAAGCTTAGGGAACCAACACAGGTGAGTAACAATACAGATTAACGGAATCAGAGCAAGCTGTGAAACAATACCCACAAACGGCATGTTTTGTTGGCCAGACTGTTCATCTAGTGGTGTGGACCCTGTTGTTTCTTCTCATACCCGGCAGTGTGGGCATTTCACAGGTTGTACAAAAAAAAACAAAAAAACACAGAGGGTGGAAGGAAGAAATAGAAAAACAGATTTAGAAGCGCAAAACTCAGGAAGGTGAAGTCTGACACTTAAGCATTTTGTGTTTATTTGTTATAGCTAATGCAAGAACTCTGAAAATCTTACACAGCAACTAAAAATGCTGACTCATCTGGCCATTGTACTAACTTTCCAACTCCCAGCTTCAGAGTCTCACTCCTAACTGAACTGACCCTCTGCTCCGCACTGACTGCTTCTCTGCTCCGGGGTCTCACCCCTAACCAACTAACTCTTCATCCTTCTCTTCCAGTCTTGCAGGTTTTTGTGGGCACAGCTTTCAGTGTGGTCTTCTCGCCAAAGTAGACAAAGAAAGGTCTTTTGGACACTCCAGTGCCACTTCAAAAGATGCCAGAGATAAGATCCCCTCCTTGGCCTCCCATCCATGAACACACATAGAGACTAACACATACCCAACCGTATATTATATATGTGTATTCTTCAATCCAATAAATTCAGAATAGGGAACAATTTCGTCAGGATAAATAAATCATTCAAATTTCAAATATTTAAATATTCTTGGTAGAGAGCTCAATGTAAATAAATTCACAGAGAAAATAATATTATATCAAGAAAAAAAAAAAAAGAAAAAAACAATATTCAGTCACATTAGGATAATAAATATATTTCCATCCTGTTAAGTATATTAAAAAGTTCTAATACTCCAAGCTGCTTTGATGGTAGATGTAATTTGTGTCTAGAAGAAAAGATACAAATTATGTTGTGTCCTGATCCCAGTAACCTATTAAATAAGAGATGTGATTTAATAACTAGATGTAGGCATAGAAATAAATTTAAACTATAGTAGAAAATTTGAAAAGATAGTCAAAGTGAATATTTAACTATAATTTATTAAATTGGTATAAATATTTTAACATGGTTAAAGAAATCTTACTATTAACTGCAGGAGTTTTGGTACCTTTCAAAGAAAAAAGTGATGACATACTAGAATTAAAATTGATAATTTTTGTTAGAAAAGGTTGAAATATGGATATGTATCACTGTAACAGCTAAAGTGTTATTTCTTATTGGTTTTATAGTTGTCTTAACATGAAACGAGAAGGGACTGGAACAAGCCTTACAAGGGTAAAGGCTATATATAGCTGAAATGGATTTCGTTTCTCCCTCTCTTTCCTTCCTTTGACTATCCCTCTTATCTGGTTGTAATGTAATTTATTTTTCTATTGGATCTGATGAAGTCCTGTTAAAATTATTTTAGAGTCTTTGATTCATATCAATGCTCTTAACAGGATGGAAATAAATTTATTATCCTAATGTGACTGAATATTGTTTTTTATATATATATATATATATATATATATATATATATATATATATATATATATACACACACACACACAGACAGAGGAATGCTCATTATCATGCCACAAAGAAAACTCCGTGGATTAAATAAAGGATGTGGTTCAAAGTTCCTGAATGATAAAAATGTCATTTTTTCCAGTTCACTCAAGAGACTGTTGAATTGGAGGTGCCTTGGTTTATATTCATTCTATCTGGTTAAGTTTGGATTTGGTCTTTATGAAATCCTTTTATTTGATCAATTTATCTGAACCAATTAGCCCTCTTAATTCTTTCTAAATTTAACCTAACTACAAAAAACCTAATCACACTTCAACTTTTTTCTCTGACCATAAAATGAAAAATGAGATCTCTACCTTGAGTTATACATGGTGGGTCCACAGTCAAGCCTGTTTGAAGATCACAATGCACCCTATGACAAGGTTTCATCTCCACTCCCTCCGTCATATTAAAAATTGCATCTGTTTTACATAAATCTTCAGATTCCACATGTATTCTTTATAAATATTTAATTCCACATGTATTCTTTATAAATAAAAATTATCTGCTAGAATATTCAATAATAATAATTAAAATTATACTTAATTAATAAAAATCTGAAATCAGACCAGAGTAAAGAAAAACAAACTTACTTTGTTAGTAAGAATAATACAAATATCTACAACAGCTAATGTATCACTGGATGCTGTCTCTGAAGCTCGCCTGTAAGTTATATAGATACGGCTGCTGTTACTGTTATTGACATTTGCTGGGTGTCCATACGGGGTAGTATGCACTATTTCACAACCTGCCATCAATTTCTCTTTACCTTCATATAAAACTCTACAAAATAGACAAATATCAAAAATTACAATGCAATATAATATTGGTCAGTCCAAATATTTCCAAATTTCAAGTGTTATTTAAAGTCATACTCTTCTCTTTCTACAAATAAAAGTAGGAAAAGAAATTACCATTGCAAGAGAATGTCAGTATTCATTCATCATTCACTATGAAAGTTGTTTACTTTTTTACATATTTGATTCATTATCTTTCGTACTGATGGTAGAGATAGAAAAACAACAATTATCTTTACAGAGAATACAAAAAAAATAAAAATAAAAAGTAATAGTTAAATATACTCATTCTTTAGGACTGTAACAACATCATAATGTAAATATACATTTTATTCATAATAAAAATTTTAAAAATTATTTCTTTAAATAAACATGCAGAAATTTACCCAATATCAGTAAGAGGAGGTTTTTCTCTGCTTCTTCGATAGCAAATAAACATTTCAGGGCAGCGTATACTTCCATGATTTAAGTCTGCAGGGAAACCTGATTGTGTTCGCTCAAGACAAACATAACCTTTTGGTTCCTTCTCACCCAAGCTTTTGTTGATCACACATATGTCAGTGATTGGATCTTGTTTACAAGTTGGTTTGATAATAGCCTCATTGCTAAATTCTTCTAATGGCAAGGGTGACTCTGGCAGGCCAGCTACCACAAAATAGTCAGCAACTCTACGTTCATCCATCTAAAGAAACAAAAACAAAACAGAGAATGGAATACTTTTTTTAAAAAGTAAACATAAAAGAAATAAACAATTGAAAAATGTTTGTTATTAATATCATAAAATCAAATATTGCTTCAAGATTTATGAATAGTTGTAATATACATCTACAAAAGAAGTGAATACAAAAATGTGTAATAAAAAAAAAAAAAAAAAAAAAAAAAAGTAATATTAAGATTATTACCAGAGAACAAAAATGTTTGTATTAAAATAAAAGTCCTGAGAGGTAATCAGAATCTAAAATACAATAGAAATGTGTTTGTGATAGTTACCTATACAGGCCAAAAGTCACACAATGCTCCATACTAGTCTGTTTGGAAAATTTTGGTTCAGTTTATTCGACTTCTTATGGGTTATTTAATGCCAAAATTCAATTCATTTGTAAATGTTTTATTACAATCATAACTACTTATATTTTCAACATTCTATAGCAATCATTCCTCTCCAATACCAATAATTTTCAAACATCTATTTGACCTATGAATGGGACCCTAGCAGGTACTACTACTCTGGGTCAGAGGGGTCCTAAGAGTAATGGTAAGTAAGTAAAGTTAGCGACCATAGTCGAGGGTGACCCGAAGGCTCCCTTTTCGATAGCTACTACACCAAGGTGTAGGGGAGGGCGCTACTCCATTCCCTGGATTGCTCCACTTTACCCTTGAACCGTACCTTATAATGCTGAGTGTTAAGCAAGGTGGTATCAAGTTCCATTTTTAAAGTCTTTGGTATGACTCGACCTGGGATTGAACCCAGGTCTCCCGGGCCATTGGCGAACACTCTAACCGCTGGGCCAATGTCGAAGAGGTACTCCTCAGATCTCCAGAACTAGAGACTCACCATCAGATGAAGTTTAGCACCATACCCAGGACAAACTTTTGGTTGGGGAAGCAGAAGTCTTACTCTTCTGCAGAGGATGTATTTGCTGCATTCTAAGCCCTGATGACTGGATGGAAAATGTAGAAACTGATGAAAATGATTCCTTACTAACTACTGTTACTGCATAAACAAAAGTGCACATTGTGATTTTTATATAGAAATGGTGGAGCATTGTGAAGATGGATTTATGGAGCATCTAATTTTCAACGAAGTAACTATATGTTGCAGTAATAAACTTTAGATATTTTTCTACAAAACTATAATCAGTATCAATATCTTAATTATTCTTATTTTAAATATTTTGTAGACATTCTGTATGATTTTAAGTAACAAAAATAGAAGCTTAATATTAGAAAAAAATATAAGGAGAAACATGATAAAGAAAAATTATAATCAAAAATTGATAATTAAAGTTTTTTAACAAATTGCAAAACTTCTTTTCAATGTGTAAAGGAACAAAACTAATATTCAAAATTTCAGATTTTAAGTATTCAATAAAATAGTACTGACATTAAAAAAAATTTAATGAAATCCAACTTTAAAGTACTTTCAATATTTTTGTGACAACTAATAAAAAAACTAAATGATAAAAAAAGAGTATCTGGTATTTTTTCAACAAAATTTAAAGCTATGAGATGTAAACATTGCAATTTAAACAATGAAATACTAATGTGATAATTAGTGTCTGAAATTCAGATGTAAAAATAATTTACTTACAAACACTCAAGTTATTCCACAGATCTTAGAATTTCAGATATTACTAAACCTTTTATTATAGCATTTTAAATATAGAAACCTAAAGCATTATGTTACAAAACTGATTTTTGTATATTAAATTTGTTTCACACAAATATAATTAAAATTTCTGGAAAGACTTTTATACTTTAAATGAAATATTGCATATATGATATAGAAAAAAGATAATTAACCACATTAAAATAATATAAAATAATGCGTAAATGTTTTAATCAGTTATTTTTTACTAAAGTCTACACATAAAACTCCCACATTGCTTCTACTCTCTTCATAAACCTCCTGATAGAAAAATACCTTAATATTGGCATTTTTGCCTACACCAAATCAGACAGTTAAAACAATGGCTAATAGGATTTTTATTTTATTTTTATACTTTAATTAAAAGAAAAAAAAAAAACATCAAAAATTATAATACATCTTTAAGCTACAATATTTTAATGTTCACATTAACAGTGCATGTAAACCCAGAATAAAAAATAGTAAAACTTAGCCTACTTAGCTTTGAAAAATTAATTGAAATAGCAGCATTTAAAATTCTTTTATTTACCAGATAATATGAATCATTTTTAAAAGAAAAAAAATGTATTCTATAAAGACAAAGAAAGTATTAAATTCGTTAACTTACCTTTATTTTTAAAATGTGGAAGAATAATATTTATTTTATTCTAATGAGGAGGAATAAACAAGAATTTTTAAACCACCAAATTCTACTGATGATGAGCACTGAAGAATGCACAAAGACTCCATTACTAATACTGGAAATTTGAAGACAAGTATAGAATTTAGAATTAACTGTTTTTATAACTAGGCACTGTAAAAACTTGAAATGTCCAGCAACATATCATTTTTAACCTGTAATAAAAAAAATATAAAAACAATTAAGATCATAAAAGTTATTAGAATATCAAAACATTCACTCAAAAAAAAAAAAAAAAAAAAAAAAAAAATATTTGTTGAATTTGTATTTTTTTAACAGTTATCACTAATTTTAATACAAAATTGCAAAGACAAATTAAGCTAACAGGAAGTTTGATATCCTATACATTCCAGAATTTATTAAAACAATCATAAGCAAAATAAAATACATATAGCATTTGTACACACACACACACACACACAGCATTTGTATACACACACACACACACACACACAATGTTGCCCAATCGGCTGGAGCTGTAGAATATACTGACTGCTTCTCTGCAGAGGGGTAAGACTCCCCTAACAAGTGTCCTGGATATAACACTAAACAATTTGATGGTGAGGTTCCAGTAATGCTGGAGCTTTGGGGAATGTGGAGTACCCCTTCACTGCCATCGCTCCCAGGTCCAGTCTGGGCCAGAGTGGTTGCAACTGATAGGATCCTATCTATGGATCAAATTGAACTAAACTGTGTACTTATGCTAAATGGAATTGTTTGAAATAGAACAGTTTATATGCATAAAAATGGATTTGGCATTAAATAACCCACAAGGGTTGATATGCCATAAAATACAACCAAACTAAAACCATAAAGCAATGTTTTTCTAATTTACTTCAATCTAATTAAATTGCAATTGAGAGTTCAATCTCTAAGCCAGGTAGTGCATGAAAAAGTCATCCCAAGGTTCAGTGAAAGAGATAATCAACATTTCAGAGAATAATCAACTGCTGTGAGAGATCCTCCAAAAGAAAATCCCAGGTTACCAACTACAAGAAACACTTAAAGTCAGAGAGTATAACAGCTGCAGTCAGTCTTTGTTTCAAGTAATTATTCCTATTCAATAATCATTTGTTTGTACATACTTACATGGTTCCAAATATTCTTATCTAATACTAATAATTCATACATAATTATAGTTTCAAGTATTTCAAACTATGTGGTTTCAAGTAACAAATGATTTGGAAACAATCATAATTTCAAGTAACTATTCTTATTACTAATAATTTGCAGTTATATGCTTTCAAGTATCTAATACTAATTTTAAAAAATTAAATTAAATTTGGAAAGCATGTTAAAGCCATTTTTACTTTTGGTTTTAATATCCTACCAAGTCATCTATATGCCATTAACACTGAAATGCTCTAAAGAGATAATAAAAAAAATAAATGACACATGCATGACAATTAAAATTCTAATCATATCAAAAACTAATATATCAGCTCATAAACACCAAGAGAATTCAGATAAAGCTGAGAAACCAGCTTTTGAAATGGAGTGTCAAATACCATCACATAAATATTAAATTCACAATATATGGACATTTTGATTTGAACATTTACATTGAATCAAAATAATTTATACTGAATTTCATTACCTAATTCTGGTTAATAGGTTTATCTATTTGAATTTGTTTAAATACTGTAAAATAAAGTAAAGTTGGCGAACCGTAGTCGAGGCAGACCTGAAAGCTCCCTTTTCAATAGCTATTACACCAAGGTGTAGAGAAGAGCGCTACTCCTTTCCCTGGATTGCTCCACTTTACCCTTGATACCTTATAATGCTGAGTGTTAAGCCAGGAGGCATCAAGTACCATTTTTTTGAGTCTTTGGTATGACTCAACCTGGGATTAAACCACAGGTCTCTTGGGCCTTTGGGGAACACTCTAATCACTAGGCCAATGGACCGATTAAATACTGTAAAGTACTTTTTATGAATTCTTCTAAAAGATGTTAATAGGTAGATTTCAAGTTAAGAACAGTGAATTGAAGCATAATTTGAAACAAGTTGATTAATAACCAAATAGTGCAGATAATTTTGAATTCAATTCGAAACCAATTCTCATGATATAAAGCCATTCTTACTTCAATGTTGAGAAAGCCAGTTTTTACTTCACAGTCTGAGAAAAAAATATCTTGAGACATTATCAAATGGCATTCAATCTTTGCTCTTTCCATTTATGCCTATCATTGTTGTCTTAACAATAGTAATTTTATCAACTGTTTTCTTTATTAAAAGGCTGATTTCCCATTAACCTATTCAGATAATTGTTTATAAATGGAATAATGATTAATACCCCTCTTCTCCTTTTCTGTTTTTTTTTATGTATAAGCTTCCAGCAAAAGACTAGCATTACACAGTAAACTTACATTATAATATATACAAACCAAAATAGCTAACATTCTAAAATAATTTTCAGAATGATATATATAAAAATTTTAACTAATACAAAAGAAACAAAAAATTTTCAAACAATAAAATAGCATGATTTTTTTTATTTTTTACATTGTATGAAATTAAACATCAACCAAAATGTAATCACGCTATTGAACATCTCTGTACATTAATTTTTTTAATTGTCTTAAGCAAGCCACAAGCTAAAGACAACTTTACATGTATGGACCTAACCACACAATAGCAAAATAATCTGCATTTTTTTATAACAAAATCATTCCAGTACTTAACTACTTGTATACACATTTAAAAAGACTCATGAAAAAGCCAAGTATGCAGACTAATCAGTAGTTATACTGAATGACAAATATTCTAAAATAATAAAACTTAATACAAAAAAATAAACACTTCTTTGATTTCCAATAAAACAAGATTAAATTGGCCAAATATACATCTTTTTCAGACAGGTTTGTCAAAGCACCAGTTGAAACTTCTGGGTTATCAAGTCCATGCCCCACTATATCGCATTGGCCTTATTTTGCAGTATTTGTTGCAACCCTTTGGGTGGGACTAGTCAAAATAATAATGATAACTGAACACTCAAACCAGTTATCATTTTGTTGCATTATCTTAGTCCCTTTCTAAATTTTTTTTCAAGGCTAATGAGTTTCTAAACCTATCTGAAATGACTAAATGTCAACAAAGCCATGGATGTTGGTTAATAATGGTTTTATGAATATTTTGGCATGCATTTTGTAAAAAAAACATTAAATTTATGGGTAATTTTCATTTGAAGTTGGAAAATTTTTGAAGCTGCCAGTGGCAACACCCTCATTTCAAAAACACCTCCAGAACATTTTTGTAAAATTTTCTGACCAATTAGAGTTTCGGTAAATCTTCATAATGATATATCATTTAACACATGTTGAAGTTAACTGTAAAATTTCTGGAAGTAAGACATCAATTTCCAACACTTAGTGAATGTTTTGTGACATCTTTTAGTATGAATATTATAAGATTTTTTAAAAACTTACAAGTAATTTTCATTTGAAAAATTTTTGAATCTAGCTTTGAAAATGGCTAAAATTAAGGAGACATACAAGGTGATGTTAAACTAACTTGCTTTGACAATATATACAATTAACAACATGGTGCTTAGACAACACCTTCTGTTACTGAGAAAATTCTCATTTATATTAAAATAGAATACTTTAAATATTTACAATGCTTGAAAATATAATAAAACAAACTTTTCAAATATATGGTTTTACATTTTGTGCCATTTTATTAATTTTGAAAGAAATCAGCCCATGAATGAGTTTTTCATTTCTCTACACGAGTTGAATCCCAGAAAATAACTTTCAAAGTTTTTAATTATTTGATTTTTGTTTTATTGTTTTTCACTACAGGAGAAAAAGTCATCAGAAAAAAATATTCTCAACTGATGTATTATAATGTAGGAAAGAAAAAATGTTATTGAAAACACCAATTAATTGTCCAAATAAAACATGAAAATGATAATCAATGCCAAAAATATGATAAAACCAAGTATTAAAAGAAAGAAAAAAATCATTTTATTAGAATAGAAAAATCAGGTACTACAAGTCATTTTCCAAAAATTAGTGTGGTCAATGATTTTTCTCACAGGCCATGTTTTTTTAAGAATGGCATTTGAAAAACTACAAGAATAATTTGAAAAAATAATCAGTACTGACACCTTGAAAAAGCACCAAGTTAGTGAAGTGTATAAAGAAGCCAGGAACAAGCAAGTATACACCCTCAGCAGTTATCCAAATGGTGTTAAGTCCTTTTAGATAAGACCACCCTTCAAAATTTTTATATGAACATCAAGAGGAAATGGTACCACAGTTGAAAACAATAACAGAATAAATCAGTGAACTTTTTGCTGTTCCAAAATTTAACACAGCATGTCCCTTACCATAGTTAATATAGCTTTTTCCTTAAGGGATAACAAGAAGCAATATAATTAGCAAACATGGATCTAAATAGAGGTAAATAGGTTGATGAGGTTCCAATCATTTCTTTCTTTTTCTGTTAGTATTATGGAAAAATAACTTTGTCACTACTGAAAGATCTGTTTCTGAGATGTTAATTTCGAGTTTATTAAAATTGATTTTTGTGATCCTTATATTGACCTACTCAATGAGAGCTGTTATTTGATCTATAACATAACTATGTATTTAACTTTAATTAAAAATGGTTGTCATTAAGACTGATATTATTTACTGGTATTTGTGGCCTTTATAGATAAAAAGAAAACTGATTGTGTATTGCTAACTATTAACTGAGCAGATAATGACCTTTTTCTGTTGCTATAAAAACAAAATGTAAATTTTTGTGCCCCCATTTTGGATATATGGCAGCCATATTAGATAGCCACATCTGCATGGTCAGGAACAGCAACTTTATCTCATATAGTGAAAACTATAACTATGTGAATTTCTATGAGTATCTTGAATGATAGTGAAGAAAATTGATTCATGAAAGGGTATTTTTGTGGTCCAAAATCCTGATTGTTTTTACAAGTAAAAATGTCTAATTTGGTACAGGTGAAAAATTCAAATTACTTGGCAATCGTTCAATAGATTTTAAACATTAAAAAAAGCATTTCTCTTTTTCCTCAATGAGCTCTATTCAAAAATCCAACTAAATCAAATTTTTGAAAAACAAAAATTTGAGTGTGCATTGTCAGTGTATTTTGTCTAGTTTGATTACTAACAGAATTTTATAACATTCTTTCAAATATTTCAAAACATTTTTATTATCAAAATTTATTTTTGTCAAATATTCAGTAACATCCAAAAAGTTATTACATACAATTTTCAATTTTAATATCTCTGGTTATTCAGCATCAAATGATTATTTCTTTTATGGATACAAATCAACTAAGATCAAATAAAAAGAGCTTAGTTTTTCTGATTGTCATTAAAGAATAAAATTATAAATTTCATAAATTGAATTATAATCCTTTTATTCATTCATTTTTGTACTTTAAAATTCTGAAAATTTAAAAAAGGAAAGTGTACTTCCATAGTTAAACTTTATTTTTATCATGGTGAAACCATGATTTCTAATGGATTTTTGTATTAAGTAGCTATTTACTAAGCTTTGCTTAGATGTGGCACAAGGCCGCAAGTATGGGCCACCCAATGAGACTCGAATTCACTAGTAATGGTTTGCTAGTCTAGCATGCTAGCCATTAAACTATACAAAGTGCCTATTTTTGTATTATATTAAATAGAAGAATTGCTTATTAAGATAAAAACATCGATAAAATTATTTATATCAAAAAAATTCATGCAATACCTCAGAATAGTAAAACTAATTCAGTTTAATAACAGTCTTTTAGATTTTATGGATGCTATTGGAAATTCTTGCAAATCATGAGAAATAAGGAAAATGAGATTTAGATAAAACAGCCAGTATCTAAATATTTTTACAATTAAAAAGAGCAATAATTTATTGCTTTAGAATTGTATTGGGATAAAATCCACTTCTATACTATCAAAATAATTTTCTCTATTCAACTTGTAATTTGTAAGAAAAAAAAATAAATGAATTTACCATTCAAGAGAAATCTTGTTAAGTTTATAACCACATGAGCAAGTAGTAGCATAAAAATTGTTAATTTAACTTTAAATTCAAAACAGGAAATTTTTAGTTTTGAATTACACTAAAAAGGAATTTTGTTTAAGTAAACCAAAATATTTTTTAATATTTTTCACTCTGGAGGATATTTTAATATAGGAGTCCATATTTTGCCTTGATTTGGGCATACTATAATAGTCATTATTAAAGTCTTAATACGACTGGATATTATCAGCTGTTCTAAGATGAAAATAGTCAAATTCTTTTTAATAATCCTACATTACATAGCAAGTACAAATTTATTTTTCATATTATACAATATGAAAAGGTTTTCGTTTCTTAAACTATTTTCCTGAAAAAAACTACTTCTGTTTCAACATTAATAACTAATGAAAAAAAAAAAAAAAAAAAAATTTTAGAGGTTACTAAAATGATTTAAAATTTAAATTTATTTTGGCTATGATTTTTTTTTTATCATCCCTAACTTCAGATCATACAAATTTGCAGGTTTCAAACAACATGTACACAAATTAATGAGTTAAAATGAGCGACTTCTGTCAACCTAAGTCAAAGTAAGTTTATTTCAACCAATAAGCAAGGTAGGAGATAAGTAGTATGAGTATGACAGCAATCTGAGTCCCAGAGTATAAAGTAATTGTTCCTTTAACCTATCCCAATCTAATATATATATATATATATATATATATATATATATATATATATATACACACACACACCAGACATTTGTTTCTAAAAACTAATTTTGGAATTTATTTTCCAGGTTACAGGTACCTAAGGGACATTAAAAACATAATAGAATAGCAAGGTTTCATCATGTTATAAAGAAAATTTATGGGCATTATTAAATTTTCAAAGCAATTGAAAGTTAATTGACCTCTAATTCTAATCTCTAATTAAAAATTGTATTTGAAAATGAAAAAATATTCCATAAAAGTAATATTCATAGAGCAAATTGAAGCATGACCATTTCAATTCCCTTTAGCAGATGTAAAAGTAACAATTTCCATGTATTTATTTAATAATTCGAAAAATTAAATAAGGCAATGATAAAAAGTTAAAGATAAAGAAATAAACTTATAAACTGTTTTTAGACCTTAACTAACCCTATCCCAAATAGGGAGACATGAGAATATCGTCAAATAGATTCATGAATTTTAAATAAGTTAGAATAAATAAAGATTGGTGAGTAAATATATATAGATAGAGAAACAGAGGTAGAAGTGGTAATAACAGAACAACATGTGGTAGAAGATATTAGATAATACTACATAATATCTGATTGAGGTTTTAAAAGATCAGCCATTGAACAATTTGAAATAGGCTGAAATAATTAAAAACTACATTAATAAGGTAAAATTTTTATTAAGCTTTTTGACAATGCTATAAAATTCAACACTCCTTAAAACAATTTGGTTACTATAACCTATAAGTAGGTTATATCAAGTTATTAAGAGATAAATACCCAATCAAATCAAAATCACACAAACTGGACAATATAACTTTGAATAATCAAAAAGAATGTTTTAATGTTATACATTGCCATATGAATAACAATATTTATAAAACCACCTACATTTGAATAGTGTATACCTTACTGGTAAAGTTGAGACTAGCAGAGAAGCACATTCCAATTTTCTTAAGTCAAGAAATAGAAGACTAGACAATGCATTTTGTGTTGCAGTGTAAAAGGTTATGTAACTTTGTATAATTGGGGAAATTAAAAAAAAAAAAAAAAGGGAGGGCGGGGGCTTGTCACCAAATGAACAGATATGGGATTTTATATAATTAAGAGTGCACAAGATTACCTTTCGTATAACCGAGAGTCTTTCTCTTTTTCTAAAGCTACCAATACTGAGATAAGCAGCCAACCAAAAACAACATTCCTGCATACCTACACTGTTTGATGCATTCTTCTGCAGGTGCATAAAAAAGTTGTTTATTTTAAGAGTAAAAATGTTATTTTAAAAGACAAATTATTGAAAAAGAAATTCATCAAATTTTATAAAATGCAGTCAAATGAAAGGATACTGATTGTTATCAAAAATTCTTGATAAATGTGCATCATATTGAAAAACAGACAATTCCACTTCAACAGTACTTAAACTTAGAAAAATATATCATCATTACTCAAGAAATTTATCATTGAAATTCAGATGAATACTTAAGTATATGTTTACAAAAGAACAACTTCAGATTTAAGAATGTTTCAAATACAGAGGTATGGGATTGTGGAACAATTCTTAAGTTACTGAAAGCAGTCAATAATAATGTACTAACTCCGAATAAATTTTAACATAAATGTCAAAATTTGATTAACATTTTTTCATTATATTTTCAGTAGGTTGATCCACACAATTTTTAATTATCACCAACACCCTATCTTTAAATGTAAATCAAAATTTCATTCTCATTTTTGCTAGTAAAAAAAAAAAAGTTTACAATTCTGCATTCAAAAATAAATTTTGATTAATTATAACTAATAATTGGGCTGGTTTCATTTTAATGTTTACATTTATTGAAAAAACACTAATCATTACACATATAATGGTAGCCATTTCTAAAATTAAACTCCATGATTTGAGGAATTACATTGGCAGTGATGAAATGCCTTGTGTTGTATGTTAAGTCCTTACAATTAATATAGGAAACAAATAATTAGTATATTTATTATTTCCTATACTGAATTATAAATAAATTGAGGAACTGGTGTTTCAGGTTTTATGTAGAGATCCCACAGCCCTACTCAAATGTTCATAAATCTGTCATGAAAAACTGATATTTTAATCAAATAAATTTTCTGGGAAAAAATAAAACAAAAAAAACATACTTACATAAATCCTTCAAACTTGAACAAGTTGAAAATAAATAAATACTAGGGACTATGATTTGCTTCTAGTAATGTGGGCTCTATTCTTTATATTGCTTACTTCCTCTCAAGTTTGTTACTAATGATGCCTCAATAAAGTGAATCTTGCTGAAAACTTGGCATTAGAATATTTTTTGTTTTAGCCCTTTTGCTTCTACCAAGTAGGATTTTGAAAACCTACGCCTACCCCAAGGTTCATATATGCTATATATTCAAAGTGTGATATCCTACTGATATCTAGATCACCATTCAGAATTTGCAGAAATATTGCAAAGTTCCACAGAAGTACATGCATGATCTTTATTTATGGATGCTAACATTTTTTAAATGCTAGGATGTTGTTTCCTATATGCTGTCTAAATCACATTAACTGGTTATAGATATGAATCTAACCATCTCAAAGTATGTAAAGTTATTTCTTAATGTTTTTTTTTTCTATTTTTCATAAAATTCATTTTATCGATAACATATTTTTGGAATTTTAATTGTAAAGTATTAAAAGTAAATTTTCAAAAAATGACAGGCAACTGTGACAAACATACCCAATTATCAATGCACCTGTCATGTCAGACTAGACAAGGTTGGATTGAAGGACATTTTGATGATATTAAAACAAAGTTACTTTTAGCACTTGTATATGCCATTATTTCAAGCTTAATTGTCTGTATGCAATTTATCCACAACCAGTTGAATCTTTCTTTGTATGAAGTTAACAATGAAACTAGTGTCTTTAAAAAATAATTAACAATTATCAAAGTTACAGACATTTTTTGATTATGAAAGAGTACTTATAAAAACAACATTTCAAATTAGTAAATAAAGATGACAAAAAATAAAACTGATTGACCTAAGAGGTCATAAAACATGGCTTGGCATTTATAATTGTAAACCTTTGAAATTATTATCATTAACTGTTAGATTTTCTTTGAGTATATTTTTCAATAAAATTCTTAAAATTTAACTTTAAGTGCTTTTCATTAAAGTTGAAAGAGCAAATTTTGAATTCATACAAAATGTCTTCAACTCTTAAAATCCTTGCCTTTGAAATGAAGAAATAAAAATTGATTGGCAAAGTACATTGATAGTTCAATAGGGAATGTTAAATTGACAAGCTTCCAAATATTACAGTTTATTTTACAAAAGAAAAAAATATCTACAATTTATATTTAACCCAATCTAGAAATATAAGCATTTCTTTGTATCTACTGATTTCTCTTAATAGATTGATATTCAAATATATAAATTATAATGAGGTTCATTTCTTTGTAATAATCCACCATATAGAACTGGTCATTTTGAATACTTTCTTTTTATAAAACAATGTTTTTCTTTTTTCAGTGAGAGTATTCTTAAATTTGACAATTTAAACCAGATGTAGATAAACTAATAAGCTGAAAATTTTTTTAAAGATACATTTTTAAACAACAGATTTATTAAAAATGTGTCTATATAAATAAACTATTAAATAAAACTGACACTTTTACTATCACTTTACTTATAACATGGATAATTTTTAATAGGCAAGTTTTCAGCTGATTGATGAGTATTAAATATTATTACAAGCTATTTAGGAAAACATACTTTAAGATCTATTAGGTGTAAGAATGTTAAAAGTATAAATAGGTATAATTAGAGCAGAAGGACACTATTAGTGAGTAGATTAATGAGGCAGTAGCAAATTCCAGTAACTTCATGGAAGGAGGGCTTACCATATGAATAGACAATGAACAGGTGATTCTGTCTACTGTAAATAAGAAGGTCAGTGAGGTAAAATGGAGAAGATAGAGATAGAAAATTATTCTTAGACACTTCATTGTTTTTTTTATATATAACTCGTATGAAATGGATCTTTTTTTAAACTACAAGTTAAAAATCAATAGAAAAATATTGTTAAATTAGCATAAAATGCATTAGGTTATATAAAAAACATTAACATTCTTATCACAAGATATTGGCAAAATATACAATCATGATTATTTCTGATAATATAGATCATAGCCGTTGATTTTCCGATTTAATAGGAAATTCTTTTTATTTAGTAATGACAAATTGTTAAAATAAATAACCTTATAAATTTTGTCCCAGATTAGATTCTTAAAATCTTAATAAATTTCATAGTTGTTTAAGAAGCTAACAAGGATACAAGTCAAAATAAATGCCTTGTACAAATTCAGTTGATAAGAACTAAAGGCAGCAAGCTCTAGCACAATGTACAAATTATTTTTGTAAGTAGAAGAAAGAAAAATTATAACAAGTGAGATAAGTAACTTTTTTCTCATAACATAGTCAGCTAAAAAGTAAACTAATATGTTTATTAAGCTATAAGATTTAAAAAAAAAAAAAAAAAAAAAAAAAAAAAAAAAACGCTTATAATACAAATTATAAATTCTTAGTGGGAAATAAATTCTAAGGTAAATAATTCTGTCAGTTCAGAAGCAAAATATTTTTTACATAAAAGTGGATGTGGTCATTTCTTTTACCCCTTTCCAAGCTCTGATGCTATTTGTTGAATTGTACAATATATATATATGCAGAAAATTTCAACATTAATTTGTAAAATTTCTTGTTTAAGTTTTTTTTTGGGGGGGGAATGCTGTCGAAATTTATGTATGTAGATCAAGAGTAAAGAGTATAGTAGCATGAGAAAGTTATAGACAAGAAATCATTAGCACTCAGGTTATGGTATTTGCCACACCTTCATAATTCACAAGTCTATAATAAAATAACAAAAACAAAAAAAAACTTTTAGGAAAGTTCAGATATTTCAAAATATTTTAAGAGCTTTTGTTTTCTCCCGATTCAAATACATTTTAGTCATGTAAATTCAGGATCTTTATTAAAAAGGTTGGTAAAAGTAGTTTAAACAAAGATTAACAAAAACTGACAAAGTTTCCTCTATATAGCTTAAATGATACTCAAATTAAAAACTTCATTTTCTTTATACAAATCAACACTCAAGAGATTCCTTTTGATTATTCAAAGTACCAGGTTTTCATAACGTCGTAAAGCAATAAGATTATGTAACATAAACAAAACGTAGCAATATTATTAGTTAAAAAGGGAGGGAAAAAATTGCTTCTGGAAGTGTTTTCCATATTGTAATACAAGAGATCAAAAAGGTTGCAGTTAGGTAAAAACAAAAAATCATACAATTGTTTCCCACGGCAATATCATTAAGCATTTTTAATGAATGGAACTTAAAAATCTCAGAATGCCGAAAATTCCTTCTCTAAACGTAATGTACAGAAACTAGTAAATCTATGAAAATTTCAGAAAAAAGAAAAACAATCAACTTAGAAACTGGAGTAAATTGTAATTATAGCTATCCTTTTCTGATAAGATGACCAAGAACAGACAAACTGTAGAAGATGGAAGAGAGAAGTTAATAATCAAATTAAATGTTATCAATTCCTATGGCAACAACCACCATCAAATAGCTTTAGGGTACACAGATTCTGCAGATTAATGAGGAACTGCGGGACAGTAAATAGATAGTTTTTATTTTGTTTAGTTAAAAAAAAATTAAATTAACAGACTAATATTTATGTCCTAATAAATGAAAGTTTCTTTTTGCAGAAATTTTGGATTGCTTAATGTTTCGAGAATAATTGACCACGCTTTCACAGAGTTTTGTTTTACAATAATCAACCACTCCCCCAAATGGGTGTCAACTAGAACTCGTTTACACAATAAGAACATCACATGGTAAAAAAAGTGTTTGTTTTTTGTTTTTATTTGTATTTTTTTAATTAAAATTAAATAATGAAATAAATAAATTAAAAATTAAATCCTTATTGCTAATTTATTTTTTAAAAAAAACAACAATACTTAAACAAGCTTTGCAGTTTAAATTTTAGACAATTAGAATTTTTATTTGTTGAATGAAAATGAAAAATTTACCAAGTTCTTGAAGTTACAAAATAATTTAAGAAAAAAAAAATGACAGAGGGAATATAACCCTTAGATAAATACTTAACTTATCGATTATTAAAAGGAAACTCATAAAAGAAGCTGCACTAAAAAAGGAAAGAAAAAAAAAAAGAGCAATTTGTTTTTAATGATCTCAAAATTTTCAATATTCATTTTTTTTTTTATTTCCATAAAAAAAATTTAAGTAAAAAAAAAATAACAAAAAAAAAAAAAACCTGATAACTTCAATAAGTAAATAATCTTTCATTTAGGAATAACTGACAAAAAAAATTGTATTTTAATTTTGGTTTGAAAAATAAAAAAAGGGGTAATCATTTATTTAAAATCAGCTGTTTTATTCATTTAATTTTAACAATTGACCTCAGTTATTGTTTTTGTTTTATTTTTTTAGCAATAATCAACAGTAAACATTATTTTACATTAAACTTAATCACATTTTTTTTAATTTGTGAAAAACGTTCCTTAAATATTGTTTAAAACAAATTAAGTATAATGGTACCAGCTATAAATCATCATTTTAATATTAAAAAGAAAAAAAAGTTCATGATAAACTAGTTTAAAAAAAAAAAATCTTTAAATATTTTTGAAAAAAGTGTCAAACGTTTCCGTTTCATGTCCTTCAGGAATTAATTCCATTCAGGATTGAAACTTGTCGGTAAAAAGAACAAATAAAATAATCAAGCGGTGTTTTGCAACCCTTCTGATTTTTTAATTCATTTATGTACTCGGAAATTTTAAATATTTATCCGAAAATAACCGTTTCGTTAATTAGTTTTTAAAAACAAATGTTTATGTTCTTTCACAGAAAATATTTTTTAAAATGAACCACCGATAATTTTTATTTTACTGCGTATTATTTAATGTGAAAATTGATATTTTGTAAGGAAATCAAGTTAAGTTATAATGTTGACAACAACAAATGAAAATTTTAAAAAAATGATAGAAATGATCGTGAAAGACAAAGTGGTAAAGAAAAAAAGTCATAAACATGAGACAAAAAGGTCCTTTTTCGACGGAGGACGATTTTATTGATCGATTCACCACGTTATGGATGAACAGTTGTGCAATAAATGGGATGACGTATAATATTTGAAAAACTAAAAAGAAAGAGAAGAGCGAAGTCCGTTACTTTTTCCTTATAATTTTTATCTGAAATTATTGGGATAAAATTTCATAGACGAAGTTTTTTTTCTTTTGAATAATCTTTGAATAGTGATTGCTATTTTTGTACGAAATTTGGGATATGAATGATAAAAGGATTTGTTTGAAATAACTCGTACGTGCTGTGTTCGTTGGCGACATGAATTTTTTTTTTTCCATGATTATTTCCCATCTCGCCAAATAACAAAAGAAAGTAAATGAGGAAGGATATAAAAAGAAAAAGGCTAGAAAAATAAAGGCGATAATCTGAAGAGGGAGAAGAAGCAAGTGGCTGACTAACTGACGACAACAGGAAGAAGAAATGAAGAGACATTTGCGAACGACAACGACGTTTGAATCAATCATGTCAGATTAAGCAACACACGAGAAAATAATTAAAAAAACTCGCCCATTCTGACATACATTAACTAAGGCGCAAATACATTAGACACCCAATATTAATTAAAGATGAATCGTACGACTAAATCGAGATGATTATATTCACTTTATGCTCTCTCAGGTGACGACTTCGACAACAACAACTACTGCAACAATTCCACGCCATTCACACATCACAACGAAAACACTTTCTTATTGGATTATGTGTACAGTAAAATTTTTTGTTTCGTCTTATCTATCTTTTCTATTTCCTAATGCTTGTCTAAATAAATAAATAAATAAATAATCCACGAAAGAAGCAGAGCGTGTGTATGTATACACACACGAGCAATAACAACAATGTTTTTAATTTCGTTTTCTCCCCAGCGACAATAGTGAAACGAAATGCTGCAGGTGGAAACAGTTATTTTGTTTATCGTGATGGGACAAGGAATAAATCTGTAGGGAAGGACATTTACCTTTCTGAAACACATCGATACAAATCTCTGCAATGCTGTAACAACTTTCAGTCGAAGAATATGGCGTCTACTGGCGATATTAAAACCAGGCGTTATTGACAGGACTCCATCTTGGAACTATTTACAATCTGATTCGCACTATTTTTAACAAGTTGATTTTTTGTCGCACTTTATCTGGTATTCATACGCCGTGCAGTTTGAGGCGTGACTTGATTCCTTCCAATTGAAAGTATCTGGCCCTCATCATCAATAATAATAATGATAATAAAGTAAATAATAATACCAACAAAAATATTGTAATAATAGACAGCGTTAATTCTAACACGCCTGCATAAAGAAAATAATAATCAAGCTAATCGCATGTTTTTAATGATATATAATTTAGGGGAAAAACTCAACTAATCATCCACTCAATATGAAAAAGTAAAAACAATACAAAAGAAAAGCTTAAATTAATTTATCGACCTTGTGCAACAAATGTAATAAGATCCTTAAGTTTAGCGAAAGGAAAGAAACATTTTTAAAAAATGAATAACTCCGGAGTTTGTTTTTTTTTTTTTAATGAAATATCACTAAAATTAGTGTTCCAATTATGTTTGACATAGATAACCAAAATAATCAATTTAATGACTTTCTTATTAGTAGCTATATCTAGGCGGATTTTTAATTTTACTTTTTTGACTTTGATTATATCACATTTTTGAAAAAGTTTATCAGTTCTTGCAAATTCAATGGATAAGATTCAAAGAAAGAATAACAGTAATCATCCAGCGTTTTTATTAATTAATCAGTTTTTGATTTTCAAAAATAGCTTGTCTCTGAAAAAGTATATCTTCACCTCAAACAAAAGATTGTGTGAAGGTCAGTACTTAATCAATCAACTTTTGGATGATAGTGACCCCTATCCTAACCTACACCCCCTCACCAACAAAAAATTATTTCAAATAAGTTGTGAATTGTTAAACTTCTTTCAATTTTTTTACACAGGCTAATGTCATCATTTACTTTCAACATCTGACATGCTTAGTTGAACATCAATTGTTAGCTTCATTACAAATTAGTCAATGAAGAATTTTTTGACCTTCATACATGTTTTTTTTTTTATAAAGTGACTCCTACAAATTTTTAAAAGCAAATTCCAAGCATAACCAAGTATTTGCTCGTGGGGCATTTATGCCAAGTTTATAATCATAAAGCAAGCATGTGCAAATTACAGTTTTTCAAAAAGGTTTCTTCTTGCACTTCATTTTATACAAATGAAGAAAAATATCATTTTTTTTCTTCGTAAAGACTTGAAATTTTGATAAGAAGGAATTTTAGGTCTTTTTGCAATTATAATTATATATAATAATTAAATACCTTCTACTTTTTTATATGAAAGTATTCAATATACTTTGATCAATTTCCCTTTTTCTTGGCTGTGGTTAAAAGATATATCGTATTCAAGTTTTTTTCTAAATCAAATTTGCTTTCTCCAGTGATTTACACATTTAATATTCATTTTATTTGTAAATGAAAATTATAAAGTTATAATTTTTTTAGATGGTACAAAATTTAAGAACTAAAAGATTATTTTTCTTCTTAATTTGATTGGATGTACTTGGTACAATATTTTGGCTCCAGTTAACATTGTCATCATCATCATCATCATGTCGTGCTGGTAGCACGGATATCCCTGACCCTCTCTCGCCACTTTTCCCTATCGTTCATCACCTCAGGCAGGTCTTCTGGACAACATCCCGTATCCTCACATAGTTGCTGAATGTATATTCGTGCTGGTCATCCTGCTTTTGCACGGCCATGTGTGGGGGTCCATAACAATACATCACTTATGAGTTCGTCCCTGCTTCTCCAGCAGTGTCCTGCATGTCTGGTTCGTCTAACTTGAATAGTTTTTGTGATAGGAGGCAGGTGGCCATACAGTTGGTGTCTTGTGGGGTGTTGCCGCCATGACTTGTTCAAGATTGCTCGCAGCATTCTTGTGTAATTGCCGTCTAGCTTCTTCTCCAGCCTTTTGTTAGAGTCTATGTAGTACATCCATATAGCAGTATCGATGCAACCACTGCCTGGAAGAAACTGCGTTTCATTTTATCGGTTAGGTCTGATTTCCATATAATCGATAACCTATTAATAGCTGTCCATGCTTTCGTTAACCTCATGTCGATGTCCTTTTCGGTTGATGCGACGCTGCTTCCTAGGTAAGTGAATTTGTCTACTAGTTTAAGAGGGGTTCCGTCTAGAGTGGAGATGTCACCCGTTTGATTATAGCACATGGATGAAGGGATGCATCCTCCCCTTTCCTAAAAAGGGTGACCTTGGATTAGCCAAAAACTACCAAAGCATAACACTTACATCCATAGCAGCCAAAATCTACAATGCCCTACTATGAAACTGCATAGAACCCAAAATCAACAACATACTTAGGAAAAACCAAAATGGCTTCCGAAGAAATAGATCCACGACCTCACAAATATTAACCATCCGTAGAATCCTTGAAGGTGTACGGGCAAAAAACCTACAAGCGACATTAATATTTGTCGACTTTACCAAGGCCTTCGATTCCATTCACCGAGGAAAGATGGAACAAATCCTACTAGCATACGGCCTACCAGAAGAAACCGTAGCAGCAATAATGATTCTCTATAGAAACACCAAAGTAAAAGTACGATCACCAGATGGAGACACAGAATACTTCGACATTGTAGCAGGAGTACTACAAGGGGACACGCTAGCTCCATACCTCATTTGTCTAGACTATGTACTTAGAACATCGATTGACAAAATCAGAGTTAACATTGTAGTATGGGAAAAAAATTTTTACAATTATTACTATTTGGGCGACAGTAATAGGAGATTGATTTACTTTATATAGAATATTCAATTAGAATTTACATAATCTTTTTCACAAACCTCTATTGATAGTACAAATAAACACTGAACTACGTATAAACAAACAGCATTTTCATGTTACGTTGTGCACTACCGAACAAGTACTGTGTCGACTGTCCTCTGGAGATAATTTCGACAGGAAAGGAAAGAAATAGAAACCAAGTCTTCTCAACAATTGTATTGCTCTGGTAGCAGGGTCAGTTGACTCAACCAGAGGAAATTACTGCTTATTGTTGAATTCTAACCCCAAGTAGAACATATCTCTCATGTTCGCTCCTTCTGTCTGCCTTCATTCTTCATCTATCTCGAGTCTCTATGGTCCCTATTATATGATACCGTATTTATATATAGTTTCTGAGTATGAGGCATGTTGTTTATTATACAACTCTGCAGGTGTTTTTTAATGACACCTGTACTTCTCTACTTTGTATCCAATGAGATCAGGATCATTCCAGATCATTACATAGAAGGTATCCTAAGAGATTTGACTCATAGATGGTATCCTAAGAGATTTTACCACTTCAGATTATACCTGGGAGCAAAGAGCAACACTCTCCAGTGCTCCTGAACTAGGGCTGCATCTGTATGTCCCAGATACAACACTAAACTTCTTCCAGTGATGCAGCTCTAGTTCAGGAGCACTGAAGAGTGTTGCTCTTATATATATATATATATATATATATATATATATATATATATATATATATATATATAAAATGAATTTCAAGAAATTTGGCCTTGATAGCTTAGTACCACTATTTTTATTCTAAATAAACAACAGGAATTTTGTTTTATAACTTAGCAGATATTGATTTATTTTATAGTTTTAGATATTAGTGTTGTGATATTTGATATGTCTATTTGTCATTAATGAAGATGTTTTAAGTTTCTCTTTGTGCAAGCTGAAAAGGGTTAAGAAGATTGGAACCTTCTGTATTTTATCCTAAAGTGTTGATATGTTGGTGAAATAGACATAAACTATACCATTACATTTAACCTACTTTATATCATAAACATTAAAAAAGAAAATAAACTAAAGAGTATAGGGAAAATAGCTGGTGATAATGAACACATACAATATATGTGGTGTCATACAGCTGAATAGTTAGAGCGAACAATCTTGCATACTGATTACTTTATACATAGAATGCCTGTATGTATTTCAGATAAGATTGGTAACATTGATTTTGTATAACGGCTTAGCTAGAAAGTTTTTTCCTTTATTTTATCCATTTTCAACTCCTATTCAAATCTTAAAGAATATACTTTTGCATTTACTCAATTGGTTATGTAAATCTCACTCAGTACTAGCAGTGATTTTTGCACACCAGCCAGATAAGCAAGAAAGAAAATGCAGATATATAAAAGATTATTACACAGTTACTCTTTCAAAAGTTGTAAAAATTTAATACTAATTTTAAAAAATAACTACAAAATAAGAAAAACTGGACATATAAATATGAATGTAAAGATTATAATTTTAATTTTCTAATTTTGATTTAATTTTTCAAAATATTTGATTAGGATTTCTACATATGGGGTGATTGACAGGGCACACAGATACTACACTTTTATCTTAGAAGTTATGATCAGGTAAAGAAACAATCAGAGAAAAGTCACCATAAATTTAAAATTAAGTTGAAAATTGATTATTATAAAAAAATTTTGTTCAATGACCAAAAGAGAAAAATTCCAATATTATCAAAAATGAAATTATGTTCTTTTCAGCTCTTAGCAATTTTCCTTTTTTTTTTCAGATTTTTGTCAAAAAATAAATTTAAAAGTTAAGATATACAGTATTACTTAAAAATAGGTATACCCCTAAAAATGTTATATTTTATTTTATCATACAATTAAAATGGAAGTGCGTACAGTGTTTGCCAATGGCCCAAGATACCAGGGTTCAATCCGAGGTCGAGTCATACCAAAGACTTAAAAAATGGTACTTGATACTTCCATGCTTAACACTCAGCATTATAAGGTATGTATCAAGGGTAAAGTGGAGCAATCTGGGGGAAGGAGTAACGCCCTCCCCTACACCTTGATGCAGTAGCTATTGAAAAGGGAGACTTTGGGTTGCCCTTGACTATGGTCGCCAACTTTTTTACTTATGACCAAACAAAGATACTAGGATTTTATTATTTCTTTTGAAACATGATACAATCAAAACAGATATTATTAGATATTATTTATAACCAAACTCTTCAGAATTGAAACTCTGTAACCAAAGATAAAATTTCCACACCTGAGTAACAAAAGTAAAATTTCATAGATATGTATAAGGAGTGCTTTTATTTGTGGGACTGCTACATATTTTTGGTAGCAGCATTTCAGTGTTGTCGAATTTGGTAATAAATAATACCTAATAATATCTGTTTCGATTGTGCAATATTCCTCTAGAAATAATAAAATCTTGGTATCTTTGTTTTAGAAGGAAATCAACGTTTTACAAAAATTGTTGGGAATGTACTTATTTATGGGCAATATTATATATTTTATACATGTCTTAGTAATAATGCATATTCAAAACTAACTCTCTTTTTCTCTCTACTGACTGTGGTCCACAGTTGCTTCATTTGCAACTATTCTTATTTACTATATTTGTACTTGTATTTCCCACTTTTTCAAGCCAAGACAGTGCACTGAGTCAAACTATTTTGCTGTTTCAAGTCACTCCCTGCTTCACTGTCTCTCTCATTGTTAGTTGATTTGTTGGCAGAAAAAATATTTTTCAGGACTTTTTTGTCTAATTACAACATTTGTTTTATTTCAAGAAATATATGAATTTAGAGTTGTCCTTAAAGGGTCAAAATTTCTAACGACTCTCATTTTGGAAGACTGCTACTAAGTTGAAAACCAGTTTTCAGTATTATGTATTCAGTGTTCATTTATCCTGGTTGAAAAAAAAATGAAAAAGGATGAAAAGAAAAATAGCAGCAGACAAGTTTGTTCATTTTCAAGTTAAGAAAGACAGCAGAAAAAGTGAACAAGGTGATTGCTTAAGCCTATGAAGATGTTTAAGTTGGAAGCAGTATGTGTCGTAAATGGTTTGTGAAGTTCAAGAAGGGTGAAATTGAGTTGAGAACTTGAAAAACAAATTACGTATCAATAGACCACAGAAATTTGGAAATGATGACTTGCAAGATCTTTTGGATGATAATCCCACTCAAAGTTGAAATTAGCTGAAAGATTTGGTCTAGATCATTCTATAGATGTAAGACATTTACAAAATATAGAGAAGATTTGAAAAATGGGAAAATGAGTTCCACAGTCATGCATTGGATATCATTTCATCACCTTTCATTTCACTTCATGACAGACATGAAAAAATCTATTTTGTGGAAGATTGTCACTGCAAATAAATAGCGAGATCATTACCATGATCTGAATATTGAGAATTATGGACAGAACCAGGACAATCTGCAACATCAACTGCAAAATCTAACCATTTTGGAAAAGAGTAATTGCACTGTATTTTGTTAGATATGAAAGGTGTAACATTGTATGAAGCCAGTGGGAACTGTTACTACAGAATATTAGAATCATCAACTTCAAAGTTTAAGGACTTTATTTGAAGAAAAAAGGCTATGTCCTGTACAGTGGAACCAAAAGATGCTGCATAACTATGCTCAATCACATATTATTTTATTGACAAAAGAAAAACTTAAAGGGGGTATCCTTGTGCTGTAATGGCTAGAGTGCTGGATTACTGCTGTAAAATAAGTAAAAGTAAGTAAAGTTGGTGACCGTAGTCGAGGGTGACCTGAAGGCTCCCCTTTCAATAGCTACTACACCGAAGTGTAGGGGAGAGCACTACTCCTTTCCCTAGATTGCTCCACTTTACCCTTGATCCATATCTTATAATGCTGAGTGTTAAGCAAGGAGGCATCAAGTACCATTTTTTGAGTCTTTGGTATGACTTAACCAGGGATTGAACCCAGGTCTCCCGGGTCATTGGCAAACACTCTAACCATCATGCCAATAGAGTGCAAACTACACTCATGTTATTATGTTCACTTTCAGACTAATGCCCTTGAGAATAGTATTAAACCCTCTTATGCCCCAGTTATGGGTTAAATTGTATCACTGCAGTTCTTTCACAATGATGGCTTATGTATTATATAACACAATGATGGTTGATATGTCATTAAACAAAGAAACCAAAAACAAAGTAGAGTTGTGATGCAAAATTCTTCCTCATGGTATATTCACCAGACTTGGTGCCATCACATTATCATGATTTCAGTCAATGTAAAATTCCTTATTGGTTCAAAAATTCGAAGATGTTTTTATTTCATTGATAACTTTGTTAGCATCAAAGCTAGAATCATTTTATGAAGATGGAATTCAAAAACAGAATGTTGGTATAAGTTTATAAAAAATCAAGAAAAATATTTTGGTGCCAAATAAATATATGTACATATCATTATGATTTGATAATTTTAAATTAAAAAAGACACTGGGTGATTTTGCACACAACCTAATGTATTTATGCATTCTTTATAGAATTTATTAACTTTTTTTTTTAAATAATGCAAATTCTCTCCCTAGGCAAAATTAGATTTAAAAAATTTTCCTTTCCATAATCAGATTAAAACTTAAACAAACCAATTTTCTCCATTGTTATAATCTTTTAAATTATATGATTTTAAACCCTAATTTGATCTGTTCTTCAATAAGTTCAGTTACTTATTTTACAATATAATTTTTATTTAGCTTTCAACATTGCAGTGAAAACTTGTGAAAGGAAACTCAATAAAAAAGCTAAACTTGAAAACTTCAACAAGTAACAACAATCAAGATTTACTAAATTTCATATTTGCAACACTTAGATAGAATAAAATTACCACACCCTGAAAAAGTATTTAAATTTAAACAAGATTAAATACATATATAATACAGTTAGGTTACAGTAGATGATCACATGTACCAATCAATACAAGCAGAGGTTCCAAAATGAAAGCTCTATCAACAGTATTTAGATCCCATTTAAACATACCCTCTTTTGGCATTAACATGATGCCTAAACTCTTACATGCATGTGCAGATGATATGATGTTATAAGTGTCATAGATGATCTTATTGATAAATATCAATATATCTCACAAAAGCAAAGAACTTTTACTGTTACTAGATTAAGTGAAATAGCAAAATGTTCCATCAATATAGACTCCTTTTGCAAATTCAGTAATAAAACAAAGTTTTCTGACAGAAAAGAAAATAAGCTGTATAAGAAAATTATTTTTCAAAAAATTTAATTCTGACAATAAAATTAACTGTCATACAAATTTTTCCAATAATCAAAAACATGATAACATTGCAAAAAAATCCATTTTTTTCATTGAGTAGGTAAAGTGGGAAACATAATGATGGGTGTTTCTAACATCTGTTCTTCCCAGTGTCTTAAATACTAGATAACATTCAGTCAGTCTCTGATAAGAAGTTTATTAATATAAATTAGTATAAAAGATATATATTAGATCTTACAAGTTATATTTTAGTCACACATGGTAGAAGATAAATATAAGTAATTAGCAAATATTATTATAATATTGTGAATCCATTTTTACTTTTGAAGTGAATGCCCAATAAAAATTTTAAATCTTTCTATATTTGACATGATTACTTTGAGGGTACTTTTTCAATACTTATGGTAAAGTAACCATTGATTTTTACATTTTAATATTTTTTCTTAATATCAGAGTGGGTAAATTTTGTATTGATTTTATCCCTTTAAGATGAATTTAGATCAGAGACATATTGTATGCTGTATAACTTCCAAAAAGGATCTCCAACTATGGAAGTAGCAAGAAATATTCATTTTTGTTATAGAAATGAAGTTTTAAGTGTCTGGAGATGATAACAATAGTTTGACCAGTTTGAATCAGTCAATTTTTCTCTTGAAGATTCCCTTCAATGACAAAGTTTCATCAATAGTGAGCTTCTTCAAAATGTAGTAGGAAAATCCTAAGCAAACTGCATAAGAATTAACAAAGCAGTTCAATAAAGGTCACACTTTGATCCTAAAGCATCAAGTGAACTTGGAAAAGTGTCTGAACTTGGTCAATGATTGCTTCTGACCTTAATCAAAGAGTTGCTCTCTGCTAATCAAGAAGAGTAGACTTGCTACAATACCTTCCCTGGGTTGAATTATCTCCAGTGATGACAAGTAGGTTCTTTATCATCATATCCAATGAAAAAACAATGGTTAGCACCAAATGAAAAAGGAGAAATCATCCTCAAACCAAGACTACACAGCCAAAAAGTTATGCTCTATGTTTGGTGAGATATGAAGGATGTCATCTATTGCAAAGTTCTAAGCCAAAATAAAACAATTACATGTTGTTCTCATTTGGGAGGATTACATAAAAATTTACAAAAAAGTGCCCATCATGAGTTAATCATAAAAGCATATTGCTCTTACACAATTGTGCAAGACTTTTGGTACCAATAATGTCAGTGTAGCGAATAAGCAGGTTTGCTGTGGTCTCTAATTCATCATGATTTGGGTGGATTGGTAGCAACAGGCCCATGCTTTGTTTCAGCTAGTTTAGTTATTGATCCAGTGTCTGGGTGTTGGGTTGTGGTTTCATAGTGGGCTGGTTATGGCTGATGGTGGTTCGGGCACCATATGCAGGGTTGTAGGTTGATGTTGAAGCTGGTATTATAGGGGTTGTGTGTACCATGTGCCCTGATGTAAGTGTGCGTCTGAATTCAGCTGCTGCATTGTGGTTGTTTATTAAATAGGGGTTGAGTGTGTCGTGGCTGAGGATATTTTGACTGATCAGGATCAATATAGCTTGGGCTGTCACCAGCAAATTTATCTCTTTAAAAACACTTGAATTGTGATTGCTGATGGTGATGTCACAGTTTAGTTCACCAAGGATAGTGATACTGCCATTGATCCCTTTCACATGGATGTCAGAATGAGTCATGTGTTTTCTGGCTTCTTTTGGCAGCTGAGAAATTGGCACAACCCAGGTGGAGCATCCAGAGTTCAGCATTGCTGTGCCAATAAAAGTGGTATCTTCAATGGCAAAAGTAGAATTGACAAGTGGCGACAGCTTTGTGGAAGGTCTCTGGAGGTTGAATATGTGATGGCAAGCATGGGTGAACAGGAGACAAGCCATCACATCTTGTCCGGTTTGTACCGAAAATCCTGTTCCTCAATGATTATGAATAGTGTGTCATCATCCGTCGCTGTGACCTGAGCCTGAGCTAGAGGTGGGTGGCAATATGGACAGTTGCATCCGTGGAAGCAAGCACAACCCTTGGTGTAGTTCTTGCATATGGCAGGTTCTGGATTATGTTTGCAGTCTCTGTATGGCCGATAGCGGTCATGTTTGTGTGGCGTGGTGAAGCTCATCTGTTGTGAGTGTGGTGGTTGTCTACTTGTTCATAGTGGCTGTTTCTGCTTAAGTGGCAAGTTTCCCAGATTCAATCGCTGTGTTTCTGTGCATATAATACGCAGTGTCATACGAGGTTGTATTGTCACTTTTTATACCCCAATCAAGATACTGTTGGGCTTCACATGTTATACCACTCACCATACAATAGTTGTCCATTTTCTTGATGAAGTGGGGGTTTGAGTTCCAAGTTTTGATCATCTCACTCATCAGCATTGCGCCCATGATTGAGTAAAGCGTGTCGACTGTCAATTCTGCATTGTTGTCAGTCTTGTATTTATTTTTATCTGCAACAGTGGCCTCTCTGATGGTATTTATGAGTCATCCAGTGAAATCAGTTAACTTCATGCTGTCTCGCCATCTTGCCATTGTAGATTCCAAGGTTGACTAAGGTGTTGGAAATTGGTCATCTGGCTGCTGTAGGTTATTACAAGATAGGTTTTTAGCAGTTTGAAGGTGGATATGTCCTGCTTTGAATCTAGCATCTGCTGAAAAATGCTGTAGTCAAGTAAGTCCTTGGCAGCTTTGACAAATTCAACATCCAAGTAAGGATAGATGACAAGTTCTGGTATGACATGGATCGTATAGGCCTTGTTTAGGACAGTGATGAACTGATTCACATATTTTCCTGGATTGAAGGATTTTTTAGTCTCACGACATCATGACGAGGATTGTTGTCATATTACTTGGCCATAGTCATCAGTTTTCTAGGCTGTGGGCGGTGTTGTCATTGTGGTAAGTTTTAGGGCATTTAACATCTTGTTATTTGTCGGCTTGTGCTTCTTTTATTCTTTCATCTAATGGATGTGTTGGGCCAGATTTCAGGTTTAATAGAGAAGTTTTCTGTTCCTTGATAAGGGCGAAGAGTTCAGAGCAAGTCAATTTTGTGAAATCTATATTTCTCTTACTGTGCTCTTCAGACACCTGAGTTATAAATAAGCGTATGGTTGCAAGGAAAGGACAAAACATAGAGTTGCAAATCAAACAAGAAGACAAGAGAAAATTTTTACCATTATATTAACAAACAAAAAACAAAAGGTTCAAACAATTGAGTTGGTGAATATAAAAATGTCTTTGAAATTGAGAAGAAAATGTTCATAGTTGCATTGACAGGAATGAGTTAAATTTTAGAATTTTGATGTTTGTTGAATGGTAGTGAAAAAAAGAGGAGTAAAATGTCCCAATATTTGTGTTAGTAGGGGTGAGTCACAGACTTATGTGGTCAACCAAAGGTTATGTCAATAGGGGAGGAGAAATATTAGTGTTGAAAAGGTTGAATGTAAGTGGGGGGTTGATTCTTGGGTCAGACGGGTTTGTGTGATATTGAATGCTGCAGGCGTCATGGTCAATGTTTTTCTCTAGAGGTCCCAGAGCCGACTGACTTTTGAACTTTTGTTGACCATTTTATAGTTGCATTTTGGGTCGAATCAGCTCGGAAAAATTTTAATGGGGAAGGTTGCTGATTGGGTGAAAAAAAAAAGGATCTTTTAAATCATAAATATAAGGTTACATTTCAACTGGATGGATGCACAGACCCTACCTGCGCAGTGACGTGTTTTATTCATTTGGGTTACAGCCATTGTCTAGACAACATTCAGCTTTTGAAATGTATGTTTGTGGTGTTTTATTTGTTTGTTTATTTATTGTTTTTGCTTGTGAGTTGATTTGGAATGTATTAGTAAATCAGAAGGGATTTCTGCATAAAACAACATATTGCCTCAGACAATCAGAAAAAGATTATGGCACTAAATATGGAAGTTTTGTTTCATGCTCCTTACTCTCTTAAAGTTGTTTCATCGGACTCTTATCTTTTCTGATAAAAGTTTATTAAATTTGAATAGGTTAAAACTGATACTGAGTGTTTAATTTGCACCAAAACTTAAAGAATTTTGGCCTGATGGATTAAGATCAGTCATAAGGGGAAATATCTTGATTAGATATATCAATTCAAACCAAAGAAACATTTGTTTCTTTACTATCTTTAAATGTGACAGGACTTTCTTTCCAACCTAATAAATAAATGCCAGTGCCTGTTGCTTTGTGATACATCAAATATACATAAGGGGTGTCCTCGTGGTGTAATGGTTAAATCGATGGACTGCAGAATCGTAGTAAGCAAGTTCAAATTTCAGTTGTACTATTGCGTTCACTTTCGGGTAAATACCCTTAGGAAAGGTATGAACCCCCTTATCCTCCCAGCTATGGGTTAAATAGTACCACTACTGTTTTTCTAGGAGAATGGATTCGGCATTAAATAACCTACAAAGGTTGATATGCCATTAAAAAAAAGAAACCAAACCAAACCAATCAAATATACAACAATATATTTTTTTATCTGAGTCTATACATTTTACATATTTAAAGTAGATTTTAAACAATTTTAGAAAAAGTAGGGAATTATTAAAAGAGGTGATCAGATTTCTATTGTTAGAAAAAAAATTATGGACTTATAAAAACTTCAAAAGTATAGGATTAATCTAAATAACTTTTATAAAGTTTTTTTAATCTTAGTGTTCAAAGTGCATGGTGTAATGTTTATTGTTTTAGGAAATGGACTCGATGAACCATGTTCAAATACTGGATGAGAAGGTTTGCATTTCACTTTCCTGCTAATGTCACTGAGAAAGACATGAATCCATCATTTCTCCCTCCAGCTATTGGTAAATGATAGAGTAGATTGGAATATTTAGCCTTGGTATAGCAACCATTCAAGAAAAAGGAAAAACTTTGTGTCGGGTATCACCCACCTTTTTCCACACAGTGAACTAGTCCATCTGCCATATATAGCAGTAGCTACTAATACCAGGGCAGAGCCGAAGCTTTTTTTGAGATTACGTCGTGTTTTCTATGCATACTTTGATATTTATTGTTGAAAAATTGTTTGGTAAGACTTGTGTTGACCTATTTTAGTTATTGTTTTTAATTTTTGGTTGTCTTATCTTACCATTGTTTTTGCTTGTATGTGACTCTTGTCAATTTTTGCCTTATTTGACTTTTGTCACTTTTTTGTTTGACTTTTGTCATTGTCGCCTGTTTAATTTTTTGTCATTGTTGCTTATCTGTCATTTTTGCCAGTTTAATTTTGTCATTTTCGCCTGTTTTGACTATTGTCATTCCTGCTTTGTGTGACTTTTGTCAATTTTTTGTTTTGACTTAGTCAGTTTTGTTTTTTCATGGGGTCTAAGTCATTTTTTGTACAGCCAAAGGACCACCGCTCTATAGTTGGATTTTCTTTTTCTTTACGTTTACCCTCCTGATTGCTATTTTGCAGCCATGAAGGGTTCCTCTTCATCTCATACTTTACATCTTCCTTGCCCCAACGTTCAATCTTTACCAAATACAGACCCATCAAAAGCTGAAAATGAAGCCCTCCTGAAGCAGTCAGAAGAACGAGAGCAATTGGACATTAGCCTTATTGGTTTGAATGGGGCATCACTCCCCACAGACACCGAAAGCCCAATTCAACCAGGGCAAGCAGCTAAAGCCACAAGCCAGCAAGCATCGCTTTGGAAAATAAGACAAAAGGATCCAGAAGAATATGAGAAAGACCGGGTGGGCAAATACGTGGATTATTTCAGAGGGAATGAAATTTTGCCCATCCTGGATATTCTTCAAAAATTGGAGCCCAGAATTGTTTCATTAGTAGTGACAGATCTAAAGACAAGGCAGCTGGTTGGCTTAAAAAAGGAAGGATTCAAGGATCTTTTATGAAAAGCGGGTGTCCCATGCCAGTACTTCTGCAGAAGAAGTTTTGCAACATGGGACGTCTTGCTTCCCTCCTCTGAACAAGCTGTGTCTAGCAACATTATGACGAAGTTCTTCCGACTGCAGCCGGAATACCTTGGCACCCGTAGGATTCGGGTTACAATCTGCAATGTCCCGGCATCTATTACAGGGGAAGTACTGGCTGCTTTCCTCAGCGCCTTTGGGCGCATGGAGGAAATAAACCTGCTATAGTCAGCTGCCGGGACGGCCTACGGGGACAACGGGTTCCAGCTATGTCTGACTCGGGAGAGTTTCCAAGCAATCCCAGAAATAATAATCAGCAGAGAGAGGCAGATGGTGGTGGTGGAAGGCAGACGACCGCGCTGTTGAAGCTGCAAGCAACTGGGACACATTTCAAAGTTCTGCCCCAGGAAGGACCTGCCAAATGCTGCAGCTGCCACAGAAACTGCAGCACCAACAGCTTCCACAGCCACCATCAACAGTGAGGCCAAAGAAGCCAGAAAGCAGACAGAACATGTCCAACAAAAAAGAGCAGAAGGGGATGGGACCGAAGTAATTCGGGAGAAAAAGAAATCTCCAAGAAAAACAGAAGATGAGCCCGAAACTTCCTCTACTACCTCTCCTGCCAAAAACACAGTACCTAAAACAGCATCCACTCCAGTTTTTATCCCAAAGTCGGTGACCGCGCCCATTCCTGCTCATATCACGGAGCACCCAGTTCTCCCTAAGACCAAGAAGAAAGCCAAAGCCAAGCCAGCTCCCATCACCCCAGAAGAAACTCCAATGGAAACGACAACTAACCTGAAAAGGAGAAGAAGCGGGGGGGGGGGGAAAGGAGCAGCCAAGAAGATATGTTCCAGGCCATCTGACCCGGCGGATCCATTAGAAGGCCCTTCTAATGCATTCTTCCAGAAACAACTTCAACAAACTCCACTGCAGCTATCACTTCCATCAATCCCTCTACCACCTCCCCCCCAATACCGATCTCCACAACAGGCTTCCCCTGAACAACAATCCCCACAATATTCTCAACCCCCACAACCTTTTCAACCCCCACTACATCCACAACCTCCACAACCCCCACAACTTCCACAACCCCAACAAATAGAAGAACTGTTTCATCATCCTCCCCAGTCAACAAAAATCCGCCCCCATAAAATCTTACATACTACAAGAGCCCTTTCATTGGAAAAGCCCACCCCCAAAAAATCTACCCAGAATTTGTCCCTTCCATCGCTGAGCCCGTCATCATCTCCGGAATTGTTTCCGAATCAGATCTAGGCAGAACCAGAACCAGCAGCAGTGGCAGAACCTACACCCAGGTTTTCCTAGCAACAAGGCAGCCAACCGTGCTACTCAGAACCAAGATCTAACCGAGAATCAATGCAGAAAAGCAGTGGCTCTGTGCACAGTCGGGCCAGAATCGGTGGAAGATTACCGGCTCCGAAAGTCACTGAAGCCACTGCTGAACTTGCAACCCAGTTAAATTCAAGAGTGGAGCCATGGTGACCACTTTCATCCGTTTGGCTGGCGACCGTACCAAGGGTGTATGGAAGTTCTTGGATATGGTCTGTCAAACCGACATGGGTGTAAAGCTGGCAGAGTTGGAGCACTCCTCCTTAAAAAGATTTTTTCCTTTTTGCTCAGGGAGGGTCCTCATTTTGGTTCACTCCTCTTTTTACAGGTCCTTAAAAGTGTGGTTCCCCCTGGATGTTGGAGGTTTTACCAGGGATGACCGAGTTACCACTGAACTCGGCACCGGCTCCCTGCGTACGGCCATCGGAGGATTTCCGGCCCGTAGTTGCCAGTGAGTAAGGTAAGTAGGCCTGATGGCTTTAAACCTTGCCACTTTAAATGTCAGGGATCTATTTGCTAGTTGGACGCAGCCTTAATGCGAATGTTAACGTTGTTTATGCGGGTGACGAGGGCCGACTGGTTGTGGCCGATGTTGCCGTTAAAAGTTTCAAGTTCCGTCTGGTTGCGGTTTATGCGCCCAATATAGTTGCGGAGAGGGTTTCCTTTTTTCGTCAGTTGGCGCCGTTCCTGGACGATACGAAGCGGCTAGTCTTAATGGGTGATTGGAATGCGATCCTTGATCCCAAGGGGAGCTAGTAGGTTGGGAAGGTGTGAAAGCAGCCCTGTCGGCCTTATGACTCGTCATGACTTGGTCGACTGGTTTCGTCTGGATCACCCAGGGCCGGAGATGTGGATGTGGCTAGATAGCTCGCCTTCTGCTAAAGTAGATTCCTACTTGGACCGAGTGTTAGTTAGACGAGCTGACCTCGATTTCGTTAGTTGTCCCACGTTCCACTTGATAGTGTGGACTGACCATAAACTTGTTAGGGTCAGTCTACGGTTAGCTGATAGGCCTAGTCTAGCTGGCTACTGGAAGTTCAATACCTCCTTACTGGAGATACGGGATTTCCGGGAGCGGCTAGAATCCCTAATCAAGCAGGCCTTAGTGGGGGCGGTTACCTGGAATAGGTGGTAGGTTTCTCTTAAACATAGGATTAGAGATTTCGCCACCAAGTACGGTCGACAGCTCAACCTAGATAAGACCATGGAAGCGAAATCTATAGACGATAGACTTTCCCGGGCGGTTGCTGGGGGGGGAGACTCCCTAACCGTAGAGCTAGCTAGGAAGGGGGGACCTTGAGCGTGAGAGTAGCGAGTGCTACAAGGGATACGTAGTTAGATCTAGGTTAAAGAGAGTTCTCAACGAAGCTGTGAAAACGAACGCGTGAGGAAGAAGTGCGAAGGTTTCCTGATCGGTATATCGATTCTGTCAGGACCCCGGATGGGCAACTGCTGCGATCGAGTCGCGAGATCAAGTGACGGACCCGTCCGCATCCTCGGGGTGTAGTTCGGGCCCGACCTCCAACTGGAGCGAAATTGGTCGGAAGTACAAGCTAAGGTGAATGCTCAGGTGGGAATCTGGCTTTCAAGGAGGTTGTCCTTAAAGGGCAGGGTGGAGGCGTGCGCCGTGTATGTCTTCCCCTTGATCCTTTACCGATTGACTGTACTTCCTCTGCCTAAGGCACGTCGGCTGGCGCTTCCACGATCCCTCTACAGATTGCTCTGGGGAGGTGCAAGGCCGATGGTCCGTAGACAGGTCTGTATCCAACGTACACGCAACGGGAGTCTGGGTATGCCTGATCTGTAGAGCCATTGGCTTGCTGAAAGACTTGCATACTCGGGCCGATCGTTGACGGGGGACGCAGTGTGGAGACGAAAGGCGAGTAGGACTTTTCCTCGCATCAAGTCAGACCCAAATGCTGAAGGTCGACGTAAGCCTTTGGGCAGATCACTGTTTGTCCGCGAGTGCCGAACGGCCCTTCGTAACCTTCTTGGGTCCAGTGATCTTTCACGGCCTCGGAAAGAGCTATATCGGGAGCTAGTGGTGGGTTCCGCTTCAAACCCTCTTAGCGAGTAGCGCGGCTGAACGGTGGAGGAGATCCGCTCTCACTGGAATTGGGCGCCAGGATCGAGCTTCTTGAACAACTCCGAGTTCTCGCTCACCTGGAGACTTGTTCGGAATGCGTTACCCCTTCTTGGCTTGAACTACAAAGCGGACCTAGCAGACATGCCCGATTGCGCTCGCTGTGGCAGTGGGTTAGAAGAAACGGCTGAGCACACCTTCTACTACTGCGAGCGAGTTCGCCCGTTTTGGGATCACGTCGGGGAGTGGACGGCTCGCATCGAACCCAATCAGCTTGTGCTGCTCGACGTTGGTTACGTCGTAGACAACGTTCTTCCTCTGTTTCAGGGTGAGAAGCGTGTGGTGTTTCTCGCGATCCTAGCTGTAGCCCGAATGGTGATTTGGACGACGTAAAACAAGGGATTGTATGACGATGCAAACTTTTCTCATCGTGATCTGGTTTTGTATTTTTGGCATCAGCTGAGGGTCAAAATCAGATGCGATAGAAAACGCTTGGATCGTATAACATTCAACAAATGGTGGGTGAATGCAGCAAGCCTGGTCGTAAGAAAGGGGGCAACGTTGGAGTCATCTTTCCCTCCTCTGCCATGGCGTCTACGGCACGGTTCCTTCGGGACCCCATCCCGAGTAAGTAGGCATTCTTTTCCCCTTGAAACCTAGTTAGCAGTATGTTGTGAGTCATTGTCCCCGTTATCTAGTCGTTAGTTCTCAAGATCTTCCCCATCCCCATTATTTTTGTACCTCAACCCATACTCCAGCCTGCTTTTGTTGAAGATCTTGAAAGTTCACATGTATATAATTCATATTCTCTGTAATTTAACTGCCCACACCGCGTCCAACCCTGTATTGTGTTTTTTCCCCATTAGGCTAGGATCCCTCTCCCATCTAGGGTAGGTCCGGCTTGTTTTCGGTGTTTTCAGACACCGGAAAACAGTCGGCCTCCATTTTCGGATGGGAGGGCAAGCAAACGGGGAAAATCTTTTTCCTTGTTTTCGCTTTCATATTTTTATATATTTTTCGGGGTTCATTGTAAATAAATAATAAATTGTAAAGAAAATCATACATCGCATTCGGGGTTTTTAAGAAGGCCTCTTTCATAGAGCAACTGTGGTATTTTGGTGATTGCTGCGCGCATGGCAATGGATGAATGGATATACATTGTACTGTTGAATGGGTCGGCAAATGTGGCTAGCTAGGTCCCTTTAGTATATATAGACAATGCCAGACCGCTCCCTTCTGTCCCAAACTTCAAGGCCTTGTGCCTTCATTGTATTCCAGCAATGAATTAAAGCAGACTAGAAGGTGAAGAGCAGCTTCTTATAGGAATTGTATTAGAGCGTTGGAGACTGGAGATCACACTAGATCACCTTACTTGCTACCGTAATAATGGAAGCCAATACTAATGTTGGACTATATCTTTATTCTGTATTCCCTAATCCTATGTTCTTGTCTACTAATAGTCTCTCTATTGTATATACCTTTTCCAGAGAATATATCTCTATTTCCTCTCATATCGTGGTTTGTCCTGTATTTAATATTACAAGTGTTCACGAACCAGAACGGAACAGTTGGCGACAAGGAATCAAACACACGCAGCATCAAAATTCGTTCGCCTTGCAACAGTTGGCGACGAAGAACCGAACACAGCAACAAAAATTCATTCGCCCAACGACAGTTTGGCCACAAGGAACCGAACTCAACACAAAAAAATTCTATCGTCTCACTCAACAAGTTTGGCGACGAATTTCGAATTCAAACACGGCGAAAAAAGAAAAAAAACACTCAGGACGTAACAGTTGACGACTGAGATTTTCAAACAAGAAATCACTTTGACAAATAAAACCACCGTCATTTGCTAATGGTGCTGACGAAGAACTTTGAACTCGTAGAACATAACAGTGACGAAAAAGATATTTTTCACCTAACAGTAAAAAAAAAACCCAAAAAAAACCAGAGGATTAAAAATACAAGCGTAAACATATTTGCCGGAAGCTGTAAGTTAATTTATATCTTAATGATTCATAAAAAATTTTTTTGGATTGTTTTTTATACCCCCGCCAAAAAAAACCCTCATTCTCCGTGCTAAATTTACGTGGCTAAGGAATTTTTTTTCTTTTTTGGCCCTCCTCACAGAGAAAACACACACATAGTTTTTTCTCGCTCTACTTGTAACAGATATGGAACAATTCCAATCGTCAATCCTCGAACTTATTAAATTTCAAATACAATCTCAAAAGGAACTACGCGAGAGACAGATCAAGAATGAAGAGAAAATTCAAATAAAGGAAAATAATTAAAAAAAAAATGAAAAATATTCGTTATGCGAAACACTAACAACTTATTTGGAACGGATGCTATCACGAAATTCAACTTATGGGATCTACCCATATCGTCTTTTTCTAACAACATAGAAGAATACAAAGACGACTCCCAAAACATAAAGGAAGAAATAAAGAAAACCTTTCCCGAGGTCTTCTCGGAGGGTTTGGGTAGATGCACGAAAATGACTGCCAAAATTAGACTAAAAAAGAATGTACAACAAGTCTTCAGAAAAAAACGAAGCATTACTTTCGCTGCTATAGACAAAATTGATAAAGAACTAGAAAGGTTAACGCAATGCAGAGTACTCTCAAAAGTCGACTACAGCGACTGGACGGCTCCTGTCATATATGTAAAGAAAAAATCAGGAGAAATACGTGTCTATGCAGATTTTTCCACTGACTTAAACAGCGCAGTAGAAGATCATCATTATCCGCTACCTACTCCAGAAGAAATATTCACGAAACTAAATGGCGGTCGATACTTCTCGAAAATTGATCTTAGTGAGGTCTATCTCCAAATACCAACAGATGACGAAAACTCGAAATTACTCTGTATTAGCATTCATAGGGGTTTGTTCAAGTACGAACGCTTACCCTTTGGCGTTAAGACTGCACCGGCGGTGTTGCAGCAAATCATGGACGCCATGATAGCTGGGCTAGATTTCGCAACGGCATACCTAGATGACATTCTAGTCAAAAGTAATTCTATCGAAGAACATAAAAGTTTTCTGAAAAAATTTTTTGAACAAATTAGGAATTATGGGCTGAAGATCAAAGAAAATAAATGTGACTTCCTACTGGAAGAAATTAAATACTTAGGACATGTAATCAATAAGGACGACAGGAAACCAGACAAACGTCGTACTTCAGCAATCAAAGACATGCCTAATCCAAAAGACGTAAAATCACTACAAAGCTTCTTAGGTTTAGTAAGCTACTATCAAATTTCAGAACTAACCCATAAGGCTATTTTAGCGAAAGAAAACAATTCAGACGAGAAATTTTGCTCCCAAAATACAATCTGGTCCACCATCGAAATTTTCAACTACAATCCCGTGGAAGATCAAACTTTTGAACGTTTCTACCAAAAGTATCAAGATTTCTTCGATATTGATTGTCAAACTAGGACTGATGAGAAAAAATTAGACTCCTGCACTCAAAACTTGGGACTAACGAACATAACAAGTTCACCGACTTCATTTTAGCCAAGAAAACGTGAGATTTAAAATTTAATGAAGCAATTGAACTCTTAAAAGAAGTATTTAACCTGAGACTGTTTTTATTTCACAAAAGATGGAAATGCTTGAATATCCAGAAAAACGAATCGGAAGACTTTACGACGAACGTATCAGTTATTAACAAAACATGCGAAGACTTCCGTCTATCGGAATTGACAGCTGACCATTTCAAATGTCTACTTTTTGTATTAGGCCTAGTTTCGAAAAAAGATAGAGATATGCGTAGACGAATCCTGAAACTATAAAATGAACAAAATATGTCGCTTCTATTGGTCTTACACTCCTGTAATTTAAATTGGGCGGTATGCCACTTGTTCCCACAACAGAGATGGCGGACGCACGCAAATATTCAGTCTCTGGAAACCATTGGCCTGGAGAACCCCGTGACCTACTTAAAACTACGTCCCCGTTTGAATTTCGTCCCGCGTTTTTTGGAGCCGATTCCAAGACACGTATTTTCTATAAATACGTCGTCTTCAAACACTCTATCTCTTTTCCCCAATTTCTATTGCAGCGCTAACACACTCTCACCAGTGTGACTCTCTTATTCATCAACAGACGCCAAAAGCCACAAAATGGATAAACCACGCAAACCTTCTTTTCCTCAAAATACTTTGCCTATGAGACTTTTTCCAGTCTCGGAAACACCAACTGTTTCAAACCACAGGAAGAAATGAACATTTAAAAATATGTAGTCGACATGAATCGGACACTTTTATTATTTAACCCTTTCTGTAGTTTTAGTTGCGTTAGACACACACACACACAGGACTATTTTACGAACAATATAGAACCATAGCAATATTTTAAATGTATCATTGCATGTTTTGTTCTGAATATAAATTTATTTTGTTTGTCGCCTTGTTTTGAATGTTCCTTTTGTCCGCGCCGTTTCCTATCTTTACTCATTTACTTCATTTACTACATTTGTCTCCATGTGCCTATTTTACCTTTTTCCATATGCTTTTTTCCAAACATAACATACCACTAAACTAAACATATACTTAACCACAACATTAAATTTTGGGGGACTAAACATATCTACCAAATAACATGAACCCCTACACTTCAACATTTGGCAGATTATTCCCAACAATGTGTTAACATAAAACAAAACTCACAAAAAATTGAAGAAGCGAGCATAGTAAACGCTAGGAAAATTTATAGAAAACATCATTCATCATCGCCTAGACGAAATTGGAAGTCCCCCTCAAGTACAAATAAAAACCATGAAAAAAACCCTCCTATCGCATGCTATGGATGCGGACAATTCCACTGGTACAAGGACTGCCCGTACAAGAACAAAATTTGTAGGAACTTCAACAGGAAGGGACATAAAATGTCGAGCTGTAGGAAGTTAAAACAAAATCGAGTTAAAATCATTCAAATGGATGATCAAGAACAAAACGTTAGGAAATACCTTTATGTAAAAATCCAAAACAAAAAGGTAAAAATGCAACTCGATTCGGGTTCAGACATTTTTATCATAAACACTCAGACTTGGAAAAATATTGGGAAACCAACACTCTTTAAGTCCAACAAAATTGCCAGAACCGTGACAGGCAGAAAAATAAACTTTGTAGGCGAAGTTTGGTTGAACATAAATTTTAGTAACAGATCTGAAAATGAGGTAGAGAATACATTAAACAACACAATTAGTGAACTACCGGTATCTCTTAAGGAAATAAAAAGAGAAGCAGTTAGGGATAATTTCATTAAAGAAATAAAGGCGAAACTATTAGAGAAAAACACAAAAATTGAGGAGACTTATTCACTATGTGATAATGTATTATTATACAGTGAATTATACAGTCGTAATACCAAAAACTCTTCAAAGAAAAATTCTTCATGATTTCCACACTGGTCATCGAGGAATAAATCGAATGAAGAGCCTTATGTGTTCTTACGTTCTTTGGCCTGGTATGGACTCCGACGTCAGTGATATTGTCAGTAAATGTAAAGGATGTATTCTAGCAGCAAAGTCTCCACCAACCTCTCAAGAACCTTGGCCCAAAACAGACAGACCATGGTCGAGGATACACATAGATTTCGCTGGTCCAATTGATAAATTATACTACTTAGTAGTAGTAGACAGCTATTCTAAATGGCCAGAAGTCTTCCAAATGAAAAGGCTAACATCAACAAACACAGTAAACAGTCTACATGAACTGTTTGCAAGATTCGGTGTCGTAGATACGATAGTTAGCGATAACGGAACGCAATTCACATCTAAGGAGTTTGAACATTTCTGTTCAACATTCCAAGTTGAACATATAAGAATCCCTTCTTACCACCCACGATCAAACGACCTGGCCGAGAGATTTGTTGATACACTAAAAAGAGCATAAAGAAAGCAATAGGAACTCCGACTAAAAAAGCTCTACAACTTTTTCTACAAGTATATCGTATAACTCCGAACAAGTCGGCACCATCGACGCTATCACCTGCAGAAAACAGGTTTGCTAGAAGAATCAGATCCGTATTTGATAAACTTATTCCTAGCAAGAAAAGCCACACTCCAGCCATCATTGTTCCTAGAAGGAAATTCAATACGAATGAAAAAGTATTCTACAAAAACTATAAAAATAACACGACTACCTGGGAACCTGGAACTATTAAGGAGCGTATCGGAAACATGATTAATACCGTACAGGGAAAGAAGTTCATCCATAGAAGACATATAAATCAATTACAAAAACGTATCACCGATGAACCAACAGAAACCCCACAAATCGAGGAGGACGATTTACAAGATCTCTATGATACCTTCGACCTCCAAATGCCCCAAGCTGAACAAAAAGAACCTCGATTGAAAAGAAAGCGGAAAGCTCCCCCACAATTCATAATTGACCCAAGAAGAAAAAAATTCTAAAATTCACAAAAAAGAAAAAGCTGGTCAAGAATATTGAAAAACAATTTTAGTGGTAGTAGTGGGGGGGTATCACCCATCTTTTTCCACACAATGAACTAGTCCATCTCCAGTAACTACTAATACCAGGGCAGACGACAAGCCTTTCAAAGACTGTTTCGTATATTTTGTAAGTGATATTTGAGTGTGCTTAGAGTGTTTTTTGAAAAGTGATATTTAATTGGTTATACCTTTTTTTTTACTTATTTTTATTTTTTAACTGTTGTTTTATTTTTTAACTGTTGTTTTATTTTTTTTTTATCACTTTTTCTTGTGTTGAACTTGATTATTTTTCTTGTATGTAACATTGTCATTTTTTGTTTGACTATTAATTTTTCTTGCGTTCAACCCTTTTTAATTTTTTCTTGCGTCTGACTTTGTCTTTTTTTTCTGTGTCTGACGTGGCGTTTTGACTGTTTTTTTGTTCTGACAAGTAAATTCGCAGCCAATAGACCCCCCTCTTCTCTTTTCTTTTTATAGTTAGAATTTTCTCTTTTTTTTAATCTAGTTAGGTCCCAGTAAAATTACGTTTACCCTCCTGATTGCCATTTTGCAATCATGGAGGGTTCTTCCCATACTACTCATACTTCACATCCTCCTAGTTCCAAGGACCCATCTGCACTAAAGTCTGACAAAGCAGGAAAAGAAGCCCTCCCGAAGCAGTCGGAAGAAACTCAAGAATCCGGCCTTATTCATTTGAATCTGGAAGCCCTATTCCGCAAGGGCAAAAGTCTAACTCGGCTAGTCCGTCATCCTCACCATAGAAAATCCGACAGAGAGATCCTGAGGATTACGAGAAATATCGGGTGGGCAAATATGCCGACTATTTTAAAGGCAATGAGATTTTGCCCATCCCGGAAATCCTGCAAAAGCTGGAACCTAGGATCGTCTCGTTAGTGGTGACAGACTTAAAATCAAGACGGCTAGTCGGACTCAAGAAGAAAGGATTTGAAGATCTCCGGAAAGCGGGCGTCCCATGCCAATACTTCTGCAGAAGGAGTTTCGCTACATGGGACGTCCTGTTTCCTTCCAGTGACCAAGCAGCGAAGGTTGCCTCAAGCAACATTACCACCAAGTTCTTCTGACTGCAACCGGAATACCTAGGGACCCGTAGGATTCGGGTTACAATCTGCAACATCCCGGCTTTTATCACAGGAGAAGTGCTGGCCGCGTTCTTCAGTGCATACGGAAGGGTCGAGGAAATAAACCTTATCAGGTCAGCTACCGGGACGGGCTACGGAGACTACGTGTTCCGGTTATGTTTGACTCGGGGGGGCTTTCAGGCAATCATCACCAGCGAGATCATCACCAGCGGAGAGAGGCAGATGATGGTGGTTGTGGAGGGCCGACGCCCGCGCTGTTGGAGTTGCAAGCAGCTTGGGCACATCTCCAATTTCTGTCCCAAAAAGGACCTACCAAGCGCTGCAGCTACCACAACAAAAAACAGCTGCAGCTACTACAACAAAAAACAGTCACCACAGCCACCATCAGCAGTGAAACTAAAGCAGCGGAAAAAGAAGCGGATCATGCCCAATCCAAGAAAACAGAAGAAGGATGGACAGAAGTGACTGGAAAAAAAAGAATCCCCCCCCAAAAAAAGCAGAAAACAAATCTGCAACTGCCTCTCCAGCCAAAAAAGCGGAACCAACATCTACATCAGCATCTACACCAGTCTTCATTCCTACATCAGTGACCGCACCCATTCCAGCTAACATAACAGAACATCCGGTACTCCCGGCATCCAAGGCCGCAGTTAGGAAGAAATCCAAGACTAAAGCAGTCTCCACCACTATAGAAACTTCAGAAACCACAATGGAAACAACAACAAACTTGAAGAAGAGAAGAAATAGCGGAGAAGGAGCAGCCAAAAAAAAATGTGTTCCGGGCCGTCCTACCCTGAGGATCCCTTGGAAGGCCCCTACAATGCTTATCCCCCGAAACAACCATTCCCTCAACAAGCTACATTGCAACTACCACGCCCATCTCATTCTCCACCACATCTTCCACTACTTCCTCCACCATCACTTCCTCCACCACCTCCCCCTCAAGACCGTTCTCCATAACATGCTCCCCTTAAACAACAACCCCCACAACCTCAACAAACTGCCCAATTGCAACCTCATTCTGAACAGTTCCGTCATCCTCCCCAGCTACCAAAAACCCGACCCTACCAAATAGTACATATGGGAAGTTCCCATTCACAAGAAAGACACTCACTAAAAAGTCTTCCTAGGACTCCATCCCTCCTATCCCTGAGTCCATCCCCCTCCCCGGAATTGTTTCCAGAATTATTTCCTATATAAATTGAACCACCACCACCACCACCAGCAGTAGCAGACTCCACACCCAAATTGTCCCGACGAAAAGCCAAAGCAGCGAACCCAGAAAATTTAGACCTGACCAATGAACAGTGCAGAAAAGCAGCGGCTCTGTGTACAGTGAGGCCGGAATCGGTGGCAGATCACCAGCTCCGAAAGTCACTGAAGCCGCTGCTAGACTTGGACAGAATAAACCAAAAAAGAACTTGCAATCCGGTCAACTTCAGGAGTGCACCCATGGTGACCACTTTTGTCCGGTCAGCTGGCGACCGTACCAGGGGCGTCTGGAAGTTCCTAGATACGGTCTGTCAGTCTGACTCGGGCATGAAGTTGGTGGAGTTGGAGCACTCCTCTTTAAGAAAATGTTTACCATATTGTTCAGAGAGGGTCCCCATTTTGGTTCACCCTTCTTTTTACAGGTCCCTAAAAGTGCAATTCCCTCCAGATGTCGGAGGAATTACCAGGGACTACCGAGTTGTCACTGAACTCGGCACCGGCTCCCTGCGTCAGACCGTTGGCATCCTCACCCCGAAGGATTTCCGGCCCATAGTCGCCAGTGAGTAAGGTAAGTGGGTCTGATGGCTTTAAACCTTGCCACTTTGAATATGAGGGAACTGAGGGATCCAAGCAAGTGTGCACACCTGCTTGGTGAACGCAAGAGCCTCGGTGTAGATGTCACTGCAGTGCAAGAAACCCACTTCACTTGCGGTGCAGACTGTCATATGCTGGAAAGTGATTTTAACGTTTTCTCAGCATACGACAGTCGCACCAGCGTTGGGGTCTCTTTGCTAGTTGGACGCAGCCTTAATGTTGATGTTGACGTTGTTTTTGCAGTTGATGAGGGCCGACTGGTTGTGGCCGATGTTGCCGTTAAAAGTTTCAAGTTCCGTCTGGTTGCGGTTTATGCGCCCAATATCGTTGCGGAGAGGGTTTCCTTTTTTCGTCGGTTGGCGCCGTTCCTGGACGATACGAAGCGGCTAGTCTTAATGGGTGATTGGAATGCGATCCTTGATCCCAAGATAGATAAGGTCGGACGGGGAGCTAGTAGGTTGGGAAGGTGTGAAAGCAGCCTTGTCGGCCTTATGACTCGTCATGACTTGGTCGACAGGTTTTGTCTGGATCACCCAGGGCGGGAGATGTGAACGTGGCTAGATAGCTCGCCCTCTGCCGAAGTAGATTCCTACTTGGACCGAGTGTTAGACGAGCTGACCTCAATTTCGTTAGTTGTCCCACGTTCCACTTGATAGTGAGGACTGGCCATAAACTTGTTAGGGTCAGTCTACGGTTAGCTGATAGGCCTAGTCTAGCTGGCTACTGGAAGTTCAATACCTCCTTACTGGAGATACGGGATTTCCGGGAGCGGCTAGAATCCCTAATCAAGCGGGCGTTAGTGGGGGAGGTTACCGGGAATAGGTTTCTGTTAAACATAGGATTAGAGATTTCGCCACCAAGTACAGTCGACAGCTCAACCTAGATAAGACCACAGTGGCGAAATCTATAGATGATAGACTTTCCCGGGCGGTTGCTGGGGGTTAAGACTCCCTAACCGTAGAGCTAGCTAGGAAGGGGGGACTTTGAGCGTGAGAGTAGCGAGCGCTACAAGGGATACGTAGTTAGATCTAGGTTAAAGAGAGTTCTCAACAAAGCTGTGAAAACGAATGCGTGAGGAAGAAGTGTGAAGGTTTCCTGATCGGTATATCGATTCTGTCAAGACCCCGGATGGGCGACTGCTGCGATCGAGTCGTGAGATGCGTGACGCCTTTCGGGCCCACTTTCGTGATCGCTTTGCCCGCTGTCCTGATCTCCCACTTCAGAGGTTTCGCAGCTATCTCGCCGACTTCCCCCACCTTGAGGCGGCTGAAGCGGCTAGTTGCGAGGGTGGGGTTACTGAATGCGAATTCCGTGATTCGTTGAAGCAGGTCGGCCTCAACAAGTCGTCAGGACTAGATGTTGTGTACTTGAGGATGTCACACATGTTTGTACCTATTCTGACGGATATGTTCAACCATTGGTTCGCCCAGGAAGCCATCCCTGGTAGCGTTACCAAGGGCATGATCACATTGCAGAAGAAAGGTGGCAGGCATGTTTAGACGATTACAGGCCCATAACTCTGCTTAACACAGATTTTGGCCCGGGTCTTAGCAAATCGTTTACAGCTTGTTATTAGCGATCTGATCGGCCCCGAGCAGACCTTCACTGTGAAGGGAAGATCGATCCAGGACAATCTGCACTTGATTTGTGAGGTCCTAGAGGGGATAGAAGACGACACCGAAGCCGCGCTGATCAGTTTAGATCAGTCCAAGGCCTTCGATAGGGTTGACCATCGGTTTTTGGCAACTGTTTTGGAGACTGCCGGATTCGAACCGGAGTTCCGCAGATGGATTAGCATGATGTACTACAACCTTCAGGCAGTGGTGTAGGTGAACGGAAAGCGTTCTAGGGCGTTCGCGATTGAGTGTTCGATCCGGCAGGGCTGCCTCCTGTCTCCTCTTCTCTATGTCCTAGCTTTGGAGCCCCTGCTCCGTAGGCTTAGGATGAGGGGATAAATCCGGCCCTGCGCGTTCGTTGATGATATCACAGTCTTTGTATCCCGCTGCCTGGATATAAAGGCTGTGAAGAAGGCGGTTGGCGAATACGAGCGGATTACAGCGAAGGTTTGCAGCTCAGTGCTTCCAGGGCCCTTCCGCTGGAGTGACGGACCCGTCTGCATCCTCGAGGTGTGGTTCGGGCCCGACCTCCAACTGGAACGAAATTGGTCAGAAGCACAAGCTAAGGTGAATGCTCAGGTGGGAATCTGGCTTTCAAGGAGGTTGTCCTTAAAGGACAGGGCGGAGGCGTGCACCGTGTACTTCCCCTTGATCCTTTACCGATTGGCTGTTCTTCCTCTGTCTAAGGCACGTCGGCTGGCGCTTCCACGATCCCTCTACAGATTGCTCTGGGGAGGTGCAAGGCCGATGGTCCGTAGACAGGTCTGTATCCAACGTACGCGCAATGGGGGTCTAGGTATGCCTGATCTGGAGAGCCATTGGCTTGCTGAAAGACTTGCATACTCGGTCCGATCATTGACGGGGGACGCAGTGTGGACACGAACGGTGAGTAGTCAAGACCCAAAAGCTGAAGGTCGACGTAAGCCTTTGGGCAGAGCACTGTTTGTCTGCGAGTGCCAAACGGCCCTTCGTAACCTTCTTGGGTCCAGTGATCCTTCACGGCCTCAGAAAGAGCTATATCGGGAGCTAGTGGTGGGTTCCGCTTCAGACCCTCTTAGCGAGTAGCGCGGCTGGACGCGGAGGAGATCCGCTCTCACTGGAATTGGGCGCCAGGATCGAGCTTCTTGAACAACTCCGAGTTCTCACTCACCTGGAGACTTGTTCGGAATGCGTTACCCCTTCTTGGCTTGAACTACAAAGCGGGCCTGGCAGACATGCCCAATTGCGCTCGCTGTGGCAGTGGGTTAGAAGAAACGGCTGAGCACACCTTCTACTACTGCGAGCGAGTTCGCCCGTTTTGGGATCACGTCGGGGAGTGAACGGCTCGCATCGAACCCAATCAGCTTGTGCTGCTCGATGTTGGTTACGTCGTAGACAATGTTCTTCCTCTGTTTCAGGGTGAGAAGCGTGTGGTGTTTCTCGCGATCCTAGCTGTAGCCTGAATGGTGATTTGGACGACGCAAAACAAGGGATTGTATGACGATGCAAACTTTACTCATCGTGATCTGGTTTTGTATTTTTGGCATCAGCTGAGGGTCAAAATCAGATGCGATAGAAAACGCTTGGATCGTATAACATTCAACAAATGGTGGGTGAATGCAGCAAGTCTGGTTGTAAGAAAGGGGGCAACGTTGGAGTCATCTTTCCCTCCTCTGCCATGGCGTTTACGGCACGTTTCCTTCGGGACCCCATCCCGAGTAAGTAGGCATTCTTTCCCCCTTGAAACCTAGTTAGCAGTATGTTGTGAGTCATTGTCCCCGTTATCTAGTCATTAGTTCTCAAGATCTTCCCCATCCCCATTATTTTTGTACCTCAACCCATACTCCAGCCTGCTTTTGTTGAAGATCTTGAAAGTTCACATGTATATAATTCATATTCTCTGTAATTTAACTGCCCACACCGCGTCCAACCCTGTATTGTGTTTTTTCCCCATTAGGCTAGGATCCCTCTCCCATCTAGGGTAGGTCCGGCTTGTTTTCGGTGTTTTTAGACACCGGAAAACAGTCGGCCTCTATTTTTGTAGACGGGGGGATGGGAGGTCAACCAAACGGGGAATTTTTTCCTTTATTTTTGCTCTTTGTATTTTTTTCGGGGGTTTTCTCCCATTCCCATCATATACATTCATTGTAAAAAATCATGAATTGTAAATAAAATCATACATCACTTTCGGGGTTTTACATAGGCCTCTTTCATAGAGCAAATGTGGTATTTTGGTGGTTGCAGTGCGCATGGCGATGGATGAGTGGTTATATATTGTACTGTTGAATGGGTCAGCAAATGTGGCTAACTAGATTCCCTCAGAATACATAGTTAATGCAAGACCGTTGCCTTCCCCTCCTCCCAAAACTTCAAGGCCTTGTGCCTTCTTTGTAATCTTACAAAAAAATAAAGCAGACTAGAAGGTGAAAAGCAGCTTCTTATAGGAATCATATTAGAGCATTGGAGACTGGAGATCGCACTAGATCACCTTACTTGCTACTGTAATAACGGAAGCCAATACTATATCTTTATTCTGTATTCACTAATCCTATGTTCTTGTCTACAATAGTCTTTCTATTGTATATACTTTTTCCTGAGAATATATCTCTATTTCCTCTCATATCGTGGTTTGTCCTTTATTTAATATTACAAGCATTCACTAACCAGAACGCAACACTTTGAATTCAGACCTAGAGGCTAGTAATTGAATAACTAGTGGCAAGGAAACTACAATATTATAACAAGCAGGGTATGGCTGCAACCTATGCTCCTCAAAATGGTGGGATATTTATTTTTTATATACTTAGAATAGGTTTCAGACTGTTTTATTTTATTTCAATATTTGGTAAAAATAAAATACATATTTTAAAAAATATTTTGTAATTGCTAAATGTAACCATTCAAATCATAATTTTAGGTACTTTAAACTGCTCAGTTAAATACCAAAATCTTTCAATAAGTTAAGTAAATATAAGGAAAGTTCTCTTGAAATACTAACTTTCTAACTTTATAATTAAGCCTATACCAATGAAAATAAAAAGTTTTAGAAACACTGTGGAAGTTACTGTAATTATATATATTTGCGTTAATTACTTCTTACATTTGGCAATAACATTCACAAAAATGGCAGCCAGCACCTTTGCAATAAAATTCTTTTTGTTAAATAAAAAAAAGACACTTATGCCTTCATAGCAAGAGTTAATAATTGTTTTAGATTATTTTTCTACACATGTTAGGATAGAATCACTTATTTATCAACACATTTGTTTAAATTCTTCTAACTCACAAAGACATAAGTGGTATAATTTTTATCATTTTTGGAAATGAACTCCACAAGCCAAGTTCAAATCCTGCATGAGACTGTTTGCATTTCACTTCTTGCTAATGTCTTTGGAAAAAGCTTGAACCCATCTCTTTTCCCATGGCTATAAGTAAATAGTAGAGCAAACTAGTCTCTTTAGCCTTGGTACAGCAAACCAGTGGAGGCGTAGTAAACTTTGAATTCAATTTAGCTATACTCCACTTATAAATTGATCTTGTGTCACAGCCTTTAACAGAGAGGTTGGGTAAATAAATAACCACTAAGTCAGCTAAAGGTGATAAGAAAGTAGTGAGGAATAACAATGACTAGAGGAATTTCACAACATCCACATATATTGTGGTATCTAAGCAAGGAAAATAATTATTTGACTCTTTTCTAACCTACAAAAATTTTCATATTAACCATTATTAAATGAGAGATTTGGTGGTTCAAAAAGTTTGTTCACTTTAATCTATAAAAGTCAGTGTTTTTTGTTTTGTAACACATAAAACTCATTACAATATTTTTTGTTTGTATCAAACAGAAGACCAGTGGCATTTATGTATTTTAAAATTTGAAATATCTTCATTTATTAAGTTAAACATATCATTAATTTGATTGCATCATATAACCATTCAGGGAAACTCAGTGAATTTATGCCAATTATAAAGAATACTTGAAACTTATAAGCAGATGTTCACCTTTGAAAATCTGTACTTCTGAGAGGAAAAATTCAATTTGCAGTAATTTCTTTCTCTCAAAAAATGATATGACACTTCCAATAAAATATGAACTAAATTTGGGTAAAAACTACAGTCAGCCAGTATACAAAACATTCAGCTGCTATTAATCTGATGAAAGAGAAAGTGGGTCAATATATTCAGTTTAAGAATAATTTTTTTTTGCCTGAAATAAGTATCTTTTTTCTTTTTCATAACTTATCATCATAGTTTTTGAATGATGATATTAACCTAAATAATTTAATAATGCAAATAGAAATTATCACAATTTGGTGATATAAACTTTTTTGAATCTGTTAAATTTTTTTGAAAGTTACATTCAGAAAGTTAATTTTAAGCATAAACATTTCTCTTTAATATATTCAATTAATAAAAATTGTTAATTTTTGAGGAAGATCATGACAGTGTTACTTGCCTACCCCAACATATTTTTCAGAACTCACCATTGATATACCTTTTATATTTTGCATGTAAAAATCTAAAATAAGTTCCAATAAAATGGTATAATTTATCTGCTCCTCATTCCACCTAGGTAAGACACCAAAAACATTACCAATTATAACAATTACCACAAACTTTTTTAATGAAAAAATCAAAATATATTATAATAATTGGATTATCTCCTTTAGAGTTTTATTTTCATTTTAATTGCAGAAGCAATAAGTTAGTTATAAAAATGAAAATTACTTTTGCCCACAGACTGATTTAAAGTTTTTTGACTGATATAATGTTAATTTTTCATCATTGATTTAAATTATACAATCATTGATGCCTACCCTTGTTATTAACATTTTTTACAAAAATAAAATAGCCATAAGATAGATAAGGATTCAATAAAAATGAGTTAATTTAATGATTACTTCATAACATTTTTTTAAATATTGATTATTTTTGTTTAAAGATATAGTGTATTGTTCTTCTTTCTTCTTTTCCTTTTTAGTTCAGACAGCTCTGTTGCCAAAAGTGAGTAGGGGTAATTAAGTTCATAACCTGGAAGCTGGGTATTGAGTGGGTAGGATGAGTTGAAAGAATAGACAGATTGTGCAAACAAAGACAGTGGTAAGGTAGGACTAGATGGGGTCCAGGGCAGTTGACAGAGAAAACAGAGAGTCAGAGCTGACTTGGTACTTTGTGGTCAAAGCTCAAGGTTTAATCTGTAGGGAACGAATAAATAAATAAATTAATTAAATTTTTAAAAAATAAATAAATAGATAAAAAGAAAACTATTAAATTTGAAGAAACTCCCAGAGGTCTCTAACGGAAAAGGAGATGACGCATGCGTAAAAGAAAAAAGGATTTTTCCCCTTGAAAAAGGAAACGATATCATTTTTCTCTTTCAGGCAGTGTCCGTCGTTCTTTTGTGTCCTGTGGTGGGGCGCTCTCGACCGGCTGTGGTTGCGTGCTGCACGGTTCGGTCAGGTGTGTTCCACCACTGGATACATCACCTCTGGCCTCAGGGGGCTGTCCCCCCAGGCTTTAACCCTCTTCGGAGGGGTTGGGTTTATCGCCCGGCGCCTGAGGCGCCCCGAAAAGGGGAATGCCGACGGGGTCCGAGGCATTTTTGGAACTGCCTATCGCGTTGGGCTACGGCCCTGCGACAGGACCCACCTTAAAAACGGCCTTGTGCCATATTCGTACGTTGGTGGGACGTAGGATAAATACAGCAGGCAGTGTCCGTCGAACCAACATCACCATTTTGCTGTCTGGTATTTAGGGCACCACGCTACGTCTTGGGACGTAGCGTCGGTTAGTCCCTTCACCAAGTAAATAAAGGAAAGTATGGAAGAAATTTTTTTGTCTCTTATCTGTTTCTATCTTTTCTTTTTGTATATTTCTTTTGGGACTTTCTTTGGGCAAGGCATTGCACCGGCCAGTCAATGTGGGGGGAAACAGTGTAACCAAAATATGGAGTCAGATATCTTACGGCAACACAGCCATGCCCTTAGCCTCTGACCTTCAAAAGCCTTCAAATTCCACATTGGTGAACCCCGAATACGTGAATGATGAACACCCAGGATAAAGAAGATATCCCAACAAAAAATTTCAAAAAGAAAAAAAAACGACAAAAACATACTAAACTGGAGACAGACGACTTTCCACGTGGTACAAAAAAAAATGTTAACACAGAAATCAACATAGAAATGAAATGAACAACAACCTTCTGATACAAAAAGACAGCCTTTACAACACACAGCCTAATGGACACTCAGCATACCTACGTGAAAGAAAAAAACAGCGAAATATTGAGAAATTTTCAATTTCCCGCGGACCTAACTTCAAGGAGAAAGCAAGATGACCTAACATGGAACCTTTCTGCTAACTTGTCTATCAACCACCAAAGATTACTACTACAATTATCATGAGATTTTACTTCCCCGATTCCAAAAGAAGGTAAACTTTTAACTTTTACTTTACCTACTTACTTTAATGACCACCGCAACACAATTTGCCTCTCCCACTATATCTGTAAGTTAGGACGACTAAAAACTCACACTACTCCTCTAAGCTATTACTGCTACTGCTACTGCTACTTCTGTATGCCACCTTCTCGGCTCGTCAATTTTTTCCCCAAAGTGACATTTTGTTTATAAAAAAAAAGTACCACGAGGTACACAAAAAAAGAGAATTCCAGCAAATACTAACGACTAAAAAAAAACCCAAAAAACAAAAGCTGTCCACTGCAGAGTCATACTCCCCTTTTTCCACCTTTATAAAAAAAAAAAAAAAGAAAAAGTAGTCACCACTACAGAAAATGCAACGCCTAAACAAGCGAGCGAACACACACACACAAAAACAAAACAAACAAACAAACAAAAAAAAAAAAAAACACACGGATAAAAAATAAATAAATAAATAAAATTATTCCCGGATATTAAAAGAAGTTCCAAAGAAAAGGCAAAAGGGTTAATGAAGAATAATCCTCTCAAACCAGACGATTACATTCAACAACTCTATGCACTACCAAAATTAATGCACATAAAAAAAAATGGAAATAAAATCCGTCACATCCAATGAGTCTTAGTTTTCCAGCCACCATTAACAAACTACCAAAATTATTGAAAACTTGCAAATAAGATACAAGAATTTGATAAATAATCCTCCTAGAAAATAGGACAATTAAAAATCAATTCAGTCTTTTTTCAAAAAATGCAGGGGCTGGACACAAAAAAAAAAAAATTAAAGAGAGCCATGACACCCTTACAAATATTCATTTTTCTCTAAGAATCCTCCTAGTAGCTCCGCTACTAAGGCGTGGACATGTGTAGGGAACGAATAAATAAATAAATTAATTAAATTTTAAAAAAATGAATAAATAGATAAAAAGAAAACTATTAAATTTGAAGAAACTCCCAGAGGTCTCTAATGGAAAAGGAGATGACCACGCTACGTCTTGGGACGTAGCGTCGGTTAGTCCCTTCACCAAGTAAATAAAGGAAAGTATGGAAGAAATTTTTTTGTCTCTTATCTGTTTCTATCTTTTCTTTTTGTATATTTCTTTTGGGACTTTCTTTGGGCAAGGCATTGCGCCGGCCAGTCAATGTGGGGGAAACAGTGTAACCAAAATATGGAGTCAGATATCTTATGGCAACACAGCCATGCCCTTAGCCAGCCCCTGACCTTCAAAAGCCTTCAAATCCCACAAATCAGAGTTGGAGAGAGCAATTCAGCAGTACCCACAGTGTGTGACTCCTGGTTGTTCTCAAAGCTCATAAGATATTTTCTTTGTTGTTTCTTCCTATAAGGGATTTTTAAAAATCATTTTTGTCTACATTGCAGGAATTTTGTGGCTGGGATGTTTCTTTCATAAGTAAACTGTAAACCTGTTCATTTGTGTTTTCTAATCTCTATTCTTGTATTCAAATAAAGGCAAGAGGTTCTCAATTTCTTCTATCTCAAATTCCTCTTGTCTCTGGCTTGTTATGTATTAATATCATTCTTTGCTCCTTTTCTTTACATTGACTAACCCAGAAAAATAACAGCAAAGGCTTTCTATGGAACATACTAGAAGTGAACCAGAAATAGTGTTCATAACAATTAATTTGTTTAAGATAGGTTTGTGGCCTCCAAACTCAGTTTAAATATCAAGTGCATATTGAGTTAGCTTTCCATACTTATAGGTGATGGAAGTCCACTTAAATTTAAAGGCATCTTATGGAAAAACTGAAATATGGATGATAAAAAAATAACTAAAGCTGATATTATATGCAATGGCAAAAGTATATTCCCAACATTAAATACCATTTAACAACACTCTAGTATAGTAAATATGTTTTACCAAAATTAAAAAAAAGAACTGTTAAAAATGATGCTATTTATTAATTCTAATTTCAAAACTTTCTATAATTTGAAAGCTTTAATGAGAATTTATCATTTTTCATAATAATCTGTATATATGTGTATACTTTTTATTATTATGAGAAATGGTTTAGTATAACTACACCCATTATTGCTAAATGAGAGAAGGAATTTCTGATGTTGGGTTTTAGATGTTAATCTGCCTCAGACATAATTCTTATTAATCCCTTGGGGTCACATTTCTGGGCTACAAAAATTTCTCCATTCACATATGGCACAAAATTACAAGATTTTATTAACAAGTGAAATGCAATGCTTACAGTTTGAAAGTGATGAAAAGAACAAATTTTAAAGAATTAAATATAAAATATTTCTTTTTTATTTTAATCTTTTGCTTAAAATAAATCCTAAATTCTTTTCATTTTTGAACTAAAAATAAACCACAAATTCTTTTCTTTAGGTTTTTTATGCTTTCTCAATGGAATTATTATCAAAGAATTTTGATAACTGCAGCAAGCACTCATATTTGCACTCAAATTACTTTATCACAATTCTCAATTTTTGTTCAGTTTTTTATAAAAGAATTCTAAGAAAGAAACATCTTGCTCCACATGATCTATAACTTTTATTTAAATGCCTTCATTTTAAAGAAAAGTTTCACTATCATAAAAATCATATGAAATTTATATATTGTATATAGCAATTATATTATTGTAAATATATCATAACATAAACAAAAGACAGTGCAATCAAATCTGGGAGGAGTAATTCTGTATAAAAGTATTTTTAAAATGTTTTCTAAGTTTGTACACATAATTTTTTATGATTGATACTAGTATATGTAAACAAAACCTGAAAGTTAATAACTGTTATAAATATGTAAGGATGTGTGCTAGAAGAATCCAGGTTGTTACTCTTTATTATGCTGTTATTTACTGCCCTCTTACTTCTGCCTCCATCTTGTTCATACTAGGATGTTTACAAATTTTTTCTAATGATTTGTGTAAAATGCAAAGTGTATCTTTTTCATTGCAAATATTTAATCTAATGTTGTAAAGCATTGAAATAGAACAAGCTGACTAATTCAAGTCACCATTGAATAGTTCAATGTTAATACCCCCTCCCCAACTTTTTTTTAATATAAAATGCTTGTCCCAGAAAAAGTTCCTGATATTCTTTTTATACATTTATTTTTTATTAACTTTATTCTGAAAACCTCCACTACAGGCAGGATGCAATACAAGGTCAATTTTTCAGCAAAGTACAACTGGTTTAAATTCAGAATTTTCTCCTCAACCTGTTCCCCTACTAATGCTAAAGAACCCAGTCTGCCCTACTATTTATTGATAGCTGGGGGAAAACAGATGGTTTAAGCAATTTCCTAAAGAATTAACATAAATTGAAATGCAAACAGCTTTATACCAAATTTAAATTTGGGTTGTTATGTTACACCATAGATTAGATCTACTATTGTTTATCGTCTTTAGCAGCCCATTATGTTTTAGGGCACCTTCTTAGATTCATACCTGAGAAAAGACTTCTGGTTTCATCCCTAGATTCAGTAAAAGAACAAGAGCTTTGCAATATGTACCTGTTATCTTAATTCTTCCTGATAAGCCTGATATTTCAATCATCATTTTACCCTTTCCTGGTGATTAATAAACCTGTTGATGAACAATAACTTTGCTTCAGAATTTTAATTGTCAAAAGGTGTTTAGCTCATCATTAAAGACACAATTTGCAAATCTTTAATAGAAGAGGTATAATTTATCTAACTTCAATTGCAGATGTTAAAAACACTGACAATATTCATAAATTCATTGCAAAAATAATCTATTCATATTTGTAAGTAATCCTGTTAAAAATATATAAGATTTCTTTCAACTTTATTTATATTCATTAATTATCTTTATTCCTGTGTAAAAAAGGAATATCTCCAAATAAATTTTATCCAGGATTTTGACCTGATGATCTTTTTTCCCTTCAAATTTGCTTGATTAGATAACAATTCAGTATATGACATAAAACTGAAAATAAGTTTGATTTGTTTTGGATCATAATTAGAAAATTAGATAGTTAAGAATAAGTTAGTGTGTTAACCTCAACTTATGTATGGAGTAGTTTGGTATATTGTATGACATAATTAAAAAATTAGTTCAGATAACAAATTGGTGTATTGAATGTCTTTATACATATAATAGTAATATGTTTTTGATTGGTAATGTTTTCATACTCTTCAGTTATTTCTTAATTTGTGTGGAAAGTAGTAACATAAAATTTTGACTATTATGTCGTTTATAATGTGAAATGCAAAATAAAACTTTTTTGTTAACTGATTATGTCTCTTTTTTTTTTTTAAACCTATTCATATTGTTCAAAATAAAAATAGTAAAAAAAATTATCAGTAACTTTTTTTCCCTCTTCAATTGTTGACTTTGAATCGACATGATATTTCACATTAGCATAGTGCCTATCAAACATGACAGAATTATGTTTGGATTGGCACTTTTGTAGAGGAATATTTAGATGGAGATTGTGAAATAAGAAATGTTGTGTCCTCTCAAGAATAAATTTGAGAACAATTATGCACAATTAACAACATATTTTATTGCCTGAAAAAAACCTAATAGAAAGAATATAAAACAAGGGAAAGGAGATATGTATGGAGAAATGTCCTTATCATATGAATGTGTGCATGAAGTTTATTAGTGAATGAAAGTGTGTGAAAAATTTACAAATTTGAGAAGTGTTCCTTAATTTTAGGTTGTTTAGAATCAAATATGCTTGGAAGTAGGCTTAGAATATTGTATGCTATTTACTATTCTATGATATCATGCTTCATGCAATGCAAAGTTTGATGAGGACAAAAATGTCCTCTTGAAGGGAACAAGACACATTACCCTGAGCTCAAGAACTGGAGCCTCACCCTTGAATACTGTTTATTGTCATACCAAGAACACCTGCATTTTGTTTTTATTAGGGAGTACATTTCAGCAAGTAATACATTTGGCATATTCTAAATCTAGCTAACGCAGTGACCATCAAGCTGAGATCTAAGTGTAGTATCTGTTCCTTCTTCTCTATCATATTTACATTTTTGGGAGGAGATGGCAAAAAAGGACTTGAAACTGGTCCTGAAGATACTTACTCTGAAGTAGAACTTTCTTATTGTTCTATAAGGAAAAGGTCAGAGTAGTCTAGTATTTTTGTGTCACTGGCCACTAGGATTGGGCAATTTTTGTGGTTACCCAAATGTGTAAGGATGTTTCTGTTAACCTAACCATACACTGAATTTTCCTTCCTGGAATTGTGAATAAACACTTAAGATCAGAATGTAGCATTTGTTCTCTCTGAAAAGCATAATATACACACACACATACACACAAGTAGTAAAAACAGATTTAAAAACACAGATTGCTACTGTTTCATGTTTGTGTGATCATCATATGATATAATTTTAAATAATGATTTGGAAAATAATATCTGACTATGTGATTAAAAAATATGACTGAAAAAGAAAAAACAATTTGTTGAAATTATTAGTTTGTTTATATATGTTTCTATCAGATATATGAATTGGATGACATATCATATGATATAATTTTAGATAATAATTTGGAAAATAATATCAGACTATATGATTAAAAAATAAGACTGAAAAAGAAAAACCAATTTGTTGAAATTATTAGTTTGTTTATATATGTTTCTATCAGATATATGAATTTGTTGACATAAATCAACATAAAACAGATACTGAACTCTGATTGCTGGGGAGCTTTTAAATTTAAAATTTGAAAATTATTTGAAAATCTGTGTTATGATTACTATAATATAAGTTTGTAAAGATTATTATAGAAAAATGATATATTTTGTGATCCATTAATTATAGTTAATCCTCATGAGTTACACCCCCTTAGATGCTTACTTGGAAGTTCATTAAAATTATCACCACACAATGAACAAGGTGGTTTAATAAATTTCTTTTTCCATTATACTTCTTACTGGAATTTTTTTTATTCACATTTACATTGGTAGCAGAGCAATAAGATCATCAAAATGGCTTGTAAGTTCATTTCCCTACTTACTTTAAACACAAACAAGTATAATACTTGGAAGAAAGAGATGCAAGTTCAGCAACTTGCTACTGGACTGGAATTATCTAGATGAGCTTCAACAGTACTTTTATCCCTGAAAGGAAAATCCAGGGTGGTCAAACTAGAATTGGACAGTGTTATATAGCATATGAGTCTTTTGAAAGTTACCAAAGACAATAACATATCAGTTGATAACTTCCTCATAAACTTTAGGCATCACATCATGAAATTACAGAGCGACAAGATACTTTAGCCAGAGTCAATACTCACCTACAGAGTATTAAAGAGTACTAATCTCACTTTAGAGAATGAGAGGCTGTTCAAGGCCACATTTGGAGAACTTATACTGTCTACCATTTTTAGACAACTTAAAACAATTATGCCTCAACGGTATTCTGATGCTTTATCATTCAATACTTCCCCAGTTGTGGTGACAAATGAAATGGATGTTGCATGCAACAAAAATAACCAGGTGGACTGTGGGTTATCTAATGGTTGCTGATCTAACTGACATTTTTCTTGTTGGTAAGGTAGTGATAATCAAAGCAGGAGGTAACATAACAAAAATTTACCATGTTCTACTGACAAAAATTTAAACCTGCTAGGACCGGAAGTGGATATAAGTTCCACCTGAAGTAGATGTAAGTTCCACCGGGTTTATTACTGCCCTTATACTGAGTATACCAGAAATAAATTGATAGTCAGGGAAAAGAAAACTACCTATTCATAGTCAAGATTGTGCAGGTGAGAAAACAGAAATGAGAAAACATTATCTTATATACCTGCAGAAGAAAAGACAATATCACTTGTTTACGAAAATGTAAAGTCTATTTTTATTTACTATGAAATGTCAAAATCGTTGTGAGAGAGAGTGGGAGAGGGAGGACTACTAGGGAAATGCTAGGTTGTGATAGACATAATAAGACCCAGCTGCACATCCTGTTTTTTGAAATCCACACTAACTGGCCTGTCAAAGGTCAGTATGTAACAAGCGGTCATACATTTTTTGGATGAAGCAGTTGGTTCAGCCACTTTGGATTGTAGTGCTTCTGTAACCATTTGTGGAAATAAATGGTATGAGCCCTTTCTGGAAATCATAGCAGAAAAACAGACAAACTATAAAAGTTTGAAACAAACTTACAAATTTGACAACAGAAGCAAACTTAAATCATTCTACTCTGCTACTTTACTATGTGTCCTTGCTGGCATTGAAGTCAGTATCATAACTGATGTTGAAGACTCAGACATACTGCTTTTATTAAGCAAAGATTCTTTGAAAATAGCCTTAACATTTACATGCCTTAACTTTGAAAATGATAGTCACCATGTTAGGCAGAAATGTTCCAATGAAGCGCACTTCATCTGGTCATTATCACATCTCCATTATCAGACCTCTACCAGACAGAGGTAAGTTTAATCAAATACTTTTTATAAAAGAAATTGCAACCAAAAATAGATGAGGGAAAGTTAAAATTGCAACCAAATTACATAGACAATTCAATCATCCTAGTAGCAAAAAGCTATGCAATCTAGTTAGGAATGAAGGAATAAAAGATTCTGAATTCATAAAAATTGTACAAGTTCTGACATCATTAGTGCCATCCTCAAGCATTGGATTGTATATTTTGGAATTTCAGGATCTATCATTAACAACAATTACAGTGAATTTAATTACCAGTCATTTGGATACATGGCACAAAACTTAAATATTGTCGTATGTAACACTGCTGTTGAAAGTCTATGGAGCAGTAGATGGAATGAATGACACAATGGAATATTGGAGAAATGGTAAAGAAAATCACAAAAGATAATATCTGTAGTTTTAAGGTAGCACTTGCATGGGGCATAACTACCAAAAATACACTTCACAATGTTCCTGGTTACAATCCTAATCAACTTGTTTTTGGCAAAAATTCCAACCTGCTTTCCCTTCAAAATGACAAACTTTCTGCATTAGAAGGTGTTTTCACTAGTGAAGTTGTTGCAGATAATGTAAATCCCGTGCATGCAGCCAGGAAACAGTTCATAGTATGTGAGTCCTCAAAAAACTAAGATGTGCGCTTTGTCATTAATTTAGAGCAAGTATAGCACAATCTTATAAAAATGGTGATGCTGTTCTTTATAAAAGAAACTTGTGCAATAGATGGCTTGGTCCAGGAACTGTCATAGAGTAGGAGCATAAGCAGGTGTGTATCAAATGTGGTGACACATATGTAAGAATACATCTATATCATTTACTGCCTTACCCTGAGACATATCTAAGTTCTTCCCTGGATGGCAAAATAACCTAAAACTTCACAGAAAATGCCAGATGAATTACCAACAGTACCAATTTCTGAAGATATTGACATGGATGAAGATTTAGAAACTCCAAAAAACAATGTAGATAGATCACCAAAACAGAACCCACACCAAAGAAAATTGAGCTTCCTAAACTGGGACAAATCACTTAATACCAGTTTGTTAATGACACAGTTTCTGTATGGGGATAACTAAATGTTAAAAATAGGGCAGGCATAACAACAGGCAAGAACAAGCATTTGATGAATGGAACAAGGCAAACCTTTTTGACTGGACTTTAAGTATGAGTGATAAACAAGTGAGGTTGAGCAAACCAGATATGAAGTAAATATAATGATTTTCTCCTCTTATGATGGCCTGCAAGAGATAAGAAAGAAGTAACTTCAAAGCAGAGTAGAAAATAAAGTATACATTCAAGTACCTGACCAAGTTCAACCTAAATTTCCTCAAGATGGATTTAGACTAATAAAAATTCTAATGACAAACAAACCTGTAAAGCTAGACTTGGTGAAAGAAAGTTTCAGGATAGAGAAACTTGTAACATAAGGAATTATTCTCTCACTTGCTCTAAAGAAAGTTTATGCATAGCATTGGTAATAATGGCAGCTATCTATTGAATGTATAAGTCAATTGACATAAAGACAGCATTTCTCCTAAAGAGGCCAATGTATCTGGAGGTTATATTTGGAAATACTCAAAATATGTATATGATTTGACTGATACTTCTTGTACCTAACACTCTGAAAAGAAATAATGAAGTCAGGTGCAACAGCTTCAAAATATGACCAGGCAATATTTATATGGTGTTTTGGAAACAAACTGTCGAGTGTAATTGTTGCTTATGTTGATAATTTTTGCTTTGAAGAGTCAGAGATCTTTCAGACAAGAATTATAAACAGTTTTCATCATGTATTTGTGGTTAAATGTGAAGAAGTTGCTAAGTTCCAATATATAGGATTAGACATAAAAAACAATGGTGAAAATATTAAACTTGGACAGAATGAATATGTAAAGAAATTAAAATATATTCTCATAGAAGCAGCCAGAAACTTGAAAGATGCAATATCCACAATAGAAATTACTGAAACTAGGCAAATTATTGGCCAACTTAGTTGGCTAGCCACCCAAACACAATCTGATCTAAGTTATAGTGTTAGTGCATTAAGCTCTATACTAAAGCAAGAAGATGCACAATGCATAAAACTAAAAAAGCAAAAAATGAAAAATTGCAGATAGATATTTTAGACTTTGGAAATCTTGAGCATTTAAAAATTGTTATAAATAGAGATACTTCTTTTAGTCATTCAACAGATGGGGGATCCAAAGAACTCTGTATACTCTTTTTGATAAGCAGTAACACTAAATATATGCCTATTGCTTGGCAATCCAAGCATATTAGAAGAGTTGGCAAAAGTATTCTGGGTGTTGAAACATTAGCTATGGTTGACATGTCAGAAGCCAGCCTATTTTCAAGAAAACTACAATTGAAACTACTGCAGCTAAAAGATAAAACTAAAAGCATTAAAATCATATGCAAAACAGACAATTCCTATCTCTATGACTCAGTACATTCATCAATGCAAATTTTGGATAAAAGACTTTGCATTGAGGTGTCCATTTTGAGAGAAATGATTGACAGAAAAGAAATCACAGAAATCCCTTGGATACCAACTGATACACAGATTGCAAACTCCTTAATAAAAAAGGAGTACTATCATTTAAAATCTTTGGTTTTATATCAAAGCCCAAGGAGTCATCAAAGAATTCAGATTCTTTAATTTTCTTTTTCAGAAAAACATGATTCTCATTTAAAAGGAAAAGAAAAAGAGGAGAAAAGATAAAGATATTGTCAAAATGTTTTGTCCTCTTGAAGCCTCACCCTGAAGTTTTGCAGTGGGTAACTAGTCATTGGCTCTGGTATTGCAGTAGTTTCATGATTAATAAAATAATTTGGAATGTCAGTTGTCTGCAATCAACATTTAAAGACTTGAGGTATCCTGAAAATAAAAAATCACAAGGGGATAGCTCTGGTTAGTGAGCTGGCCACAGTATGTTACCATGTAGTAAGATAAAATCACTATTTTTTAAATAATGTAAGTTGATCAAGCATATAAACTGACTTCAAAATTTTTAGCTCAAAATTCTGGGCCAAACCTATACCAGCTATATATTCAAGTGATGTTAGCAAATCTTCTTACATTATTTAACTTTATTTTTTTAAAATCAAACCATTTATTAAAAACAATTAATATATTGATTTATGAGGGTCATTCAATAAATAAGAGAAACTTTTTTAAAAAACAAAATAAATTTTATCTGAAATGTTTTCATAAATGTAAACTCTGCAATGGTTTATAGCAAAAATTATTTTAATCTCACAAAAATATTTTTTGAGCCTATTCAAAACGGTGGCAAAACAAAGAGAATGCTTCAGGCTTGAACAGAGGTCTGCTATAGGCTCAAAGTTAAATTTACAGTAGAATGAGTGATATGTACAGAGAAGCATGTTTGCAAATGGACTAAACATGGGTTTGCCATTATGAGCCTGAGTAGAAAAGAGTCAATGGAGTGAAACACACTGACTCAAGTAAAAAATGATTCCAGGTGTAGTGATCAGTAAAAAAGGTCATGCTGTCAATCTTGTGAGACATGAAAGGATCCAGCACAACTCATTTCCTTGAATAAGGTGCAACTTATAGTTGTTTATAACAATGCGTAGACTAAAACAATTCCAAAGACAAAATTCATCTTATTTATTAAATGACTCTTGTTTTTAACATTTACAGTCATTTTGTATCTTAAAAATTCTAAGAAAAAATGTAGAAAAATATTTTGAACAGAATGGACCAAGAAAATGAACAAAAGAATTTTGGAAATTGTACAGAAAACCTATTTTTATATTTAACTGTTATTTTGCTAAGTGTAATTTTCCTACTACATTCATATTACATAGCTTTTTTCCTATCATTTAAAGATTTTGCACATTTGTTGAAAGAAAACAGTCAAAATATTTATTGGCCTGGTGGGTAGAGTGTTTGCCAATGGTCTGAGAGACCTGGGTTCAATCCCAGGTTGTGTCATACCAAAGACTTTAAAAATGGTACTTGATACCTCTTTGCTTAACACTCAGCAATATAAGGTAGGTATCAAGGGTAAAGTGGAGCAATCCAAGGAAAGAAGCAGCACTCTCCCCAACATCTCGGTGTAGTAACTATTGAAAAGGGAGCCTTTGGGCTGTCCTCTACTACGGTCGTCATCAACAACAACAATTACTGGTCAACTGATACAGAGGAATAAGTTTAAATATCTACCACATGACTAAATTATCCTTATGAACAGATTTAGGAAAAATCATTTTAATATTCTTGAGAAAATTGACAAAAATATCTTCAAAATACTTTATCTATAAATAAATATAATCAACAAAAATGTTTTTAGTAATGAGTTGTCTGCTTTTTGTTTTGGCTATTGTGTGGACCAAAGAATTTAGAGGAAAGGAAGTCAAACTTTAGATAAAACCATTAAATTTATTCTTGTTTATTAATTAATTAAGTTTGAAGATTGCTTAACTTTATTCTAAGAGAAATAAAGAACAAAACGTGATCAAAAAATAAGCTTTAAATTTTTAAGATTTTAAAATTCAAATGATGACATACGCACAGCTGTGAAACTTATATAATAACTTATATAATGCTGTCATATTGATGTCTAGACTTCATCTAGAAGACTCAGAACAAATTTGAAAAAAATGAATGCATTCTTGATAGGTTTTTGAGCAAAATGTTTTTAGCAAGACACAAGATTGTGCAAGTGCAATACTCTCCATACTCAGCAGACATAGTTTTTTTTTAGTTTTTCTGGTTTCCTCAACAGAATATTATCTTAAAGGTAAAATTTGAGGACATAGAAATCATCAAAATAAATATAATGGCCACAGCTTCAGAGCATATCAAAAGAAGAGGTTCAGAGGTGCTTTGACCAATAGAAAACTCACTGGAATAAGTGTGCTGAATGCTAAGGTAAGAAAATTAACAACTCAGTTATTGTACATTTAAACATTTGAATAAAGCTTGTAATTTAGGTCATAGGTAGGCAAAATTGCAATGTCTTTAGTAGTATATTTTTGCATTAAACTAGTTTTAATTGCTTTCATATTTATGATTAAATTGTAGGAGGATGCGAATACAAGGCAAAATAAAAAAAAAAAGAAATGATAAAGACTAAAATAAATTTTTAAAATTCATCATTCATGAGATTAAAGAAGAACATTTTTATTCATAGAAACAAATAGGAAATTTATTATTACATTGACTACGAATGTCATCAGCAATGTTGAAGATGAAAATATGCATTTTTTAATTTTATTATTTATACATATGTAATATATAAATAATAAAATGACAAGATTGATATTTTCTTTGAAAAAGCAGGAAACTATTTGGATTGGTAAATAACTATTCCACATTCCAGCGAAGGGCTTTTTAGGATTTGGGATTATTCTAAAAATGAAAAGAGGTCTTTGGTTGCCTTTATTCAAGTGATGTTAGTAATTCAATGCAGGAAAAAATCTTTCTCTGACCCCACTCTCAAATATAACCCATTAATAAAGTTTGCTAAGCTTGTGAGTCTTATAATGATCATGTTGTTAAATTTCCTGTTAGACGGTCTGACCTTGTTTCTCTATCCCAATCTTCTGACCTGGTTCTGGTGCCACTGACACCAAAAATTCTTGCTTACTCTGCTGTAGCAGTGAACAGCTGTACCAACTGCTCAATACTGCTTGTAAAAAGATTCATTTTAGAGGCCCCCAAAATATCCAGGCAATTTCTTTCCCAGAACTAATATGCTTTATGCTTAAAACTACATAAATGTAAAGTTGGATGTCTTCTTCCAATCCTTATTGGCCTCAGTTTACAAACAAGTCATACAGGCTTAGACTGCAGCTGCCACTGCTGCTGCTGCTGATGATGATGATGCAATGACATTTGAGAAGCTGTCAACAGCTGACACAGAAATTTCAAAATCTTTTTTACAAAAACAAATCTTTTACATATGTTAAGAATCAAAATATTTATATTTAATACTTGAAATATTAAAAAAAATAGAAAACATTTCTCAATCCAGAGATAAGTATGCATAAAAATAGAAGCATAAACTCATTTATTCAAAATCATAAACAAACATTTCTTTTCAAGTTGATTTACACTGGGTCATCTTTTTATTGTTTTGATATTTTTATTTGATTATTTGATAAAATTCCTTTCAAACACTTTTGATTGACATTTGTGCTAGAGATTTGACAAAAAATACATTTTTCATTTTGTTATGAAATACCTGAATGTTTTGAACTGACATTTCTGAAATGCTAGAATAATAGTAATCTGCATATATATATAACATACTGTGTAGCCTTGAATATTTATTTTTTGCAGGTAACACTTGCTCTAGATTACATAGGTATGATACAGTGATTATTGGTAGGGGGCTGAGGAGCAATATTTTGAAAGCAGAATGCACAGATATACTAATCCTAGACAGAATTACTAATCCATAAATAGACCCAGCATTTTGATGGATATGCATTAACCCAACCCTTCTACCATGAGCAGGATGTAAAACAAGGTCCATTTTTTTAAAGCAGAGTAATGCTGGTTTGAATTCAGAATTTTATTTCTCCTAGACTAATTGTCTTACTAAGGCTAAAGAACTCAGTCTATTCTACAATTTATCCACAGCCAGGGATAGAATAGATGGATTCATGCCTTCCCCAAGGGCATTAGTACGAAGTGAAATGCAAACATTCTTGTCCAAGATTTGAACTCAGATTACCAATTCCATTTCCTATGATGATAACTGTTAATTTACATTTTTATGGGTGTTATGCAAGTAAAATATAACAAGTGTTATGAGAGTGATTTGAATTAACTACTTGGAGCATGGCTTTTCTGTAGAAACATAAAAAATTGGTGGTAGGTTTAGTATAAATTAAAAAGTCTAGCACATTTCAAACTATTTCCTTGATCTTCAGCAAAACATTCAAACCTAGAAAAATTTGTTTCCTTGGCAGAGTTAAACAAACAAACAGTCAACCAAACATGTTAAGAATTTATAGGAAATTTGTTAATGTTCAACAAGTTATACCTCATAATAATCTATATTTTGATGTTACAAAGAAGAAACTCAAGACAATTTTGATGACTCAGCAACTTTTATTGATGTGTAAACTAAACAGGGACAAAAGTACAATATTTTAATTTTATCCAAAATATACAACTTTGTACCTCAAATTAGAAACAGTAATATCAGGTAGTTGTATATCTCTTATTTCTACTATGAGAAGATAGACAATATCAATTAGCACAGCAAACAGTATATGGAGTTAGAGGTAGAAAAAGTCCCTTTTGATCAAAACTAAAAACTGCCTGTCAGGAAGAAAGATGTCAGAAGTAGAAAGAACATTCCAAGAATCTGCTTGGAAACCCTCCTGAGATCACATATAAACAATCTGAAGAAATTATCTATGACCAACTAGACATTAAACTTGGACACTTCATGGAGGATGAACTCAACACAGTTCAGAGAGCAATTAAAAGCAAAAACTGAAGGCCTTGATGAAATATCTCTTGAAGTAAGGAGGACAAACATTCTAAGTGAAAGCAAGCATAGAAGGAATGCCTCCTCACTTGGCAGACCTGTATAATCATATGAAGAATCCCCAAAACTGTCAACCTCAAAAAGGTAACTGAACTTTTGTTAAGATTTTGGCATTAACCAGCTGTTTTGTGTTTATCGTATCTAATTTCCATTATTCAATTTTTTTATTTATTGTTGTTGTTATTATTACTATTATTTGTCAGGCTAATAGTAGTAAGTAGTATCGGTCCAACTGGAGTAGCAATTGTCTTTAAAAGTAATAAAAAGGCGGAGTAAAAGGCGGAGTAAAAAGTCATTGGGAATCTAACATGAGTATGTGGTAGTATGTAAGAAAAGGTTCACACACAGTCAGTTAAATTCTAAATAAAAGCGAGCATAAGCGCATGATGGCCCTTTTCGTAGATGTGTTACCGTTTCAAATATCCCCCCCCAAGTTAGTGATTGCTATTCTACTAAAAGAAATGATGACCACACATGCCTTCATAGAGGTTTCAAGATATACTTGGTGTATAATAGTTGGTCAAATAAGTTGGGTAACAAAGACAAGAAGTTGTTCCTCAGGCCTGAAAATCAAATGTAAAGGAGATAGCCGGACTTTAAGTTAAAACTTAAAGAATATTCAGGGGTAGAGGAAAGAGAAAAAAGGGAGAATGTGTGAAACAGGAGAAAGAAAAAGTAATGGAAAAAGAAAGGAAAATTATTTTACAGCCCAAAGTTAAACAGTTGATGCCATAGGAAGCAGCATGGTGAATGTGAAGTATGGTGGATGAACCCAGCATCGGGTTAACAGCGTGCTTCACCAGATGCTGGGCGGACAAACCCTGTAGGTCAACGGCTAGGATCACATAATTCAGTCAGGAAACTACTGCTACTCATCTTTAAGGGTGGTGACTACTGATGAGGTTAAAATATGGCCATTGAAAGATTACCATGACTCTCACTCAAATAATGTCCAAATGGGCACATTCTGCTGAGGTTGGAGCTCTGGCCCTAGTATTTGAAAAATCAGCTAAAGAACTCAAACACAAACAAAAACTACTTAAATGTAAATATAATAAATGTAATACAAATAGCAACATTTAACATTAGAACTTTGAATAGAATAGGCCAACCGGAGCTCACAGTGTCTGTGGTAAAGCATAATATAGACATAGTATGCCTACAAGAACACAGATACCATCGCAGTGTGTTACATAGCCAGATATGAATACGTGAAATAGACACATCCATACCGGTACGTAAAACGTTCATAATGTTCATAACGCACATATATAACATAACATAGAAAACATAGGAATCTCGAAACACAAAAACACTTACGACTTCTTAGTTCAGGTACAAAACTTTTTATTACCTTTGAGTTAAAAGGTTTTTCGACATAAGGAGAGAGACACACCTGATTTTTCCATCTGCCCCAAACCACGTGCACACCTGCCACAAGGCCACAGCGAGCTAGCGAACGTCAACCTTCTTCTTTTGAGGCAGGAATTCTATTCTGTCAACCAACACACGACGCCCGTAGTGCACAAAGTCATCTGGCCTCACCTAGGTCTCAATCTCAACTAACTGACTCTTCTCAAATCCCACAATCCTCCACGCACGCTTCTGGTACATGACATCATTCACATCCCCCTGGTTACATTTTCTGTCTGGGATTTTTAATTTGACATCTCTGAATGACACATCCTCCCCGTGTGCATGTGAACACCTGCGCTCATGTTGCACCTGACTAACCCATGCGCTAAGCGAAAGGTTCTCAGCCTAACTAAACCAAAAGGCAAGATATATAAAACGAAATCCCACAGCCATTATATTACAAGTGAAGCAGAAATTAAAGTACCACGATACTGGCAATGGATGGATATTTGTCTCAGCATCTGCATGGAAAAATTCTGTCAACGCAGTCATATGTGGTGTTGGAATGCTTCTCAGTCCACGCACCCTAAAATGACTTAACAGCATCAAAAAATACCACCCAGAACAATGGTAGCTACGTTCAGTGGTAATCCCAGCACAACAATAATTTCCTGCTTCAGCCCTACCAACGCTAGTGATGAAACAGACTTAGACACCTTCTATAATGAGCTATCCTCCCTTGTTCGTAGCGTCCCTAAACACAACGTTTTCATCATCGGAGGAGACATGGATGCCCATATAGGAAAAAATGTAAACAACAAATTCAGCTTACACAACTCGTCAAACAGAAATGGGGAACACCTAACAGATTTCATACTAGAAAATAGACTAACATGCCTTAATACTGAATTTCAGAAAAGGAAGGAAAAACTATAGACCTACACCTATGCAAAGAATGCTAAAGCACTGATAGATTACATCCTTATGAATAAGAAATGAACTAACAGCGCTTTGAATTGCGAGGCATATTTGTCTTTTGAAGGAGTGTCTTCCAACTACCGAATTGTCACGACAAACCAGATGAACCTATCACAAAAATTATTGATAATCAACAAGGACAGTTTACGCAAGAACTCGACATAGTCCAAACAAATATTAAAAACAAGAAAACTGCCAGTCTCGATGAAATACCTCCAGAAGTAGAGAAGACAAGGAAATTTGACGACATACTGCTCTGATACTGCAATGGTATATATAACCAGAACACAATTGACAGATGGACAAAGGGTTGCCAAGAACTACCGGAGTATAACCCTTACTTCCATAGTGGCTAAGATTTACAAGGCTCTGCTACTCATCTGCATCGAACCTGAAATTGAGAAAATTCTTTGGAAAAACCAAAATGGCTCTCGTAAGAATTGGTCCACAACATCACAAATTCTGACAATCCGTCGAATTTTCAGTATTCGTGCAAAAACCTCAAAGATTTCTCCAAGGCATTTGACTCCATACACAGAAGGGAGATGGAGCAAATACTTCTAGCCTATGGCCTACCCTGGGAGACCATTGCAGCCATAATGATGCTCTATAAAAACACGAAAGTGAAAGTATGCTCATCGGATGGAGACAGACTTATTTGACATCATCACAGGTGTGCTGCAAGGGGATACATTAGCACCATACCTGTTCATTATCTGCCTTGACTACGTACTTCGGAAGTCAAATGATTTAATGAAAGGAAAAAGGGCCTTACTCTGGAAATTGTAAGAAGCAGACGATACCCCACACAAACTATAATGGATGTGGACTACGCTGATGACAGTGCTTCTGGTAAATACATCTGCCCTGGCCAAATCCCTGTTGCATAGTCTGGAGCAGGCAGCAAGCGGCATTGGCCTCCATGTGAACTCAGACAAAACGTACAAAGTGGTGATATCTCCACACTAAATGGGGGCTCTTTGAAACTAGTGGACAAATTTACCTACCTCGGAAGCAGAGTCTCATCTACCAAAAATGACATCAATATGCGACTAGCGAAGGGATGGACAGCTATCGATCAGCTATCAGTCTCTACAAAAGCAATGGTTCATTTACCCTGATGGTGGTACTGATTTCTTCCACATTGTTGCTGGAGTGTTGCAAGGTGATACTTTGGCATGATTTCTATTTATAATCTATCCTGATTACGCACTACAAATATCAATAGATCAAAGGAAAGAAAATGGTTTTACATTAAAAAATGTTCATAAACATATATATGATAAAATAGAACATAGGAATCCCGAAACACAAATATCCTGCAGAGACTACTAATGATACAAACTATGCTGATGATCTAACACTTCTTGAAAATACACCTGCTAAAGCCAAATTTCTACTGTATAGCCTGAGGCAGGCTGCAAGAGGCATTGGTTTCTGCATGAACTCAGATAAAACAGAGTGTTTTAAACAAGATGGCACAATCAAATCTATATGGACACTGAATGCTACCAGAAATATCTGCTGGAGATTATTGAATTCTTCTTCAGCAATCAAAAGATGCTTCTTTCAAAAATTTATCTGGGAGAAATTTGAATTCTTCTTCGGTAGTCAAAAAGTGCTTCTTCCAGAAATATTTACAGAAGAAAGTTGAAAATTATTAGGATAGTGGGGGTAAAAGTTAGCAAGAATTTTGCTTGTTTTTTAGACTTGTTAAGCACATAAAAATTGTTGTCACTCATTAGTTGGGAACTTATCAAATTAACAAAGATTTCTTCTTTGAGGAAGCTGATTTCCATGGGACACGTTATCACTTCTTGGTCACTGCTGTAGAAACTTGTTTTAGATGCTTATTTATGGATGAAAGATAGAACCAAGAAGGATTCTTGCCAATTTAGTCAGAATAATTGGCCCATTGTCAAAATGGTTAGAGTGTTTGCCAATGGCCCGGGAGACCTGGATTCAATACCAGGTCAAGTCATACCAAAGACTCAAAAAATATTACTTGATGCCTCCTTGCTTAACACTCAACATTATAAGTGTTATGGGGACATATCCTACCAACCTAAACATATTCTCTGAGCTTAGCTCGCTCGGGGGAGACAACTTCTCATTCCTTACGAGACATTTGATTGACGGACTGTAAGCTGAGCATGGCTAGTACTTCCTTTGTATGACTTCCTTTTTCTGCTAATACAATATCATTTACCTATCACCCATTGTTTGAGTTGTTCTTCCACTGGTCTTATCTGAAGACCACAACAATAAGGTATGGATCAAGGGTAAAGTGGGGCAACACAAGGAAAGGAGTAACACCCTCCCTTACACTTTGGTATGGTAGCTATTGAAAAGGGAGTCTTTGGGTCTCCCTCGACTATGGTCGCCAAATTTACTTTTTTTTTATTTTTCAGAACAAAAGATTATTCAGCCCATTAGGTAGAAGGTTACAAAATTAATAGTCTTTTTCTGATTGTAAAATTACACTTTTTTATCTCCATTTTGCATAAAGTTTGAACTCAATGGAAATTAAGGAAAAAAAAACGGTTTTAGTCATTAGGCACAAATTTGTAGCACTCACCTCTTCATGTTGTCCAAGGGAAAGAGAAGGTGCATATCACTGCAGGTGTTGCCAGAAAGAGGTTTAATCAGACTGCATTAGGAACTCCAGCTTTAGATTTTTATTACTCTACCATAGAAAGTAACTCTGCAATTCTGATTAAGGTTTTAAATTCACTTTTCCTTCTTCTAGTCTACTCCACTATTTACTGATACTTGGGGGTAGGAGAAAGGAATTTATGTCTTTTCCAATGTGAAATGCTAAAAATCTTTTACAGGCCACGGTACCTTGAACAGGTATATATACATATATATTCCTTGAACAGGTATATATATATATATATATATACACATACTTTGAACAGGTATATATATACAACTCCTGACAAATTTATGGAATTAGCTAACTTAGAGAATGTTCACCTTGGTTTTTATCTTGCAGTAGATAAACTAATAACAGTTAAGACGCCAAATATTTTTTATTTAATACCTGAATATTCTGGCTTAAAATATTCCTTAAACTAGATTAAATCATTAAAATTTTCTAAGCCATGCAGAGGAACATATTATGAAATTACCCAGTGTTGAGGAAAAAATTATAGGATGATCTTGTAATTTTCATTCTTAAAAAAGTATCAGCAGAACCATAGATATGTAAAATGGTATACAGTTCTTGCAGGTCTTTTTTAGTTTATTTACTGCTAAATAAAAAACAAGAGAACATCCACTGAATGTGGTAATTCCATAATTTTTGCATGCGATAGTATTTCTCCTAGACATTTGATTCCATACACAGAGGAAAGATGAAGCAAAATACTTCTAGCATATGGTCTCCTGAAAGAAACTGTTACTGCCATAATGATGCTCTACAAAAACATAAAAGTAAGGATTCATTCAGCTGACAGCAACACTGAATTCTTTGACGTGGTCATTAGAGTCTTGCAAAAAGATACCTTAGCACTATGTCTGTTGATAATATGCCTAGATAACATATTACGGATGTCAATAGATCTAATAGAAGAAAATTTTTGCACTAAAAAAGAAAAGACGCAGATAGTATCTCACAGAAACTATGACAGTTGCAGACTATGTAAATGACCTAGTGCTTCTTACAAATATACTTACCCAATTTAAATCCCTGCTGCATAGCCTGGAGCAAACAGTAAGAGGCATTGGTCACTACTTGAATGCAAATAAAACAGAGTTCATATGTTTTAAACTAGAAGGAGTCATTTCCACTAAGTAGCAAGCCTTTGAAATTAGTAGACTAGTTCATATAACTCAGCAGCAATATCTCATCTACTAAAAGTAATGTCAACATACACATAGGAAAAGCATAGACTTATTAACAGGTAGTTGATCATATAGAAATCTGATCTCTCTGATGAAATAAAACAAGATTTCTTCCAAGCTGTCACTGAGTTGGTACTACTATATGGCTGCACCACCTAAACTTTAACAAAACATGGAAAAATGATAGATGGGAACTGCCCAAGAATGCTATATGTTATTTTGAGCAAATCCTGGTTGCAGTACCTCATAAAAGAGCAGCTGTACAGCCACTTGCTTCCCATCTAACAAACTACCCAAGTAAGATGAACAAGACATGCAGGGCACTGCTGGGGAATTAAGGAAAAATTCATTAGTGATGTTCTCCAATGGATAACTACACATGAACGTGCCAGTGCTGGCTGAGCTGCAAAAACATGTATCAGCTCTATGCAGACCCTGGATGCTGTCAAGACAACCAGCCAGGAGTCATAGATGACAGGGACAGATGTAAAGATATTGATATTTTGTTCTTTATTGAAAAAAGAACTTCTTCAGATTCTGAAGTTCTTTTTTCAATAAAGAATGAAATATCAAAATTGCTGAATCCGTTGTCAGTGTTGGTTTATCCTCTTTTCCACTTATTTTCATCATATATATAAATATATATATATAGTCCAGCAGAATGATCTCTTAGGTTTGGAAAGTAAATAAAAAATGGCAACATAGATCCTATTCAAGTTTTAATTTTACTATAAGAAAGAATAATATCTACTCTTCCATTTTCTTATAGTTATCACGTTGTTTTAGAGATTATATCATCCAAATTCTTACCTATACACTTCTGAAGCTTCAATCTGCAGTGCTCATCTTGTCATTGCCTCTGGTATTGCTGTGATTTCATGATGAAAAGAATTTTTCAGTTATCTACAGCCTATGTTTAAAGACTTTAGCTTTCAGGTATCCCCAAAGGAATTAATCCAAAATGGATAGATCTGGTGGCCATGAGATATCACAATGTGTGAGATGAGTTTGAATGACTAACTCATTATGTCCACCATTGCATACCATAATTGCAACTGAAATGTCATGGTTGCTGCTACTTAAAGATATTCTTCTCACCTGTAAATCACTGGTGCTAACATGGTAACAATTTAAATCTGAGAGATCATTTTGCTGGCATCTATCTATCTATCTATCTATATGAAAAGATGTAGAGCATATGCATGAATGCAATTTAAACATTCAACGAGTTTGAAGTAATACTAAATGATCAGAACAGGGTAAGTGTCAAAGCAGGTTTTAAGATATGATAAAATTCAACTGTAACATCATAAAAACAATCATAAAAATAGAAGATGAAGTCCTGGAAGAAGTTAAAGAATACAATTAGTCAGTGCAGGTGATAAAATTAGAGAAAGATCCTAAAAATTAGATAAAAAGATGTATAACTATAAGTTGGAAATATAATAACTATGGGCAATATACTTAAAATGTAATGTGTCACACTAAATGGTGGCTCTCTGAGACTAGTGGACAAGTTCACCTACTTCAGAAGCAGCGTCTCATTTATCAAAAATGACATTAATATGCGACTAGCAAAGGCATGGACAGCTATTGATAGGCTATCAGTTATATGGAAGTCAGACCTATCTGATGAAATGAAATCAAATTTTTTCCAAGCAGCACTCATGTCCATATTACTGTAGAGATACATCACTTGGATGCTGACTAAGTGTATTGAGAAAAAGTTTGATGGCAATTTCACAAAAATGCTATGAGCTATGTTAAACAAATCCTGGAAGCAACATCCCACAAAACAGTAGCTGCACGGCCACTTACCACCCATCTCAAAGACCATCCAAATTAGAGTAACAAGACATGTGGGACACTGCTGGAGGAGCAAGGACAAACTCATAAGCGATGCTCTCCTATGGACCCCTTTACAGAGATGCACAAGTGTAAGATGACCAGCTTGAACTTATCTACAACAGCTCTGTACGAACACAGGATGTAGCCTGGAAGACCTGCCAGAAGTGATGTATGATAGAGATGGATGATGAGAGAGAGAGTTAGGGAAATCCGTGTGAGTAGCATGACATGATGATGACATTCATTGTATAATACCAGCTAAATGATCTGTCATCTTTGGAACATAGATATAGTACATATAAAATTTGTCATGAAATTGTAATAATACTAGAGGTAATGACAAAGAGAGACCGCAGAACTTTAGGGCAAGTCCCAGTAGTATATAGATTATGAGGACAACATAAATAGAATGAATACATTTTCAAATACCCACAGCTTCCCATTTTTGTTATAAGAATTTAAAAAGCATGTTTTAAAAAATCAAAATAAAATTTTAATTCACTTGCATTTTTACTCACATTATATTACATAATGTTGTAAAAAATAAATATAAACTAAACTACTAGAAAAATAAATCTGAAGGACAATGCAAGGAATAATTCTTAGTGATAAAAAGAGATCAATGTGAGAGTGGATGAAAGTGAAATATATAAAAATCAGTAAGTAACAAAAACTGAATTGAGCAGGACACATGGCTAAAAAGGAAGAAAACATATAGTGTAAAAGATTAGTAGAATGGTGCCCAAGAAATGATAAGTGTACTTGAAAAAAAACTGATAGAAGATGGAGAAATAAGATAATGCAGCTTGTTGGTAAGATATGGCAGAGGCTAATATAATTAAGGTTGTCATGGAAGGAATTGGATTTGATTTGGTTTGGTTGGATTTAATGGCATATCAACATCTATAGGTTATTTAATGCCAGAGCCTTTTTACACATATATTATATATATGATTTGTAAATGCAAATGTTTAGGTTGGTGATGGTTAGGTTTTATGGCAAATCAACCTCTTAAGGGTCATTGAGTGTTAAATTCTGATATGTATGTGTGTGTATGTATAAATGTCAAAGCTTTTAGTTTGTATAAACTTGATGGTTGAAGGGGTTGGTAACATAGCCTATATCTTTAATAGGAGGCTAATTGTTTTTAAGAAGTTGATTATGTTTTTGAGAGTAATTTTTAAAATTTTTTTATTTAAATAGTTCCTTCATGCTGTTCACCTTATAAAACTTTTTCCTGGTGTGGTTGAGTTTTGTGCATTCTATCAAAATGTGCTTGATTCAGTATTGGTTTCCACATGGACATTTTGGGGGAGGTTCTTCTTTAAGAATGAAAGAGTGAGTCAATCAAGTGTGTCCAATGCATAGTCAAGTAAGGGTAGTTTCTTCTCTTCTAGTATTATTAGGATGCAGCTTCCTTTCTTTTAAAATTGGTTGTATTTGAAAGAGCTTATTGTGGGGATTTTGATCCCATAATTGTTGCCATTTTTTGGTTACTATTTGTTTGACTTTAGGTTTGAGATCAGTATATGGAGTTTTAATATTTTTATCGGGAGTCATGTTGATTGCAGCTTTAGCTAATGAGTCGGCTTTATCATTGCCCTGAATTCCAATATAGCTTGGAATCCAGTAAAATATCACCTTTTTGTGATGGATCAGTGAGTTGAGTTTGTTGAAGATCTTGACAATTAGCGGATTTTCCAATTGAAGAACTGAGATGGAGTCTAAGGGGATGATAAATTTTTTGGAGTTACTTGTTGAAATTAGGTCAAGTGCCAAGTTTATAACATAGATTTCTGAAGAAAATATGGAGGCTTCTTTTGGAAGGAATTTTTTCAGAGATTTCTTGTGGAGAACTGCTCCACATCCAGTTCCAAAATTACTTTTGGAGCCATCTGTGTAAATGCGTTGATAGTTTGGATAAGTTTCCTGGATGTTGTTTAGTTTCTCTTGGTATATTAAAGGATGAGTTTTGTTTTTAGGTAGTTTATTTAAGTCAAGGATAACGACAGGCTGCTTAAGTAGCCAAGGGGGAGAACTTAGATGTATGGTATCATGAATGCTTGTGAGTGAAATGTCAGTTTCTTCCAATATGTTTCATACAGAGGCTGAAAGGTTTTATGGTCTTTTCTTTTAGATCAAATAGGCTTGGCTGTTTAGGGTAAAAAATGTAGTCATGAGCTGGATTGGTCAGGAGTGATTTTAATTTACAATAGTATTGTAGTCCTAATTTTATAATTCTGATTAATGGTTTGAAGTAAGTTTTTCTGGTTGCTCCATATATTACGCAGCCATAATCAATCTTGGAGTGGATTAATGTTCTGTACAACTTCAGCAAGGTGTGCTGATCTGCACCCCAGTCTTTGTGTGCTATTATATGAAGGAGTTTCAATGTTTTGTTACATTTGTCTTTTAAATACTGAATATGTGGAGTGAAAGAGAGCTTTTTATGAAAAATAATGCCGAGGAATTTATATTGGTTAACGACTGGTATTTCTGATCCATCAAGTTTTAAGGTTGGGTGGTTGTACATTTTTCTTAGTTGACAAAAATGCACACACACTGAGTTTTGGTTTTGGAGATCGTAAAGCCGTTTATCATTGCCCATTTATTTATTTTATTGATTCCCTGTTGTAATTGACATTCTGCTGTACGAATATATTTGGATGAAGAAGTAATGCAGAAGTCATCAACAAACAAATATTTACCAATGCCAGGATTGAGGCAATTAGTGATGCTGTTAATTTTTATGTTAAAAAGTGTTACCGATAGTATGCTACCCTGTGGAACACCTTCTTGATTTTGAATATCCGATAATGTTGTACCAATGCAGACTCAGAATTTTCTGTCTGAAAGAAAGGATTTTATAAAGTTAGGAAGTCTGCTTTTCAATCCCATGTTAAGCAGGTCATTCATGATACCATACCTCCAAGTGGTCTCATATGCCTTCTCTAGGTCGAAGAATATAGCTAAAAGGTGTTGCTTTTGTATAATTGCTTCTCTTATGGAGGTTTCTAATCTGACCACATGATCCATTGTTGATCTTCAGCTTCTGAAACCACATTGGAAATTGGTAAAAAGGTTTGAGAAAGGCTTTTGTCCAGTAGTAGACTCAAAATGGCTGTTGATAATGATGATGATGATGATGATGATAAATGTAATATTACAATGCCATGTTCTTTTGCAGATTGCTGATGTTGTTCAATTCTATTGTAACTTACAATTTGAACAAGACAGAAATGATACAGCTAGAGAAATATAATAAATTGTTCCTAACAGACATTAAAATGGTCTTTTACTTAAACAAATGAATTAATTCCTGTTTTATTTTCATGTCATGCTGAAAGCGCCAGTTTCCACCAGATTACTAAAGTTAAGCAGTAATGCGCCAGCTTAATACTTAAATGAGGGACCGCTTTTGAACAGCAGATACTGTAAGCAACCTGATGCCTGTGTGCTAGACTTAGTAAATTTTGAACCTATCATCAAGTCATACTGAAAATACCAGTTCTTGTCAGATCTGATCAATGAAGTTAAGCTGTGATAAGCCTGTTCAATTCCAAGATAGGTGACCACTTAAGAATAAAAACTTAGTTGCCAGACTAAGCAAAGCATAATAGATAACAGATGAATTAATACCACAAGAAATTATTGTGACAAAGTTTCTCTGGTTTTCCATCCAATCAGTAATTTTTGAAATTCTTTTAAAACAATACAACCTTTAACCTGCAGTCTGAAATTTTTAATACTTTATTTTTTTTCATTTTTACTTATTTATTTTATTTTATTCTTTTATGCATATTTCAATTTTTGTTCAGAAAAAAAGAATTGAATGTAGAGTAACTAGGCTGATCACAAGTGTTGGCTTGTGTTGGCAATGTCACTGTTGATTATAAACGTGTTTAACAGAAACGTGTTCAGTAATTAGACATTTCGTTACAGCAGTTATAGTATAATCACTTTGGACTTTCAACATAAGTACATTCAAGAACGATTTGCTCCTTCCCTTCATTCATTTTTGTTAATCTTTGGAGAAATTAGGTCAGTAGAGGAAGAGATTAGTCTCTTATAATCCAATATATCATTTCAACAATTGTTGGTTTTTCAGTTTCAGTTTTTTGTTTAATGGCATATCAACCTTCATGGGTTATTTTATAGGAAAGTCATTCTTTACAAGGACAGTAGTGGTACTATTTAACTCATAGCTAAGGGGGTAGCTTTGTCACAGTTTAGTAAGGAATCCCCTTGTTGGTTTTCTGCCAACCTAATTGTGACAGAAGGGTTGGGTTAATTATATATATATATAGAGAGAGAGAGAGAAAGGTACATACAAGGTTCTTCAAATGGTGTAATCATTAGCAAACTAGGTATGCTGACCATTTGCAATGTGTTTAATTCTTTGTAGGTGCTCCATACATCTAGCCTTGTGCCAAAATAAGCTTAGTAGATGACTATATATATATATATATATATATATATATGAGAAAATGACTGGTAGAAAATCCAAATTGATGTGTTTTGCAAGATTTCCAGTAAAATATGTCAATCTGATTTTTCAACCTATATTTTTGTTTCTTATGTGGTGCCTTCAATAAATTTCCACACTTTTTTTGTACAGGCATTTAAAATTGTTGTGGACTCTTGAAAATTCAGCATCTTATTGCTATACATCATATGAGATGATTGACCAATTTCTATGATTTCAGGTTAAAATGAACAGCTACAGCAGCAATTGGAATACACCCTACTAAAGCCTGATTATCACAGCTGGTGAATTTCAAAATTGCAATCTGGATGTGAGGACACTTTAGAAGAACGATATGCAATAAAATTCTGTTTTAAACTTGGAAAAAATGCCACAGAAACGTATGGAATGCTTCAGATTGCTTTTCAACCATCTTGCATGAATCGAGCATCAGTTTTTGAGTGGCATAAGAGATTCAAGGAAGCCAGGGAGTCTGTGAGGGATGATGAGAGGTGTGGGAGGAATAAGGAAGTCAATACACCAGAGTTGATTGGCTAAAGGGTTAGGGTTACTATGTTGAGGTTTTAAGGGAGTTTAGGAAGAGATTCTGTTGGAAGAGGCCAGCACTCTTCAAATCGGGTCAGTGGCATTTCCACCAGGACAATGCACCAGTCCACAACTCCATCCTTGTCACAGACTATTTGACCAAGATGGGCATCAAGACAGTTCCTCACCCTCCCAGTAGTCCAGACCTTGCTCCCTGTGACTTTTGGTTATTCCCTAAGCTCAGAGGCTGTCGTTATGAGACAATTGAGGAGATAAAAGAGGCTGTGACAAAGGTCATTGACATGCTCACACCAGAGGACTTCCATAGGGCCTTCTAGAAGTTGTTGGAATGGTACAACAAGTACATTGCAGCTGGAGGAGATTACTTTGAAGGGGACTAGAGTTTCATGTGTGTACTATCAATAAAAGTACCCATACAAAAAATGTCCGGAAACTTATTTAATGATCCTGGTATATAGGGTTCCTTTCAAAACTTTACTTATGATGTTTGACATCTAGTGAAATGAAAATGAATCCAATGGCATGTAAATATAATAATATGAAAAAATAAAGTATTCAGAGGATAAATTTATTTTTAAAAATTCAACTAGGAGTTAACCTATCATCTGAATATCTTCCGTCTTGTTCAGCTTTAATGATACTATGCATCGACGAGTTGATAGAATATCAATAAGTAGTCCCCTTATGGCTAATGAATTTGTTGCGTTTTCTAGGAACAACAGATTTTTGACAAGGTTCACAAACCATATCGTTACGTGTTACGTGGATGATACTTTTGCTTGTTTTCCTTCATGTAACAAGGCATCTTTTTGATTGCCTGAATAACATTCATCCATCTTTGACTTTTACTATGGCAGAAGAAAATAACAATATGTTACCTTTTCTAGATGTGTTGGTTGAGTAAAGCCCTTCTTCCTTTATTATTAGTGTTTATAGAAAGGCAACTTTTACTGGCCTATACATTAGTTTACTCCAAAATCGAGGAAGATCAAGCTTGCTAAATGTCTAACTGATCAGGCACTGATGATTTGTTCTAATAGTAGGATCAATGCAGAAATTAAAAAGTCACTGACGTTTTTCTAAGGAATGGATACCCAGACAATGTTACCTTGAGTAGTATTAGATGAACGATATCTAAATTTGACACCATTAAATTGTTTGGTCCTTCTAAATGTCTGGTACACATGAAGCTCCTGAGGATTGGATGTTAGTCAGCTATTCGCTGACAAAATCTCTGGGTCTGTTATGCACTGTTTTAACTCTGTTAAGGTGAGAACTATTTTCACCACTACATCTGTTTTTTTTATCTTCCCAAAAAGATGTTTTACCCATACTTCAACAAAACATGATGGGATATAAATTCCAAGGTCAGTGTGATGCTGACAATATAGAAAGGACTACCAAAAGGCTGGAAATTTGAGTCAAGCAGCACATCCCACAAAAATTACTCAGACGATCCCAAGAAACCACACATACCAGATTCAGCTATGCTGAACAAACTACTCAGATGATTGTTTCTCTGTCTTGCAAGGTGCAAGAAACATCTTGCCATTCTTAAAGCCATAGCAAGTACACTATTCCACCTTAGCCTGTGGAGATGGAGTAGACAATTTTACACTCTTTGCTTATTTGGAGAGTCTAGTGGGGATTTGGAGAGATGAGTTTTTGTGTTTTTTTCCTTTTCTTAAGGTTTTTTTACCCCATTAGTTTATGAATTTTTTACCCAGCGTGTTAATGAATTTTACTTATTTCAATTGATTCTGGTCGTGACTATTGAAAAAGTGCTGGATGAAAGGGTCTGTCAGGGGACCAGTATGTGAATGCATCAATCCTGCGAACAGTTATTAGTTGAGGGTGATTGACAGAGGACTTAGACAAATGACTGAGGCAGGTGGATAGGTTTAAATTCAGGTTTTATTGAGTGAATCTTACACAAAAGGTGTATCATGTCAGTGTAGTCTCTGTTGGGTGTTGAAAGTCTGTGTTGTTGAAAGTCTTAGACTCAGCTGTCTATTAGTTTGTGGTGACAGCGTGTCTAGAAGGTGAGGATGATCTCTGTGTTTGGTGCAGATATTAGTTGATGCTGTATGGTCAGGTTGTAGATGTTGCTGGAGACAGTCAATGATGTGAACACATTGGTTGCAAAGGCTGGATGATTGATGTACTGGTTGTGCAGTACTTTGGTTAACCAGGGAGGGTGTTGCAGTGGCTTTGAAGTGTTGGTGCTTGTCTGAGCAGTGAGTTGCTCGTGGATTAGTTGCTGCAGATGCTGATTCCAGAGGCTGTATGATCAATGTCCCGGTGTGTTCAATCCTTGGTTAACCAGGTGTGTTGATGTGGCCTTAAGTGTTGATGCTAGTCCAAGCAGTGAGTTGCTTGTGGACTAAGTGATGCAAATAATGTAGCTTTGCAAATTGTAGCAATTAGACGGACAAAATAAGCATAAAAGGTAGTGGCAAGGAAAACAGGATACGTCACTTCAACAAAACAATGTATTCACAGCAATATCAATGACAAGTGTAATACAAAAAGCAAAGTGTAAAAAGTAATGAAGAGTGAGAGTTGTTGAGGAATTGTTAAGTGAACTTAATAGGTTGCAAAATGATATGCCTGTGAACTTATCTTGTCACTTGGGTTGTTAAGTGTCTGTTGCTTGTGGGATTGACTTAATGTGGTCATCGGCCCTTATAAGTCATTGGCGTGTTAACATCTTACTTGGATGGTCTGCAGTGTATGTAAGAGGATGATAGCTCTTATGTTTGTATTTGTACCCCAAAACAGAATCTATCTTATGTGCTCTGATTGGTTGCCAATAATGACTCTTGACCAATCACACAAGCGCTTATCAGGTGATGTTTGAGGAGCAGTAAATGTGTGGTTTCAGATGTTATTTCTTTTATGTCATATGTCAGGACACTTGGTGGGAGGATCTCACTCCTCTATAGAAAAGCAGTTGGTGAAATCTACAGCTCCAGCTGACTGGGCAACCAAAAATTTGTTTATATATATATATATATATAATACATTAGACATTGGTTTGAATATTGAAATTTATGTTATTTAATTCATTTATCCTCTAAAGCATATACAAATGAAAACACATTTTTAAAACTGTTACATACCTTTATGAGAAGGATTTGTCCTCAGTAATATAATATCAGTTTGTTAAAATTACTACACTAAAATAATTTAGGAGATGCTCCACTTATTTGCTCTTTTCATTTTACAACAAATGCATACAAACTATTAAAAGGAGAAAATTGAAAGAATAAATATTAATACTTGTTTGATTACTAAGAATTTTAAATACATTTTAACACACCTATAATAGAACTCTTTACTGCTTCCCCATAGGATTTTATCTTAATATTGTGTTCTTTCAATGTATAAATCACTTGTTTTCAAAGACTTAGTTTTTTTAGAGACTTGTTTTTAGAAACTTAGTTTTAACCCTTTGCTATAAGTTAACAGTTGGTTGATTTCTGATTATTTGACTGATAATCAGAGCACGAAATTGCTATTGTCTTTGACACAGGTCTTGACTTGTTTGGTTTTGGACCATTGTTCTGACAAAATCTGATTAATCATTTGGATTTTTGGCAGATTTAAGCATAACCTTATCAAATATTTGTTGATAAAACTTACTATCCTTATTTTCTTTATCTTCAGACATACAGCCTTACAACATTAAACTCTCTTCTCTCTAACTGTTTTCTTACTTTAACATACTTTCAATCATCAGACCCAAATTTATTAAATTTCACTTTATCCATTCTATAAGTTTTGAGATTTACTGTTCCAAGTTCCAATTCTGAGGCTTTTTAGGAAATTCTCTCTTATTCTTTGAGGGAACATAAGGATCTCATCACTCTTACTTCAATTCTTATAGGAAAAATATAACTTATTTCTCTTTAATGCTATTAATTTCACTTTTCTTAATTTGGCATACATGCTTCCTCTTACAAAGTAGTAACCCATTTAAATATAGAGCTGATTCATCACTGCTTAACATTTGTGATCTAGTGGTAACTAGTGCTTCCAGGTTGACTTGACTACTAGTGAACTTATTTCTTCTTCTTATCAACAAATGAAAAGTACAAGTTAATTTAAATCAGTCTCCTTAAGAGACAATGATATTTATGACAAAATATTATTTAAAAGGAAATGTATTACTATATTTAAATTATCCCCATCAAAATAGGCATCATTTAAAAAGGCACAAGAGTTGATTCTAGATATATCATAGTAAAAAATCCATAAAAAGAAATAAAATTTTATTTTTAAGGTAGGGCATTAATTTCCTAAATTATGTGATATCACTATATTTATAGCCTTAGAGACAGCCTTATGAACACAGATACAGATTTATTTGTATAGTTTGTATATTGTCATATCTAAAAATGATAACTAAAATTGGTTTTGTGTGGATATAATTGGATCAGCTAAAGAAAATGTTGCTGATTATATGATTAAAGTAATTATCAGATTTAAATGGTTCAGGGCTGCTGTAAGTAAGTGTCAATGGAGCAGTGTAATTTTCTGTCTAGAAATCAATGAACACATGTCTGTTCATGAAAGAATTAACTGATTGTAAGGGTAATTGATTTATACTTCAAGTTATTGCTATTCACACTGTATTGTATTTTGTCTGAAAAGTCAAGTTAAAAAATATTATCTCTCTTGTTTTTTCCATTATTGATAATTTAAAGTTTATTTAATCAAATAACAATTTTGAAGAAATTTTAAGTGGATGAATTAAAATCAATGATGAAACTGCTTTTTAAAAACATACCAACTCCAACTTCTGGAAAAATGATGAAATTACTACATCTACAGAATGTTAGGGTTAATTACTTTGTAACAAATAAATGAATCATTCATATGGTATAAATTTTTGTTTAACAGCTGAACATTTGGACTTCATAAAACACTTCAAACAAATTAAATGCAATAATTCTATGGTATGAAATATCTTTTTTCAGACTCAATTGACAAAAAAATCATGGAATTATTCAGTATAGAGGAAAAAATCATTCAATTATCTGAAAAAGAAAAAGACATGAACTTCAATACGGAAAATCAATCCTTGATGTTAGAAAGAAACATAGAACACATTGCATGTCAAAAGTTTATGAAGATCATTTGACATTTTTATTGTTAGGAGGAGATATATATAATCTGCTTAATTTCAGAAGTCTTCTTCCATCTATGCAGCATCTGATCTCTTATTTCAAAGATTGAGTTTATTGCCCAGTGCCTGAAACATTCCTGCAAGGGAATGCTGACAGAATCTAAGCAGTTTTTACATGTCTTGTGGGAGGCTTGCTTCCTTTGTAACATCCAACATTAAACTGACTTTGTGTCATATTTTGGCTTTGTGAGGATTCAAATTAATACATTTGAAATTTTTATTGACATCATCTATGTCATTATTTTCCTTATTTCAATATTCTCTTTTATAAGGAAATCTCTAAATTTCTTTTCATTTTAAGGAAACACCCTATAATTTTTCAAATTCTTTTTATCCCAATTCTTGTTTAGTTTATCGATTTTCCTGAAATGTAAATGTTAAGAAAAAAATTGCTAATCAATGAATCAATAGAAACAAAAAGGATTTGTTAATTGCTAATAATTCTGACCAAATCAAACTGATTCCTTTGACTTGGTTTGGTTTAATGGCATATCAACCATTGTAGGTCATTTAATACCAAATCATTCTAATACATATATATTAAATATAATTTCTAAACACATTTAGTGGATAACATTTTTAAACAAGCCTGAACTCATTTTTTTCCCAGTTAAATAGTTTCACTTAATTCTATCTAATAAAAAATAATTCTATTTACTATTAATCATTTGTTTGCACACAGTTAAATGTTTTCAAGTATTGCCATTTAACACTAACAATTCAATTAAAAATCAGTCATTTGTTTATACACACTTAGATGATAAAACAGTTCTATTTCAAACAATTAAGTTTAGCATAAGTCATGTTCGAACTCAGTTTAAATGTCAAACAGTTCTATTTAACCCAATGATTGGACCCTATCAAGTGTTACCACTCTGGGCCAGAGTGGACCAGGGAACAATGGCAATGAAGGGGTACTCAGGATTCCCCAAAGTTCCAGCATTACTGGAGTCTCACGATCAGATTGTTTAGTGTCATATCCAGGACACACATTGGGGAAGTCTTACCCCTCTGCAGAGATGGTGTTGGTGTATAAACAGAGATTTACATGGATTTGATGTATTGTATATATGAATCTGAGATGCAAATAGTTAGACATTTAGTATTCATTAAAAAGGAAATGTGTTATAAATGTCAAAGTGATACATTATAATGTCTGTTCTCTTCTTCCAATAGATTTTAACAGCAACTGAAAAAAAATCTTAAAGAGATTTTTTCTTATAAGTCTTAGATTTGTTTTTTTTATAAAATCTGAAAAATGCATGCAATCTTTTTGATAATGAATGCACAAGGAAGAGAAAACAAATGTGTTTTAGGTTAATAAACACTTTGATCATTTGAACTAATTTTTCTCTCAGATAACAAGTATAAAAAAACTCTAAACAAAATACACGTTAATATGTAAAATAACAAGCTCTACCTATCCTAGCAATTTCCTCTTTTTCCTTCCTATAAAAATAACAAACAAAATAAAAATTCCATTCGTCATTTAAATCTGAAGTACTTTTGCCTGCTAACAAAGTCAGACTAAATGGTAAACTATTTATGACAAAATTGTGGAGACTTACCACATTTTGAATTTTATAGGTCAGAGGTCAGGTTTCCTTTCTGCTTCCACCTTTGATGTTTTCTGTCATCATGCTTTGTTTTCGAATTCTCTTTATTTTATTTCATTTGATTCTCATTATTTATTAAATAGGCAAATCTTTCATAGGTTGTGTTCATTAATCAAATATAAATTATTGACCAGTATGTCTTGGAAGAGTTACTTTAACCTTTCTTTGGCCTAGTGTTCGCCAATGGCCCGGGAGACCTGGGTTCAATCCCAGGTCGAGTCATACCAAAGACTCAAAAAAAATGGTACTTGATGCCTCCTTGCTTAACACTCAGCATTATAAGGTGTGGATCAAGGGTAAAGTAGAGCCATCCAGGGAAGGAGTAGCGCCCTCCCCTACATCTTGGTGTAGTAGCTATCGAAAAGGGAGCCTTCAGGTTACCCTCGACTATGGACTATATATATATATATATATATATATATATATATATATATATATATATATATATCAGTGGCATGTCCAGAAATAAATACTGGGGTCAGAAAATAATACTGTAATGATCTTTGACAAAAATAAATAACTTTTATTTATTTAAGATATAGATAAGATGTATTTGTATTTACACTTATTAACCTCTGAGGGTAACATTTGTTTAACATAAAATCAATAAGATCAGAAATTCTGTTAAAGGTAAACAATCTCAATTAGCATGGCATACAGTAAATGGAGTTAGTAGAAAAAGAAATCCCCCTAGATAAAAACTAAAAGTTGCCAGTCAAGAAGACTTCAGAAGTGGTAAGAACATTTCCAGAATCTGCTTGGAAACCCTCCTGAGATCACATACAAACCAACTGAAGAAATTATCCATAACCAACTAAACATTAAACTTGGTCACTTCAGAGAGGATGAACTCAACACAGTTGAGAGCAAAGGGTGACCCTATGACATAATGACTTAAGTTCTAGACACCAGCCTTAAAGTAAGTAAGTTCAAACTCCAGTTGTGCTATTATATTCACTTTTGAACTGACTCTTAGGAAAGGTATGAACCCCCTTATCCTCCCTAGCTATGGATTAAATAGTATCAATGCTGTTCTTCTACAAGGATCACTTTGGTATAAAATAACCCACAAATATGCCATTAAACACAGAAACTAAACCAAACTTCTTACTGCTATAGCTGCTAATGTTTACAATACCTTGCTTCTCAATTGTATCTAACTTGAAACTGAGAAAATTCTCAGGAAAAATCAAAATGATTTTTGGAAAAATTGATCTGCAACTTCACAGATTCTGACTATTTGCCAAATCATTGGTGTAATACATGCAAAAAAATGTTGAGTCAACACTTTTGTTTGTAGATTTCTCCATGACATTTGATTCCATTCACAAAGGAAAGATAGAATGAACTCTTCTAGCATATGGTTTTCGAAAACTGTGTACTGCAATAATGATGCTTTACAAAGAAATGAAGGCCATAGTCCACTCACCTGATGGCAACACTGACTACTTAGACATTGTTCCTGGAGTCTTGTAAAGAGATACATTGGAACCATTTCTATTTATAATATGCCTAGACTACATATTATGAAAGTCAATAGATCTAAAAACAACAAGAAAAAGACACTGCCCTGTAAAAGCTATTACTGATGCAAACTACAGCGATACTGATTGTCAAACATGAAGGGCTGCTTACAAATCTAAAGTATTCATTACAATATTCCAGACTTTTCCCACAGTGCTATAGGACATAATTGAAATCAATGATATATTTAACTTAATGATTAAAGATATTTTCAATTTTGATAAAATATTTCTTATTGAGTCAACAATGTGTAGATTGCATTGTAGGAATACACAATATATATATATATATATATATATATATATATACCCTCATATGTATAAATACAGTTTGCCCAGAAACTTAGATATTTTTATTGTTAGCAATAGGAGGGTTTTGTTTTGAATAACTTGATTAAGAAGTCTGACAATACTATTCGGGAGCATTCATTGAAGCATCTCTTTCTTTTGGAATTATCTATTAGTCATTTGCATCAGACTTCAGAGCCTCCTGAAGAGCTCTCTTGATTCTGAGAATATTTCAAGAATTCCTGCAGATGCTGTTGTTCAAGCATCTGGCTCTATGCATAGTTCTAGACCTCATAGAACTCCTAAAAGAGTTAGTGATCATATAGAAGATTACTTGTGGTTCTAGGGAAGTACGTGCCATAGAGTTTATGGTCTATGTTCCTTAGTTCTTGATACTGAGTTGCATTGTCTTCGGTCTTTCGGTTCTGACAATTAAGAATTGTGAGAATGGTACCTGGAGGCCCAAGTTTCCTATGTAAGAATGAAAAAGGAGATGATAGGTGTTCTTTTGTGGATATTCCCATTCCCTGTTAGAATTAATGTTAAATAAATTTTTTTTTTCTCTTGTCTGGACAGTGTGGAAATTTTTTCAGTAAATGGGTTTATTGAATGGAGTGCCAACATTTCTAGGTCTATTCGGGGCCTATTTTGTATTGTATCTTTTTTTTTAGTGTTGGTTAGCTTTTGTGTTTGGAGAAAATCTATGTGTGGCAGAAGAGCTTTGATCTGATTGGCTGGAGTTTCTGGAGGAGGGGTGCTGTTGTCCCTGAGGTTACCCGCTGAAATCAACTGTAGTCAGTTGGAAACAAGAGGCATTAGAATTAGGCCACGTTTTTACTCCTCAACTCAAATGGAGTTGTGTATCAAGAATTAAGTCTACTTGAAGGATTTAGTGTTTCTTTCAGAATTCTAGAAGGGAGTTCAAAGAAGGCTTGAAAGCCAAAAGGAAAACAAAAGAAATGAGAAGAATTTAAATCCACCTGAAGGACTTTGTATTACATTCACAATTCCAGAAGAGAATTCGAAGTTAGCACAACCAAAAGAAATAGGTTTCTACTGCTCAAGCTAAAAAGAAGAGAAAAGAAAGAAAGGAGCAGAAAAAAAGTAGGTTCCTACTTCATAAATTTATATTTTAGAGGAATTGTTTCTCAAAGAAAAAGAATTAACGACTTCAGTTGACTCCAACAACTACTCAAGTCTCTGATGCCATTACTTGCTCTTTCAAGAGGGAAGAAGACCGACAAAGAAAGAGAAAAAGAAAAAAGAACATCATTAGAGACATTGTCTCGCAGAAGAAAGAAAGACAGAATGTTTTTTATTAAAAGAAAAAAAAACATTTTTAGGGACTTGGTCTCTAAGAAAAAAGGGGAAAAAAGGATGTTTTTAGGGACTTGGTCTCTAAGAAGAAAAAAATGGTTATATGTTTGAATCCTTGTTTAGCTGAAGGGTAGAAGTAGTGACTTCTCACCTTTTTAGTGAGTGTAGCAGTAGATGAAAGATTTTTGATAATGTTTTTACTTCTTTTTTGTATTCATGAGTTACTTGTCATATTTACATTAGGATACATATGCAACTATTATTATTGTTACCAGTGTCCAATTTTGTGGACTAAATAAAAATTGCAATAATAACAGTAAAAGGTTTGGTTTGATTTAGTTTTGTAGTAGTGACTGTGTATTTTAGTCCCCCAAAATTTAATGTTAATAAGTTTTATATTTCTCCACAATATTATGTTGAAGTTTGATATAGAGTGTTTAGAAAAAAGGTAGAATAGGCATAATGTAGGAACATGGAAAAAAGTAGTAAATGAAGGAAACAAATGAGTAAAAGATATGAAACATATGCAACTAACTGGAGTGACCTTCCTTTTGTCATAATAAACTGCTTTGAATTGTAAACAAGGATCTCTCTCCCCCTTATTTCATTTTATTTTATTTTTACCTTCATATTTTTTGTAATATTGTTATTGTTACTAGTGTCCAATTTAGTTGACTAAATAAAAATGGCCATATTCTGCATATGTTCTCTTAAGCTAATTTTACATCATCTTGCATATGTTTTCCTAAGTAAATTTTGCATAGTTGGCAATAATTTTGTATAAGTGTTATTCAGTTCATTTTTGCATAAGTTTAGTTCTTTTATATATGCATTTAATTTAGCATATTTTTATAAGAAGTCCCTGTTTTTTTAAAGCCCTTTAGTATAGTTTAAAACTTAAGGCTTCGAACGGAAACCCCTGTAATTCAGGTTGGTTACTGATTGGTTTCATAGTTGTATTTTGTCTGTATTTTATGTGGCATTTTTGTAAGTTGGCCTCCTTTCTTTAAACATTACATTTTATTCAAATTTTAAAGTCCTAGTTTGTTCCAGCCATTTTTGACATCATCTTGGTTTTCAGTAATTTTAACAATGACTTCTTCACCCACAGTCCACCTCTTATTGAGGAAGCGAGATATTCTCAAGAAGAACGTAAATACTATTCTTGAATTTCTCAAATCTGAAGAAAACGTGGGAAAGAATTTATTTTTGGACCAGGAGAGTAGAGTTGAGGTTCTACTTTCTTCTATTGATTCACTTAATGAACAGGTAACAAATGGCTACATGGAAGTAGATAATGAAGAAATTATAAAGCACGATGAGAACAAGACATTATATTGTTTGCATATGTCTCAATGTTTGTGTAAACTGGAGGAAGTCGAGAATGTTACACAACTTACCATAGAAGCAGAAGGGTTGGGATTCTCACATTATATTGTTACTCTCAAATTGAAGTGTCCAGTTTTTGACCCTGATAGTTTGGAAAATGATAAGTTGGCCGATCTCAACTTCTATAAGGAGTTTGAGAATTGTGTCTCAAGCATTAAGAGTAAGTCCTTTTAAAGAATCATCTCAAGAATTATGCTCACAAAATAATAAGCCATCTGTCTATCTCAGATGCTAATTTTGACACAGCTGTGAAAATAATAGGGCGAGAATTTCTGGACAAAAAATATATAGCTAACACCATTTTTAAGTCTATTCATGACTCAAAACCCCTTCAAGATTCGGATTTTAAATCAGTTAAGATGTTTTTGACCAAACTGAAGGCTCAGATATATAAGCTTAAAAATTAATTTTCCCGGGATTTTCTAGTAAACTACACCTCAAGTAATCAGCTTTTGAGCTGTATCATTTTTGAAAAACTCCCTACTCAGTTTAAATGTGAGATTATACACGTAATAGGTCAAAATTATCCCTCACTGGGTGATATCTTAGATCATCATTCCGATGTGATTTGTACATTGGAGATCCCTAAACCTGAGACGTCTAATTCCATTAAACCTGTCAGCAAGCAAAAAACCTTAAGTAAATCTAAATCCACTAAGGTTAGCAGGAAACCCTCCACATAGGAGAATTTCTTTGTAAAACCAACTCTTACTAACAATAAATTCAATTTTTGCAGATGTAATAGTTACAGTGCTTTCTACATAAAGAAGTATCCTGCACTAAAAGACCGTTTGCAACAATGCAGGGCAGCTAAGTTGAGTATTTATTGTTCAAGTCCTGCACATAATACCGAGCAATGTCTTGGTAAAAATGGTCGCCTCTATTCATGTTGGAAATGCAAGAGTGGTTAACACATGGGTGCCTTATGTCCTGACTTAGAGAAGTCTCAAGTATATACAAATCCTTGCTTGCAGATGGAAGATATGAATCTTCTATTACCCATAGTGCAAATTACAGTTGTTAGGGATAAGCTTGAAAAGGCATTTAATTGTCAATTGGATTCTGGCAGCCAGAGCTCTAATCAATCTTACAGAGTACTGAATATTTTACACTGCTGTACTGTTCTTGTAAAAAAGACTTTATAATTAAGATCTTTCTCGGTTTGGCCAGGAGGAGTCTGAATAAGCTTGAGTTATGTGTAAAGTTACCTAACTTTGAGTGTTCTGTTCCTTTTCTGGTCAATAAATGCTTGGACCTTTATTTCATGTTAAAGGTCTTAGTGCTGCTGTGAGAAATATTATTGCTGGTGGTAGCAAGTTGGCTGTTGATTTTTCTTGTGTATGTAATGATTGTCTCTCAGTACATGGATTGATAAGGGCAGATGTATTGAAATACATGGGACCTATGCAGCTGATTCACTTTATGAAAGGATCTGCCTTTGATTTTCCTCAAGATATATCGCCTTTCGGTAATGTATTTGATTTTCTGTGCCAAGTCGTAAATGCCACTAATTCTGACATTAGCAGCATCAATTATAGTCAGGTTGTTTCTGACTATTCTCAGGGTCCTGTGACATGTTAATTTATGCTTGAGCCAAAATCTGACTACTTTGATCCATTTTACAGCTTTACTGAATCCTTTGTAGAGAGAAAGAGAGAGAGCAGTAGACAAGCTCTTTAGTTTAGAGACTTTAGGTATTGTTGAGGACTCTGTCAGTGATTACGACAGAGATAAAATAGCTTCTTTCTGCAATTCTATCTCATACAGAGATAATTGTTATTATGTCAATTTGCCCTGGGATAAAGACAAACTGCCTTCGATCTTTTTCAATTATCAAGTAGCATTAAGTGTGCTTGATCGTGTTGTTACCCGTTTGACTAAACAGGGTTTGAGAGGTATACTGTCTCAAAATTTTCTATTTTTTATCTGCTTGGGTTATGTACGCCAGTGACGGTTAAAGGGAGAATACTCCTCAGTAAAATTTGGAAGATGAGATTAAGTTGGGATCAAAAAATTCTGTTAGATCTCCAACTTATTTGGGACAAGTTATATCAAGATCTGGTGAGTTTGGACTGTTTGAGGTTCAGAAGATTTGTTGTGGACTCCTCGACCTCTGCCTCTTTATTAGTATTTTGTGATGCTTCACAAAGGTCCTATATCTTCCAGTGTGGGTCTGCAAGTTTAGTATTTTCCAAGGCTAAAGTAGCCCCCTTGATAACGAGAACCTTGCCTTCTCTTGAATTATTCTGTTTTCCTCACTGTAAAATGTATTCCCAACATCTTAAAAGTTTTTCCACCAGAAACTGTGAAAAGTATTATTGTGGCTGTAGACACACAAGTTGTTTTGTTGCAGATTTTGTCTGAAAATATTAAGACAAAATGCTTATTTAAAGGACATTTGAGAAAGAATTGGGAAATTGCACAATCTGGGATTTGATTTGGTACTATTTACCAACCCCTCCGCTCGGGCAGGATATGACACATGGTCAATTTTTAAGCGGAGTTTAACAGGTTTCAATTCAGAGTTTTCCTTCTCCTAGACTAGTTGCCTAACCAAGGCTGAAGAACCTAGTCTGTCCTACTATTTACCCATAGCTGGAGGGAGAATAATTGGATTCATACCTTTCCCAAGGGTATTAGTGCAATGTGAAATGCAATCAGTATCATCCAGGATTTGAACTCGTATCGCCGTGTTCATTTCCTACGGCGATAACGACTACACCACGGGCACGGGATTTGATTTGGTATTCAAATATGTATATACCTCTGATAATCTGGCAGATCTGATCACAAAGTGACTTAGTTTGGACAAATTTAGGTCCGAATTGCAGTTCTGGTTAATTGGGCCTGAGTGGTTGATTGGTGAATATATAACCCCAAGATTTAAATTGTTTGAGTCCAGATAGATGATGGTACTGTCCAACACCATCACTAGTTCTCCTGTTGTTCAGAATGTTGTTCCGCTGATGAATTTTGAGGGATTTTCTTCCTTAACAAAACTTATGAGGGTTTTGTCATATGTATTTAGATTCATGTTGGTGCTGAAGAAGTCATCAGATGAGCCATGGTTGTCTGCCAGAGTCTATTTGCTTAAGTTGGTACAGTCTTTATTTCTCTCGAAAGAGAAAACTCTCCTGTCAAGTCCTGCCAATCATGAGGTCTCCCATCTGGTTGCAAATTTGGAACTCTTTCTGGATGATAGAGGATTAGTCAGATCTAGGGAAAGGATTGGTAAATCCAGTTTGTACCCTCAAGATATTTTGTATCCTGGATAAATAAGGCCAGACAGGCTATTAAGTCTGTTATTTCTTCCTGTAGCCTCTGCAAAAGGTACAATGCTATATCTTTTAAGTACCCTAAAGTTATGCTATGTTATGTGGGTTTAATTCACAACAATGACTAGGGGTAAACAAAATGAAGACAGGGACTTCGGAGATGACAGGGTTATTATGTGACAGCCAACACAGGAAATGACGATATAAAGGGCAGATGATCGACATCTGTTTTAAGGGATCAGACTAAAGGGCACAACTATACTACATATTACATCTCCTCTCCTTAATTGAGAGTGGGCTCTTATTTAATTAATTTTTTTTTTTAATTTCTTATTCCTAAAATTGTTAGAGGGAAGCTATAGTCTTTTATTTATTTATAAGGTGGGGAACTTTACAGGTCTAGCCTCTGAGTAGTCTTTATACACCACATGGATCGCCTCAGTTCTGGAATGGGTCTATAGGGCCTGCTGATGCAGGATGCAGTGGTTGACTGTTTTACCAATACAGGTGGTGTTCATTCGTCAGGTATCATTCTCTGGCTGGGGTCTGTCGATGACCCGCTCTGAAGGGTATGATGAAGCGATAGAACACTGATACTGGTGTGTAGTTCTTTTTCTGATGCATTTGCATCGGTTAAAGGTGGTTGGTCATATCTGTCCCTAAATATTGAGTCTCTTTTCGCTGGTCAGATAAATTGTCTATTTCTTCTATGGACGCTATCACTTTCAGACTCTACTATGCTAAATAGCTGTCTTGTCCAGTTTCCCATGCCTTCACCAGTATTCTCTTGCACACTCCAACCATTCTTTCTGCAAAGCTGTAAGACTTCAGGTAATGTGGTGAAGATGTCTATGCAAATTCCTTGCTTGTGAACTGCGTGCTGTTATCAGTGTACAAGATTTCCAGTATGCTTTGCTCCTCAAATATTGCTTTTATATGTTTGATAACAGCTGCTAATGAGGTAGAGTGGAGTGAATGTATGAATGGGCTTTGGCTGTACTGATCTGCTACTAACAAGTACTCATTCCCTGCCATTTTTAATAAATCTGCACTGACATATTGCCAAAGGTAAGTTGGGATTTCATGCTGATGCATAGTTTCAGCTGGAATACTTGTCTGATATTTTTAACAGGTTTTGCAATTAGTAATAAAGTCTTCAATGTCTTTATTCATCCCTACCAAGTATATTACTGTACGGGCTCTCAATCTTGTTTTTTCTACCCCTTGATATGCTGCATGGAGTTCTTCCAGTATGCCTTTTTGCAGAGATGCTCTTGAGCAAAATTCCATCTTGAATTCCTATTCATCTCTGAAGTTCCAGAAGAGTAAGAGGCAGCTGGGACAGTTAGATCAATTGGCTGGTCAGCCTGACATCACCATATGTGCAAGTTCTATCAGCAATGGGTCCTGTAATGTTTCAACCTTAATATTCTCTATCATGGTCGGTGAAAAATTAAAACATTCCATTGTAGTGTGAACATTGAGATCAATTCCTTCAATGTGTATGCTGGGTCTTAGTGATACTTGTGATAGGCAGTCTGCAATTGGTACTGCTCTTTCTGGGGTGTATTTCCCTGTGAAGTCAAATCCTTCAACTTTTAGTAGCATTCTCACAAGTCTTGGAGGTGCTTGTGATATGTTCTTTAGTGCTGTGGATTCTAAGGGCTTATGATCTGTTTGGATTGTTACCTTATGACCCCAGACATAATGGTGAAATCTCTCCAAGCCAAAGCTGATGGCTAACATTTCCCTTTCTATGCTTAAGTATCGAGGTTCTGGACCCAACAGCGTCTTACAAATGCAACTGGCATCTCTTTTTAGAGAAGAGCTGCACCAATACCTGCTGTAGATGCATCAACCTGTAATACAATTGGTTCCTTTGGATCAAAATACATGAGTATAGTAGTTTTCTGGATCTCTTGACTTTTTCAAATGCCCTTTGTTGTAGAGATGACCATATAAAATCATTCTTTGTAGATATTAAGTCCTGAAGTGGTTTAGTCAAGGCTGTGAGTTATAGTGAGAACTTGTTCAGGTAATTGACTAATCCCAGAAAACTAGTGAGTGGCTTTTCGTCTTCAGGAGGTTGCATTTGTACAATTGCTTCTACTTTCTTAGAGTCTGGTTTGATACCATCCTTTGAGATGGTGTGGCCATAAAAGGGTATTTCTGATGTCTTTGCCACAAATTTTTCCAGGTTGAATTTATAGTTTCTCTCCTTTGCTCTTAGCATTAGCTGTCTTATGTCTTTGTTATGGTCACTGCCAGCTTCTTCGAATCCATATACTATCATATCATTGCATATGAAAAGGACATTTTTTATGCCACCAAAATTCTCTTCCATGGCCCTTTGAAATTCATCTTGTGCGCGTTTTATTCCCATTGGGAACCTGTTAAACAAGTATTTACCATTTGGGGTTATGAAAGTTGTGAGCTTTCTTGACTTTTGATTCAGGTTTAAATGTCAGTATCCAGACTTGATGTCCACAATAGTGAACCATCTTGCTCCACGTAGCTTTGCTGTGACATCCTCAAATGTTGGGGTAACATAATGGGGCCTGCGTATTGCCTTGTTTAAGTCTCGAGGGTCTAGCCATAATCTGACTGAACCATTGGCCTTAGTTACACAAACAATCGAATTAACCCATGGTGTTGGCTCTGTCACTGGAGATATTATGCCTTTGGTAACAAGGGAATCCAGCTCTGCTTTTAATTTTTCTTTGAGAGCTATTAGGATCCATTGAGGTAGATGAACAACTGGTGGAATTGTTGGGTCCACATGAATGGTGTATTCACCCAGTAGACAACCATCATCATCATCATGATGTCGCGCTGGTAGCACGGATATCCCTGACCCTCTCTCGCCACTCCTCCCTATCGTTCATTGCCCTAGGCAGGTCTTCAGGACAACCAATGGAATCAAATACATCGGAAAATTCATGGATGATCTTGTTCCTTTCTTGTAGGTTTCCTTTCGGGTTTGATCGTAGCATTGGAATGGGTTTTTTGTTATGCTGAGGTCTTCGATCATCCTTTGACTCTGCTGTATCTTTTTTTGTAGCTGGAGCACCAGATTTTACTGCTAAATTTAGGGTTACTAACCCCAAATCTCATGATGATTGCAGTCCTAGCAACATTGGTCCCTTAGAATTTACAACGTGGAATGTTATGCAAATATATATGTCATGGACCTTACCCCCAGACAACATGTTCCTTCCTGATTGATCGTTGCTCCACTGAAAGCAATTGGAGTCTTTTTTAGTTATATGCCAGTAGTTTTTTTAAATCTTAGAAGATTGCTAATTGTCCTGTGTCTATTTACAAATATTTGTCCCTGTTTGTTGCTGATTTTTAATTTGGTGTATGCTTCCATGGAGTTTGGTGGTAAATTTCGGACCGAATGAAATTAGAATTCTTCATTCGAGTCACTGTTGCTTTCATTTTGTATTGCTGTGTGGATTCTCTTGTTTTATGCCATTGTGGTTTTGTTGCTCTTTTATTTGTTTTTGTTTTTTTTTTCTTACTTCTTTGAACGGCAAACGTTCGCGAAGAGTCCTTTTTTATTGCATGTTTTCCTTCTTGCAGGGCACTCTCCATGAGGGTTTTGTCTGCCACAGTATCCATATTGCGTCGGTCTACTCTTTGCTTGTACCATGTGTGCTACTGTCTTCCAACGGGACACGAATAGCCTCAACTTGTTTACAAGTCGCTTTCTCCGTCTCTGCTATGCATAGCGCTTTTGCGATGGTCAGGTCGCTCCTTTCCTTCATTAAGGATTTCTGAGCAGACTTTAAATGTATGCCGAATATAAAGAGGTCGACTATCAGTATATCTTCTACGGCCAGTTCGTATTCGCATTGTTTAGCTATTTGGCGGAGTCGTTTCAAAAATGAGTGTGCCGATTCGTCTGGGCTTTACCGACATTGTAGTAGTTCATGTAATGTAGGCTTTGACGGTCCTTTCCTCATCGTGCCTGAAAGAGAATGTATCACTTATCTCTTGTTCTTCGCCGTCAGTCCACAGAAGAAGATATCGAAATTTGATATCGTCATCAACGTCTCGCATAGGACCATCAAAATGAAGCCTAACTTGCTGTATAAATCTATCCATAGTTTTAGAAAGGTTCGTATTAGACCAGTCTATCGTTGGTGGAGGTATTTGAAAGGAATCTGCCATTGTAATTCTGTTATTTCTCTTCTTTTTTTTTTTTTTTGCTTGAAATTAGAGAGAAAATTCTCTTACCTTCATTGGCGAGTGAACACGTGGTATTGCTTTTTTTAAGGGTTGTCCAAAACTGGGCCAAATATTACTTTTACGCCGTAAATTCCTAGTCAGTTTTCCGTGTGAGTGTTTGTAATCCCTTTCTAACACCATGTTATGTTATGCGGGTTTGATTCACAACGATGACTTTGGAAAAACAAAATGAAGACAGGGACTTCGGAGATAACAGGTTTATTATGTGACAGCCATTACAGGAAGTGACGATAAAGAGGGCAGATGATCGGCTCTTGTTTTAAGGGATCTAAGGGGCACAACTATACTACATATTATAACAGGTTATAAATCTACCAAACACAGGATTAATTTTGTCTAACCTTTTCATCATACGGGCAGAGACTCCACTGATCACTTGTGGGTTCGGGAATGTGAAGAAATGAAGAAGATGTATATTTTAATCTTTACTTGTTTTAGAATTGGTGAATCATATGTCCACCTATTCGGTAGTTCTTACTAAGGTTAGATTTTTAAATAAATATTGGGTGCCTTTCCATATATACTCTGATAATACACGATCCTTTGTGGCTGGGTGCAATTTGATCCAGCAGGTGCATATAGCTGACGAATTCGGGAAAAATCTTAGCACTTTCAACATTAAACATCTTACTATACCTCAGTATTCAGCTTGGTTTCGAAGTGTGTTGGAGCGCCTTGTAAAAACGGTGAAATGCTGCCTTTATAAGTTGGTGGAGAAACAAAAACTGAGTTATTTTTAACTACTCTCTGTTTTATCTGATATACAAAATGCAGTTAACTCTCGTCCCCTCACTTACCGATGTTTTGGGGATGTAGGTTTTGATATCATATCCCCAAATGCATTTATCCACCCTCACTCTAGCAGCGCTGTTTTCATAAATTCAGGTGAGTTTTTTTTTAAGGGGCTCCTCTTTCCCGGATGTGATCTTTTGAAAAATTTTGAGTGTAGGGATCTCTTTCTACAGAGGTTTAGGAATTTGTGGCAAGAGGAGTACCTCCTTAGGTTAAGAGATTTGACTCAGGATTTGTATCAGTCTGCTTTTAATAATGTCATTGGGGTGGACGATGTAGTGCTCATTAAGAATCAAGCCAAATCTCGTCCTAATTGGTCACTGGACAGAATGATTTTTGAGTTACCTCGGGAGATGACACATGTATATGATCGTCCTTAATTAAGAAGTCTGACAATACTACTCGGGAGCATTCATTGAAGCATCTCTTTCTTTTGGAATTATCTATTAGTCATTTGCATCAGACTTCAGAGCCTCCTGAAGAGCTCTCTGATTCTGAGAATATTTCAAGAATTCCTGCAGATGCTGTTGTTCAAGCATCTGGCTCTATGCATAGTTCTAGACCTCATAGAACTCCTAAAAGAGTTAGTGATCATATAGAAGATTACTTGTGGTTCTAGGGAAGTACGTGCCATAGAGTTTATGGTCTATGTTCCTTAGTTCTTGATACTGAGTTGCATTGTCTTCGGTCTTTCGGTTCTGACAATTAAGAATTGTGAGAATGGTACCTGGAGGCCCAAGTTTCCTATGTAAGAATGAAAAAGGAGATGATAGGTGTTCTTTTGTGGATATTCCCATTCCCTGTTAGAATTAATGTTAAATAAATTTTTTTTTTCTCTTGTCTGGACAGTGTGGAAATTTTTTCAGTAAATGGGTTTATTGAATGGAGTGCCAACATTTCTAGGTCTATTCGGGGCCTATTTTGTATTGTATCTTTTTTTTTAGTGTTGGTTAGCTTTTGTGTTTGGAGAAAATCTATGTGTGGCAGAAGAGCTTTGATCTGATTGGCTGGAGTTTCTGGAGGAGGGGTGCTGTTGTCCCTGAGGTTACCCGCTGAAATCAACTGTAGTCAGTTGGAAACAAGAGGCATTAGAATTAGGCCACGTTTTTACTCCTCAACTCAAATGGAGTTGTGTATCAAGAATTAAGTCTACTTGAAGGATTTAGTGTTTCTTTCAGAATTCTAGAAGGGAGTTCAAAGAAGGCTTGAAAGCCAAAAGGAAAACAAAAGAAATGAGAAGAATTTAAATCCACCTGAAGGACTTTGTATTACATTCACAATTCCAGAAGAGAATTCGAAGTTAGCACAACCAAAAGAAATAGGTTTCTACTGCTCAAGCTAAAAAGAAGAGAAAAGAAAGAAAGGAGCAGAAAAAAAGTAGGTTCCTACTTCATAAATTTATATTTTAGAGGAATTGTTTCTCAAAGAAAAAGAATTAACGACTTCAGTTGACTCCAACAACTACTCAAGTCTCTGATGCCATTACTTGCTCTTTCAAGAGGGAAGAAGACCGACAAAGAAAGAGAAAAAGAAAAAAGAACATCATTAGAGACATTGTCTCGCAGAAGAAAGAAAGACAGAATGTTTTTTATTAAAAGAAAAAAAAACATTTTTAGGGACTTGGTCTCTAAGAAAAAAGGGGAAAAAAGGATGTTTTTAGGGACTTGGTCTCTAAGAAGAAAAAAATGGTTATATGTTTGAATCCTTGTTTAGCTGGAGGGTAGAAGTAGTGACTTCTCACCTTTTTAGTGAGTGTAGCAGTAGATGAAAGATTTTTGATAATGTTTTTACTTCTTTTTTGTATTCATGAGTTACTTGTCATATTTACATTAGGATACATATGCAACTATTATTATTGTTACCAGTGTCCAATTTTGTGGACTAAATAAAAATTGCAATAATAACAGTAAAAGGTTTGGTTTGATTTAGTTTTGTAGTAGTGACTGTGTATTTTAGTCCCCCAAAATTTAATGTTAATAAGTTTTATATTTCTCCACAATATTATGTTGAAGTTTGATATAGAGTGTTTAGAAAAAAGGTAGAATAGGCATAATGTAGGAACATGGAAAAAAGTAGTAAATGAAGGAAGCCAATGAGTGAAGGATATGCAACAAATGAGTAAAAGATATGAAACAAATGAAATGGCGCGGACAAAAGGAACATTTAAAACAAGGTGATGAACAAAAACAAATTTATATTCTACAACAATAAAACTTACATTGATACATAAAAATTATCACTAATTCTAACAAAATAATAGTGTGTGTATATGTGTGAGCTTGTGTGTGTGTGTGTGTCTAACACAACTAAGCTACAAAAGGATTACATATTTAAAATGTCCTTTTTTTATGATTAGAAATGGGCAGTTTCTCTGAGACTGGAAAGTGTCTCATAGTCAATGTATATTTTGAATGTCTGCGAGGCCCATCCATGTTGTTGCTTTTCACTCCTGTTGATTCACAATGGAGGGAGTGTGTTGCTGCTGCGAAGAATTTGTGTAGAAGAGAGAAAGGGTGTTTGAAGACAACGTATTCATAGAAAATACGTGTCTTGTAGGTGGCTCCAAACGCAGGACTAAAATTTACGCGCGGACGTAGTTCTAAGCATGTCACGTGGTTCTTCTGGCCAATGGTTTCCCGAGACTGAATATGTGAGCATCCGCCATCTTTGTTGTGGGAACAAGTGGCATACAGCCCAAAATAATTTATAGGAGTGTAAAGTCCTATAGTTTCTTTGCTTAATGGCAGGGTTAGGGTTAGGGTTATTTATGAAACAAAGCATTGCAAACCTTAGCAGCTACATTTTTAGTATATTATATTTTTTTATTAAAAAATGCAACTCAAACATAAAAGAATGATATTTTTGAGTTTATCAAGAAGGTACTGTTTAAGATCAAACATCTCAAAAGTGGTTTGCAAATTTTTATGATGGTAGTTTGTAAAGTTTGATATTGAATTTTTCTTACTGAAGGATGTTCCTTGTCAGGTAGATCATCTGAGATTGACTTTGCTTGAAATAATCAATATCATTGAAATAGGCCCATAGTATAATCAAAATATCCAAATCAACTAAGGAAAATCATTTGCACCAACTCGATTATGTAAGTTGCTATGGTATGTGATTTTAATCAAAAGAAATACTAGACTGTATTTTTCTGTGCAATTTGCTAATTAAGTATCATGAAAATGTTCCATGTATATAAGAGATTGTGGTACAAGCAAAATGAGAGAGAGAGAGAGAGAGAGAAAGAGAGAGAGAGAGAGTCCCTTGGTGGTGGTTAATATTTTTGATAGATATTGATTGTTTGTTGCTCTCCTATAAATTTTCCTAATGTACACAGCTGTGTTTTTTATCTTCTTGCTTTCTGTTTTTCTTTCTATCTCTGACTCATAAATACAGCTGCTACATAAAAACTTACAAGATATAACAAAGCAAACAACAATAAAACACAAGGAAAATAAAAAACACATACATAAAATGAATAGAAACAACAGCTTGTTCGAAGTGCAATGTGCGACTTGAAAAGTCATTTAAGTTCTGATTCAAATTCAAGTTATTGAGAATGTGAAAACTTTTCTCTAAAAAAGCATGTAGTTCTCAAATGTGGTTAATTTCAATTCAAAGTACTAGAATTATTTATTTGTAATAAATGTGATGATAAAATTTAGTCTTGTACAGATTTGACTATTAAAAACTTTTTACTTTATTATTAATGATTTCATTGGAACACAAACCTAATTTCATTCCTAGTGGTTATTATAACTGAGATATTTATTTTAAAAAATTATTTCCATTTTATTTTTTGACCAGAAAAGCGGAGATGTAAACTCTAGGGTTATGACAAATGAGAAATATAATGCTTTTGAAATGTTAAACAATTAATACTTCTTTCATGGGATCTATCGATGAGATCAACAGTATGACTCTTTTCTATTTATGCATTTTTTGCTCATATATCATTATAAGATGAGAGTGGAGTCTCTGTATGTCCTACCAAGGATAAAAATGTTGTTTCATTCTACTTTGGTTTGGGTTGAGTGAAATTTGATTAAAAAATATATTAAACTTAAATAATCAAAATAATCATGCATATATTGATATTTCTAATTTTTTATTTCTTATTTTGTATTCATTTTTGTGGAAGTTGTTAACTTCCATCCTCTTCAAAATAATGTTTTCATCTGTATATTTTGAATTCTGTTGTTTTTAAAAGTAACCATCGAATTTCCTTACTCTGATCCAAGGCAGAAGGACTAAAGAATGACACTTTGATATGTAGTTGAGTGCACAGATATTACACTTTGGTTCTAGACAAAAGAGTTAATAGATAATAAATCCAGTCATTCTTATTGGTACTATGCTAATATAAACGATTAAGTAATTCTAACATACTGGTGCTCTTAGAACAATGGTTATCATTGTAGAAAATGTAATTGGCAACCCAAATTCAAAATCCTGGATGAGGTTGTTTGCATTTGGCTTCTGACTAATGCCTTTGCAAAAGCCATGAATCCATCTCATCTTTCCTTTCAGCTGTGAGTAAATAGTAGGACAGACTCAGATCTTTAGCCTTGGTATAGCAACTAATCTAAGAGAAACAAAACTCTGAATTCAAATCAGCTGTCTCTTCTGCTTGAAAATTGAACTTGGATCATATTTTGCTTGTGGTGGAGGGGTTGGCTAAATCTATATTTCATATTTCAACACTTTGATTTGGCAAAAGATTAATCAACTTTAAGTTAGGGCTTGGGATTTTTTCTGTTACTTCCCAAATTTTCAAGAAGTTTGAAAATATTTCTTGCACAAAATTTTACATAAAAAAAAAAGAAAAAAAAAGAAAATTCAAGCTTTATATAGATTTTTAAATATTAAAAGGATTTATTAAAGAAATGGCTCACATGTGCTATGATGTCTAAAAGAAGCAATAATTTTTTTTTAAAGTGAGGTTCTTGGATGAATTGTTCCTGCTCTTGCCAATTTTCTTACTAGGCCAGGTATCAAAGAAACAGAAATTTCTAAAAGTAGAAGGACTTAAGGTTTATTTTGAAAGGTTTGAATAACTTCTAGAGAGTCTGGGAAAGCAGTGCTTCACTCGAAGGAGTTTGAGACAAAGAGTTCTCAAAGGAAGAAATTCTTGACAGAAAGATTGTGTTAGAATTCTTCTGGCAAGCAGCTCAAAATGACCAGAATTCAGTTGAATGAGTGTTAGGTGTGTCATTCTTTTTACAGTTTGATAATACTCTTTAGAAGATGAAAATATTAGCAGAGAAAAGGATTAGCCTTTTCAGCTATGTCAAAGGTTCTTTGACAGCAGTTGCTATTGCAGCATCCTGAGATTTCCTCCTTCACCTTCTCTCTGGGATGCCTTGGCTATTCTATTGTTGGATCTCTCTGCTGCTAGAACTGCAACTTTTGAACTGGCCAAATCCCTCCATTTTTATGTTGGCTGAGGGCAGAAGTGCTTTTGATATTGACTCAAGCTTTGTAATTTGAGTAACCAAAAAAACCCTCTGTTTATTTAAAATTTGAGGAAAAATTGCCCATTACATCCTGGATATTTTTGAAATTTTAAATACCTCAAAAGGGGTTTTAATTTTGAATTATTTTTTAGTTTAATTCTATGAACTGCTCTAAATATCATTTTGAGATACTATTTTATTTTTATGATTTAATCTTTATAAGCTTTCTAAGAATAAAATTTGCTCTATTGAAAGCTGTTTTAATGAAAAGGCAAATTGTGGTCTGCTCTGTTACATTAAGAAGAAAGGAAATACAGGAATGAGGATGAGAATATTGATGAGTTTCAAGAAGTTTAATGACTACCAGAAAGATAAACCTTGTGCTGTGAGGTCATACACGGAAGAAAACAGTTGCAAAGGATAGAGCTGGAAATAAACGTCTAACCTGAAGTTTTGAGGACCAGTGGGTCTAGGATGGGTTTGGTTTGTTGGGTTTTATGGCATATCAACCTTTGTTGGTTAATTAACGCCAAATCCATTTTTATGTAAATAATCTGTTCTATTTAAAACAATTCTGTTTAGCATAAGTACACAGTTTAATTGTCAAAAACATTTCCATTTCAAAATATTCAAGCAGTTATATATAACAATTCTGTTAAGTGTAAATACAGTTTTAATGTTAAAAAACAGTTCTATTTCAAATAATTCAGTTAAGCATAAGCACACAGTTTAAATGTAAGTATGGTTTAATTGTCAAAAACATTTCTATTTCAAGCTATTCAGTTTACTCAAACAATTCAGTTTAGCATAAGTATGCTGTCAGTGCTATTTAACCCATAGATAGGGCCCTATCAGGTGCTACCACTCCAAGCCAGAGTGGACCTGGGAGCAATGGCAATGAAGGGGTACTCCGCATTCCCCAAAGCTCCAGCACTGCTGGAACCTCACCATCAGATTGTTTTGTGTCATATCCAGGACACTCGTTGTGGGGGGGGGGTCTTACCCCTCTGCAAAGGTGCAGTCAGTGTATTCTACAGCCCCAGCCAACTGGGCAATACACAGTGTTAAATGTCAAAACAGTTTTATTTCAGATAATTCAGTTCAGCATATGTACACAGTTTAGACGTCAAAAACAGTTCTATTTTAAACAATTCAGTTTAGCATAAATACGCAGTTTAAATGCAAAAATCAGTATAGTGAAAGAAGCACAGTTTAGTTCTATTTAACCCATAGATAGGCCCCTTATCAGGTGTTACCATTCCGGGCCAGAGTGGACCTGGGAGTGATGGCAATAAAGGGGTACTCTGCATTCCCCAAATCTCATGCACTGCTGGAACCTCACCATCAGATTGTTTAGTGTCATATCAAGGACACACGTTGGGGGGGGGTTACCCCTCTGCAGAGAAGCTGTCGGTGTATTCTACAGCCCCAGCCGACTGGGCAAAGTGGGTCTCGGAGGAATGAATGATGAAAAAATGGACTCCTAAAGGAACACTGGCCTAAAAGTTGAATGTTAATCTCATGTTGTGATGGTCTGTTACGGCTGATAGAATCGTCAAGAAGAGTTAGTGAAGAAGAGAGTCGGTCTGTCCTGGTCGATAAATATGTGAGGAAGAGAGGTCGAGAGAGTGATACACAGCCTTTTATATTGCCTGGGGAGGTCACCTGGGCAGAATGGCATCAGTCATTCTCACTGGACGAAATATATAAATTCGAAACTCCAACAGCCAAAACAATTCCTGCACTAAATAATAATTTGAAATTCTTTCTTTCTGCTACACTGTTAAATTGTTCTTTTCTGTAAATGAATTTAGTAATACATAATTTTGCTTTCTAGTGTAACATTTTAAAAACTGTTTTATTTTGATATAACAAACAGTTCATCAATAATTTGAATCAGTTATTTAACTAAGACATTTCTGATTTAAAAAAAACTGAAGTTGCTGAATTTGGTGAAACTGACTGCTTTTTGTCAAGGTTGACGATAGAAGTAACAACTTTTTGGTGTTACTGTTCAGGCAGGTAAGCTAACTATGGTGGAATGATTTGCCCAAGTGCAAATTCATTTACTATTATTTTCATCAATCACTGTGGCATAGCAGCAGTGTGAATTTTTGTCTAGATATCTGGTGAAAGGGAAGAATTCAGTGAGAAGTGGATTAATGTCTTTCAAGTAAGCATAAACAAATTCAGCAAGAGTTTGCTTTGTTAATTTTTTCCCTGCTGATAACTTACCCACCTCCCATCTTACCCACTAGGAAATAAAAAATATTATGTAATAAAACACATTAGAATTAATCATTCATGTTTGTTAAGAAGAAAATATCTCTGAGAAATATATTATAGTAAAAATGAAACAACTTTTGAACACAGAAAATCATTGTAAATCAAGTTATATAAGGTTGGTATTTAAAATAATTAAACATATTATTTAAAAATTCTTATCATCAATTACGGATCTACTTTATCTTCAAAATTGTTCCTTTGGAAAGTCACACACTGAAAACAGTACTGGAAGTCTTCAACTGACATTGCCTTTAGTTAGTTTGTCATAACTTGGAGCGTGTTCTTAACAATTTCTAAATGGAGATGGGTTTTGATTCTAGGAAACAGGAACTAATCACAAGGATTCAGAGTGGAGGGTGTAAAGGGGTTGTGTGGTATCAAAAGAATATTCATTTTGGCTCAAAACTTGTTCACAGAGAGAAAATCAGCAGATCAATGTTAATTTATCACTGATCATTCTCACTGTTAAATGCTAATTATATCTGACAACAGTTCTTACTTTTTGAATATTTTCCTCAATTCCATTTGTCCAGAATGTGGTCCATCATCCACAATACTCCATACATCCAGAACTAATTTGTACAACCTAAAAACTTGTGCTAGAAATAGAACATGATTTTCACAAAGCTGAATTAACTTGTTAAATATTTGTCTCATTGTCCCTAAATTTGATATAGAATTTGATCTTGTGACACATTTAACCAAAAACAACTCTTTCATTGTTATGGTCTTACCCTTCTGTAAAGGGTGAAGTCAGTGTATTCTAGGCCCTACTGGTAGTACAGATAAATGTGTGTGCATGCGTGTTTGCACACAGAGATGGATAAATTTGTTATCCTTTCCCCTTATAGTAAGTAAAGTTGGTGATCATAGTCAAGGGTGACCTGAAGGCTCCCATTTCGATAGCTACTACACCAAGGTGTAGGGGAGGGCGCTACTCCTTGCCCTTCACCTTACAATCCATCACAAATTTAAAAAAAAATTGTGTTGAACAGTATTCCATCAGAAATAAAATGGAAAAATACTTTTCATAATGCAAAATAATTACATTTTTAATTTGAATTTTAAAAGAAAAATAATTCAGTTGATAATTGTGCATACTTCGTGTAAGGGAGGCAATTTGTAAATAATCTTTAGAAAATTAATTCCCTTGTTATTTAAGAACATTTTAGCCACTTAGTAAAAAAAAAGCAAGCTTCATTTTGATATACAGACGAATGTAAATTATATTCAACTAAAATTAAAACTTATTCTAGTTATCAGTTTTTAGGATTATATCTTATAATACACATGCAAAAAGTTAATTTGTATCAGTAGTTACAAGTCATAATGACTCTTAAAAACAAAATATAATTTCTTGGATAATCTTATCTAGTTTGATCTACTTTTAGCATATTAAAATTGCAGATCAAAATATCACATGCACTTTCTTTTCATAAGTAAGTAGTGTTATTAATAACAAAAATCAATATTTATATCAACCATACTATATTATTTGTATGAAAGAAAAAAAAGATCTGCTCATAAATTGTTATAAAACTATTACTTTTTTTCTTTCAACTATGTTTATTTGAACTATATTCCAGAATTTTTCAATCGAGATAAATCTTTGAAATGTTTCAACACATTTTCTGATGAAAATTTTGAATGAATCATGTTATTCTTTCGTGGTGTAAGGAGTAATATATAATGGGAACGAACTTCTTTTTCAGTATCTTGTTTTTACAGGATTTTATGAAACTGTTAATAATAGATAATATGCCTATTCTGTCTTCAAAAATGGTAATCAGAATTATTTCATATCAGTTTTCTTTGTATAAATAAAAAAAAAGAAGCTCACTTAATTTTCTAAATGCAATTTGATTTTTTCCTAAATCTTAACTTATCCATATAAATCATTTTGTGTATATTTGGTGAGAAAGTTTAGTAAAAATAATTAAGAACACCATTTTCAAATTATGAAATGATAATCATTTTGTGGTTTGAAAAACTAGACAGACTTAAAGTTCAATATTAACAGTCAAATTTACTTACAAGAAAAATAAAATTAGTTAAAATAAGAATGATTTAAGTCTGTCTAATTTTGCCCCTTAAGAAACAAGATTTAGCCTTGCATGATAGAACTCATATCTTATAAGTTTATCCTGGTAATGAATCCTTCTTGTTTTAAAACATTGTCTAGATGCTTAAAGAAATGGTATTAAGTGGATGACAAATTCAAAGAATGCAACAGTAGCATATAAGGCAAAGCTTTGTAACAGTATGAACAGAATCCAAAAAACTTGCAACTCTTTCATTTTTGGGGTTGGTTGTTTAGGTTTTATGGCATATCAACCTTTGTAGGTTATTTAATGCCAACACTTTTTGGGCATAGTTAATATTTCCTGGTCTTTTCCTGTCATATGAAATAAAATCATTGAAGACCTAATATGTTACAGAGGATTTTACAATGATCATAAAGTTGATATTAGGGCAATTTTACTATGGGGAAATGTTTCAACTTGATAGAGTAAATTATGAGATTTAAGAAATGGATTGTCTTTTATTGTAATATTTAGTCAAAATTGATAAATCTTAAATTAATTTTCTTTGTCTTTTTTTGGAATAAAAAGTTTTGTAAAATCTTTTTTCTAATTTTATTCATGTTCAAAATTTGTAGGATTATCAAATTCTTGAGAAATTCTCATTATCAGATTTCTAATTTTTTTTTTTCATTTATTATCTTTAAAAATTATATCAATGATTTTAAAAATCTATTTATGAACTTTAAAATTTAAAAAAAAGAATTTGAAAACTGATGGATGTTTAAATATTTCTTCTAACTGTTAAATTTGCTCACAAAATTTTTGAGAATTGTAAACTTATTCAGAAGAAAATCTAAATAAAAGTACCACTTGAACTTTTTTGTAAAATTAAAGCAATTTACAGTTGATATTCACATTTATGTAATCCAACTAAGTCTTTTTGCACAAAGTAAACAAAAGAATTATTAACAGCCATAAATGGTTGTTATCTGTTAAAAATTTAGGACTGAGAGAAGACCAACATTTGATTGAAATGAAATCAGAAAAGACACAAGTTACAGAAAAAGTTTATTAGTGAATATAGATTTCTGAATAAATAATTGTTTTATATTGAAGCAATAGAAGCTGAAGTGCCATATTCTTGTCTGTTTGATCGTCCAAAAGTCTTTGATTGCTGCAATATTGGATGAAATGCAGCACTCAATCCAGAAAGATGATGGAAGTAAGCTTCTTTCTCAACCTGAATTGTCAGACTGTGAGTACCCAAGTCTTTAAAAATACTCAGAACCTGAAATAAACAAAGACAAAATTTTTATGGATTTCCCCAGTACTAAATACAAATCTTACCTCAATATGAAGAAAAACATTTTAATGATAAAAGGAGAAATTATTTTTGATAGATTAACTGAATTGTTCACAGTCAGAAGATCCAATTTAGAGACTAAAAAGGGTTAAATTTAACATCAGAAAACTTTATAATCAGAGAGTTTCAGTAGTTTTTACAATAAAATTCCTTTAGCCATTTATATAATTTGAATCAAAGAATATCACATCAGCAGCAGAAGAGAAATAATCAAAACAAAAATATAATTGAGAAATATTATCTAACCTGGGCAATGATTTTCTGTTCACTGGCTTCAGGAACAACCTGAACATGTAGACTGCCCATCAACTTTGTGGAGGTATGACTCCAAAAATGAGGTTCTCTGTAGGAAATCACACCTTCAATTTTGAGCACCTAGAAGCAAAAAAAAAAACAAAAAAAAAAAAAACATTTATGATAAAAAATACTGTCAAATAAATAGTACAGTCATGCACATTTTAAATTGAATGCAGTGAATTTCAAATGTGAATTTAGTAAAATAAAAGGTGTTGGTTTTTCAAAACATTAATAATAAATACAGAAAAGTAGGTTTGGTTGGTTTGTGAGTTTTATTGTATGTCAACCATTGTAGGTTATTTAATGCCAAATCCATTTTTATGTAAATAATCAGTTCTATTTAAAACAATTCAGTTTAGCATGAGTACACAGTTTAATTGTCAAAAACATACCTATTTCAAACTATTCAAGCAGTTATATTGTGGGGTTCTGACTGAAGGGCAAGGGCTAAGCTGTGTAGCTGTTTGATATCTAACTCCATTACTAGGTTATTTTATTTTTACTCCACGTTGGCTAGTTGGTGTAACGCCTTGCCCAAGAAAGTCCCAAAAAGAATTATACAAAAGAAGACAGTAACAGATAGGAGACGAAGACGTTTCTTTTATACTTTCCTTTATTTACTGGGCTCAACAACCATTCCATAGGTGAGGGAGTTTTTCCTGAATACATTAAAATGGTTGAATCCCCCAGTCAAGGTGTCAAAAATACGTTAATCGTTTCTTGCATATGTTTGTCCTCATTTGGTATTTAGGGCTTCCATAAGGGTAGTTTCTTTTGGAAGTTTGTCAAAGTCTGGTTGTTTTAGTTTGTAATTCATTTGTGGGTCTTTTATATTTCAGTGTACAGTTGACTGAGAGAGATATGCTACTGGGTGAAAGGGACTAACCAACACCACGTCCAAAGACATATGCGTGGTGCCCAGACACCAGACAGGAAAAATGGTGTTGTTGATTCGCCAGTCACTGCCTGAAAAAAAGAATTAGCCTGTTCCCCTTTGTCAGGAGGTTGCTTTTTTTTTTACACATACGTCATCCCTTTTCCCTGTCAGGGACCTCTGGAAGTTTCTGCAAATCTAAGTTTTCTTTTTTTATTTTTAGATTTAATTATTCATTCCCTACAATATATAACAATTCAGTTTAGTGTAAGTACAGTTTTAATGTCAAAAACAGTTCAATTTCAAACAATTCAGTTTAGCATAAGTACACAGTTTAAATGTAAGTATGGTTTAATTGGGGAAAGCATTTCTATTTCTAGCTATTCAGTTTAGTCAAACAGAGCTAATGCAGTTTAGTATAAGTACAGATTTTGTTTACATACATTTAATTGTCAAAACAGTTCTATGTTAAACAATTCAGTTTAGTGTAAATACAGTTTCAATGTCAAAAAACAATTCTATTTCAAATAATTCAGTTTAGCATAACCACACAGTTTAAATGTAAGTATGGTTTAATTGTCAAAAACATTTCTATTTCAAGCTATTCAGTTTAGCATAAGTATGCCATAGTTCTATTTAATCCATAGATAGGGTCCTATCAGGTGCTACCACGCCAGGCCAGAGTGGACCTGGGAGCAATGGCAATAAAGGGGTACTCCGTATTCCCCAAAGCTCCAGCATTACTGGAACCTCACCATCAGATTGTTTAGTGTCATATCCAGGACACTCGTTAGGGGAAGGGGTTTTACCTCTCAGCAGAGGTGCAGCAGTTGGTGTATTCTACGGCCCCAGCTGACAGGGCAAACAGAAAAGTAAAATGAACAGATAGGAAACCTAAGTTGACTCTTTAAAATAACTACAAATGATACAAGGACAAAAAAAAACTGTAGATGTGCTTGCACGCAACTATTCATGTAATTGATATAATAATTATTTATGTGAATGAGAATAGATAACAAAATTATTTGAGATATAAATCTAAGATCAAACCAGAATCAACAACTTGAATTTAGTATGCTCAAACACTGTCACTCATAGTAAACAAATACAACAGAACACTGGGTGGTTCAAATGTCCATTTCACATTCTCTTTATGATCCAGAAGTGAAACCTAGTCATTATCATTTCATTATTGTGGCCAAGAGATTATTGCTCATGCAAGATGATAAAATCAGTCATATATTGATACTTGAAAAATAAATTCTTCATTAGAAGCAGAAAAATTAGGAAAAAGTATATACGTTATGAAACAAAGCAGTGACTTGCTAATCAGATGAAATAAATTTTGAAAAATTGATAATTGGAACTAAGATGAGCAGAAACTCACAAAGAATCAAAGAAGGGAGAAATCAAGTAAAGAATCATTAAATGAAGATGTTAAAGCAAATGACAGAAAACAATAAAACAAAAAAATGATCAAAAAGAAAAAGAAATAATGTAACTATTAACATTGCTGAAGATCATATTTAGAGTTTTCAATCATGCAAAGAATAATTCAAAATTTTGCTCTCAAAGTTTTCAAGAAAAAATATAAATAAACAAACTATGCAAAATGTCAACTCTGAAAAGTGGAGTTGAAACTTAAGATTATGTAATTTTAAGCGATAAAAGAAATAGAATTTTATTTTTTCATAGGTTGTATTTTGGAGAGAGAGTTACATGAATTTATTTTAGATTCTAAAAAAAATAAAGGATGCACCAATCAAACTGAAAGAAGAAGAAACGTCATAACTGTTTTTTTTGCTGTAGTAAGAATGAAGCAAAGAAACGTTATAAAAATTTCACTTAATCAGAACTGAAACTGGAATGAAAGTGTAGCACTCACTCGTTCAAGACAGTCTTTGATGAGTTTATCTGCATGTATAGGGGATCGTTGTAATAAAATGCAAGAGGTTTCCTTGAGGAGAGGCAGGACACTGAGTAAGATGAGGGCAGCAATAAATACAGAGCAAATGGGGTCAGCAATGTTCCAGCCAAAATTCTCAATCAATATAGAACTAACAATAACTCCTACACTGCCCATTGTGTCTGCCAATACGTGAAGAAAGACACCTGAAAATTAAGAAATAAATGGGGATTTTATTTGATGGAGACAAAATAGTGGTGGTAAGGATTTAAAATGTAATGACACAGCAATAAAATTCAATAAGATTTTAACCCTTTGATCAACACTTTCTTTTATGTCAATGCAGAAATCTTAGCAGCCAAATAAAATGAACACTTTCAAATTTTTGAAATACAATATCTGAGCAAATATCTTTTATTAAGTAGTTTGTACTTAAGGAAAATTATTTTTTTAGAATGCATTCTATGAAGTTGAACTCATTAAGTCAATAAGGAACAACTTATGACACTAAGACAATGTTACAGGTTTAAGCTGTGCCAAGATGAACTTAGTATGGAATAAACTTTAATTTAAAATTGTTGTATAGTTTGCCTGTTTGTGTGCCAAATAAAAAAAATCTTTTTAAGAAAATAAAGTAAAATTTATTTTATAAAATCTTCAAACATTAAATAAAATAAGATTAAAGAAAAGAAAGGAAAAATATGGCAAAAATTCACAAAGTTGATTGAAAACAGAAATAAGCACTGCTTAAAGTTTAAAGAATTAAAAGCTAAATTTGAAATATTTTAGTGTAAAATTACTTAATATATGCAGAAATGTTTGTTTACCAATTTTTGGGGGTTAAAAAATCAAATTTACATTTAATAAAATTATATTTAAAGAAGTAAGTTAAAATTTTTAAAAATCTTTATTCTAAGAATTAAAATGGTCTTATAATGATGTAGCAACAGTCTTAAGTTAACTGAATTCTCAGATGAAATATTTTCATTTCTACTTTTAAACTTTTTTTTGTAAGACTATTGATATTTGAAAAATAAATTAATTACTATGACTAGAGAGTAAACAAACAAGAGACTGTGAATATTGGAAGGAGAATTCATTGTAGATTTTACTTTGTAAGCCTTTATCAAACCTTTGTTGCTGAATTGGTTGAGGTTGGTGGGTTGGATTTTACAGCATATCAAGTCTTATACTGAAGATATTTTGGTCTTATTTGTTCTTTGTGGAGTATTATTGTTATTTGTATATTATTTCAGGATATATTTCTCTTGGTAATTGAATATTCAGTATAATCTTCCAGGTTTAGTTGTTGCTATCTGGTGAAGTCAGTGTTTCTGTTGAGGGTTTGTACATCCAAGTGTGTGTGTGTGCGTATCAATTTGTGGGTGATATTTTGATTGATAAATATTTGGTTGGAGGCAGGTTTTGTTCAGGAAGTTTATTATGTTATTAGGATATATTGTTCCAAATAGTTCTCTCATACTCTTTATGCTACAGAATTTTCTTTGAGTATGAGTGAGATTTTTGCATTCTATCTGAGTATATGATGAATCTTTTGGTGTTGCTTGATGAGACAATGTTGAATGCTAGAGCTACTGCAATAGTTTTGGTGCTAAATATGGAGGCTTCTTTTGTAAAGTATTTTCTGACAATTGTATTGTTGAGCATGGCTCAACATTAAGTTCTGTTGCTGTCTTTTGAGTCACCTTTGTAGATGTTGGAGTTGTTAGGGTATTTTTCATGGATGTCGTGGAGTTTCACTTGATAGGTTAAGGGATAAGTGTTCTTTTTAGTTAGCTTGTTTAGGTCTAGGATTATCTCTGGCTTTTCAAGTATCTAGTGGAGAGGGTTTAGTAGTATGGTATTATGGATGTGAGCAAGGTTCTTGCTTCATTAAGTGTATATTCCATGCAGAGACTACAGGGTGGAATGATAAAATGGTCGTCCTAAAGAAAACAACACTACAGCTTTATTTTAAAACTTTTATTGAAAAAATCAATTCAGGTAACTTGATTATGTAGTAGAGCTGACATCAATTCAATGTAGCCACCTTCAGCTTCAATCACCACCTCGATACGGATCCGGAACTGGGAGCATGCCTCTTCCACAAGAGCCGGTGGATGGCAGCAATCAGGCTGGCTTTGGTGTTGTGGGAGGTCATGTTGGTGATGTTCTTGATGTATGACCAAACGAAGTAGTCCAGCGGGTTCCGGTTGGGGGAGGAGGGGGCAGTGAGAGAAGAGTACTAAGTTGTAGCACTCTTTCTGAAGCCAATCTTGGGTCTCTTTGGACTTGTGGGCCGGCGCTGAGTCCTGCTGCCACACCCAGGGTCTGCCACCAGCCACCTGATTGCACCAGGGGATCACCACACTCTTCAGCACATCCAGGTACACTTTGGTATTGACTTTGAAGATGTGAGGTGGCATGATGTGGCCCTCACTTGAAACCACACCAAAGACCATAACTGTAACTGGAAACTTTGTTTTCATCATCCTGGGCACGTCCCTGTTATTTGTGGCAATCCAGCGATTGCATTTTGAGGGTGCTGGCAATGGTCCTGTTGTCATAACTTGGATCGGTAGAGAGCATGAGTTGTACAACGGCGCATCTCCAATCTCGCTCATTGAACATTGTGTCACTTTCAGACACGATAGAAGGCTCCTATCGCTCTTGGGATTTGTACACAACTGGCCAACTAGTAGATGGTCTGCAACAAAAAAAAGAAAACCGGTTTTCATTAAACGGAAATGGAATCATGTAGTCTTTTCTAGGGCGACAATTTTATCATTCCACCCTGTAATTGTTAAAGCTATTGAATATTTTTGCTCCTGTAATAACATGAGACTATTCCTCATTAATTTTTTTATTACTTTTTCTTTTTGGTCAGACAGATTAGTGTTTTAAGTTAAAAGTACATTCGTAAGTTGGATTAGTTGAATGAGATTTTAGTTTAATGTAGTATTGTCGAGCAAGTTTTTGAATCCGAGTTGTAGGAGTGGTTCATGATCTTTGGTGTATAAGCACTCTACTGTGGATGATCTGAAGGCTCCAAAGATCAATCTCAATCCTTCATGGTGTATTGTGTAAAGTATTTTCTAATAGGATTTTCTAGTAGATCCATATATGAAGCAGCCATAGTCAATTTTTGAACGGATTAGAATTCTATACAGTTTTAATAAGATTTGTGGATGTTATGTTTTGACCTTCGACCCGGCCCCCCCAAAAATGCTATTCCAAGGTGATGCACCAGAAGGAAGTGACACATTCCAATGGCCAGTAATCGAAAGTGATCGCGTGGGCGGGTGAAGGTCCCACGGTGCCACTACAGTGATGCACCGGAAGAGAGTGACCTGTGAACTGCATGACAGTTATTTCCGCTTGATGACGATTAAACATTCGATTTCAAAGATCCAGTGGGCGATCGTGTGGGCGTTGAATCATTATTTAACTCAGTTGAGTTCGACGAGCCAAAGCAGTTGCCAGTAGAATTCCAGACAGCTAGAGACCAGATGTGGTAGGGAAAGCCACACCCGACCGAGGGGGCCCTCGGAAACCCCGATGGAGTTTGGGGTCCAGAGAAGATGCTAAGATGCAATGAAGAAAGCCAGCATCCGGCAGAGTGAGCCCCTAGGCCCCCGGTTGGGCAGCCCTAGAGAACAAGAAAGACACAACGTGACGGTCATAACAATGGGGTCAAAATATTACAGTTTATGTTCGGTCTCCAGCTCCCTCTCACACGCAAACCCTTTCGAAACCTTACAAATAAAGTGAGAGGTAAAATATTGTTAAAGAAGTCTCCTTGCGTCTTCTTATCCTGCGTGCGTCCTTATTTATTGTGTCAGTATGTATCCAGTATGTATATGTATATTTCTGCATGAATCAGAAGATGACAATACAACATGGATCTGCTTCCCTGTCTGTGTAGACAATTACATGGAGGAGTTTCAGTGCTTTGCCAAATTTTTGCTTCAGATATAGTAAATGGGGATGAAGGTTAGTTCTTTATTAAAAATGATACCAAGGAATTTGTGTTGATTGCTGACCAGTACTTTTGTGTGGCATTGTTATGCATTTTCTTAATTGGCAAAAATGTATGCATGGAGTTTTGATTTTGAATCCGTTTGTGATTGTCCATTTGCTAATTCCTTTATGCACTGCTGTACTTAGCAGTCAGCTGTGCATATGTATTTTGATCTGGAGGCAATTCAAAAGCCATCAACATATATATAGTCATAAATTACAGGGTTCAGGTCCTTGGAGATGTTGTTGAAAAGGATCACTGACATTCTTCTGGATTTTGAAAGTCAGACGAAGTTGATCTAATTTGGACTTTAAATTTCCCATTTGAGAGAAATATCTCAATGAAGTTGAGTAATTTGCCTTTTAGTCCTTGGTTGTGTAGGTCCTTCCTTATATCATACTTCCAGGTGATTTTGTACACTTCTAGGTTGAAAAATATTGTGATGAGGTGTTGCTTTTGGATGTTTGCCTCTCTGGCATATGATCCATTGTAGATCTTTGGCTTCTGAAGCTGCATTGGGAGTTGGTGATGAGGGGGTCAGATTCAATGAACCATACTAACCTTTTGTTGACCATACACTCCATTGTCTTGCAAAGGCAACTTGTTAGTGCAGTTGGATGGTAGTTTTCTGGATTGAAGCTATTATCTAGATATCATTGACAGTGGTTAGAAAACACTCTAGTGTTTTTTTTGGTAGTTGTCTAAAGAGTTTGTAACGATTTCATCTGGATCAACTGTAGTATTTTGAGATTTCTGGATGGTTTCAGTTAGTTCTGGTAATATGAAGGGTTTCTTGTAGGTTTCAGAGTTGTCTGATTTGAACTTTACTCTGTTTTTCTGTATTATGCTTTTAGTTCAAAAATTGTCAGTTGGTGTTCTTGAAGGAGGAATTTGTTGACAAGGTCTCAGCTAGTACATTTGCTATTTTTTTGGTTGCTTCTCTATTGTCTTTAGTGAGGTGTATGAGAGGGGTTGACAGAGATTTTCCAGATCATTTTTCAAATTGTGTTTGCTTTGGTGGAGAAGTTAAGTTTGTTCACATAGTTTTACTAACTTTTCTTCTTTACTGAGTTTGTGTGTAAATGTTCTGAGTAATTTGAAGGAGTTTAAATTAGTGGTTGTTAGTTCGTTATTAAATTTGTACAGAGCAGCTTGCCATGGGTGGATTACTGTTTTGCAATTTTTATTAAATCAGAGTGTGTTGTGTCTGTCTGAGGGTGAAGTTTTTGATATAGTTTCTTTTGCTATTGAGATCACGGTTTCAGTGAAGTGTTTTGTTAGGTCTTTATTGTTTGGTAATTGAGATTAGGGTTTCAGTGAAGTGTTCCTTAACTGGTTGAAAATGATTCTAGTGATTGCTAACAAAAATCAACATTTTCACCCAACTTGTCTCTGACAACCAAAAGTAACGTCTTCACTCAATTCATCTCAGCCAACAAAAGTAATGTCTTTACTCAATTGTGACTTTTGCACCCCATTTCTGCTGCATGCAGTATTTTTTTCATGCTCGGCCAATATACTCACTTCAAAATAGTTTGCAAAAACACTCTCACAAATTCTCCTCGCTTGAGACTGTGTTTTATTTTAAATTGAGGTATTTGGGTGGTCATGTTTCTTTTTTTTCTCTCTCCGATATACCATTCATTCTGTATGCTTGCTTTGCCATACAGGATAAGTTGTTTTTTTTAATCTTTTTGTTTAATTCTTTAATGAAGGGATTTATTAAGTCTTTATTATTTTGTATTGAGATATGGGCTTCAGTGAAGTGATTTGTTAGATCTTTATTATTTGGGTCTGGTTTTTTGGTTGCCCTGGATTTTGAATTCGTCCCAGTTTGCTTTATTTATTTTCCAACAGGGAAGTTTGTCATTGGGTTGTGGACTTTTGAGGATAATGGGGAAGTGGTTGCTTCCACAAAGATTGTTATGTACCTTTCACATATAGTCCATGTAACTTGGTTGAGAAAATTGAGATTTATTTTTTATGATGCATAGGTTGTTGTTAACTACTTTTTCTCAGTTTTTGCCTTTTTGTTGGTTTTCTAGTAATATGTCAGGTTTAGGGATTTGTTCTATTAATAGGTTTAATTTTGTTTCATTTATGGGATCATGTGGTGGGATGTTTATTGGTTTGTGCAGGGTTGCTTTGACAGCAATCATTTGAAGTTCAGTGTCAATGCTGATTTTGTGTTGGGGTATGTCTTTCCTTTTCAGGATCAAGACACCTCCAGAGGCTCTGTCTCCATCTTTGTGTATGTAATTGTATTGTTTGTAGTTTCTGATGTTGAGTTGATTGGTGTCTTTGAGGAATGTTTGTGCTAGAATTTTAAAGATTTTTTTATATTGAGTTCACTGACTGTGCTCCTCAACCACCACAGAGTCCAACTAATACTAACCCAGGAATAGAAAGGTAATATATGTCTCTCTTCACCAATTTCTGATTTGGAATTTTACAAAAAATTCTTGTGAGATTTCAAATAAGAGCCAGTTGGTTGATTGGATTGGGCCTCACTGACCACCCAAAAAAGGGCCAAAGTGGTGTGCAGGAATTAAGGAGTTTGAACAATCCTATCCTGAAGCCTGCAATCATAAGGATCCCATCCCCAGCCATTACAGGTAGCCACCAATGGCCAACATGTAGCCTTGTTGGGGGGGGGGGGGTACTTACCCATCTGCAGAGGTGCAGTTGGTGTATTTGACAGAGTGGGTGATCGAGTGATGTTAATGTTAGATATGTTTCCAGGATAAGAAATGATAGCTCAAATCCTGTCAAAGGCCATTTTGTTTCCAATTCTCTTTACTTGCTGAAGAGTTTGGAGAGTATAATTACAAACAGAAACAACAAATGAAAAAAAACCCCAGATGGATAATTATTGAATATGTATCAATTAGATATTTTATCAAATGTAAAAAAATATACTTTAAATATTGAAATTGTAGCTTTCTTACCTTGCATATTGGTATTCAAATGTGAATGTTGGTGTTGTAAATGATGATGATGATGATGGTGACTATGAGAAGAATGGTGATGACTACTGCCCATTCCAGAATGTGAGTGACCATGACTGCCATAACTATTGTCTTTCTGACCATGGCCATGACCGTGAGAGTGAAAGACAAATATACCAACTAAATTTACCAACAAACCAAGCACAGATATTGCCTACAATGAAAGAAGAAAGAAAGAAAGAAACATTGATTTAAATTAAACTGTGCTGCACAATTACATTTTAAATAAATTATAAACAAATATCTATCAAAATAACATTTCAAGCAATACATTTTTATTTCTAATGGATAAAAACATCATCTCACATTTTGAGATTTATTTATGCACTTGAATGTTTGTCTCCATAACTGTATAAAACAATGAAATAACACATTTGTTTATTACTGATAATGTGTCTCAATTAGAGAAATATTTGAATTTATGCATGATTTTTGTGTTAGAAATTGATGAAAGTCCAATGAGAAAGGTTGATAGGTATGGTTCAGTTGAAAAGGGTATAATCCAGTGTTGGTCAACAGAAAAGAGAAAGAATCTGTACTGACATCTATGGTGAAGCTTATGGAAAAATAAGTAATTGTGAGTTGTTTTCAAAAGAATTAACTGATATTCATCAGTTTGGGCACTATTTATATAAGAACAAAATGGATCCCAAAGAAAGGATCAACTTTCTGTGAGATCTGATGGAAGTGATAACTGATTAGAAAATATTTGATTGAGTAGAGCAGTAAGATGTCGTCATCATCATCATGGCGTGCCACTAGCACAGATTTCCCTGACCCTTTCCCGCCACTCATCCCTATCATCCATCACTAACAGTAGGTCTTCCAGGCTACATCCTGTATCAGTACAGAGCTGTTGTAGATAGGTTCTAGCAGGTCGCCCTACCCTTGCTCATCCATGTCAGAGGGTCCACTTTTCCAGCAGTGTCCCACATGTCTTGCTTGTCTAATTTGGATGGTTTTCGAGATGGGTGGTAGGTGTCTGTACAGTTGCTGCTTTGTGGGATGCTGCCTCTACAGAACTTGTTCAATACAGCTCGCAGCATTCTTGTGCAATTGCTGTCAAGCTTTCTCCCCATACGCTTAGTCTGTAGGATGTAAGGGGATTTAAACTTAAATATCTTAAATCACTTTATCTTAACCTTACATAGGGGAAAATTCCAGTATTGTTTTAGATTGTTAGATAGGATAGCAACAGAGTTACTGCATAAAATGGCCTGTAAGAAATGTTGCATCAGCCACCTCACTTTGCTTTAGGCAAGAAGTCTTTCTACTAATCTTTTGAAGTAGAGTGAAGGTGAGAGTTATCCTTGGAAGTTTCAACAGCAACTGTTGCTTCAATGAACTTACCTGAAAGAGAGCCTATTTAGCTTGGAATCTTGGACAGGTGAGACAAGATCTGGGATTGATTTGATAAAATTGATACAATGTATTGGTTTAGTTTTGTGGCATATCAACCATGGTTGGTTATTTAATGCCAAATCTTGTTTTTGCATATTAAATATGATTTGTAAATATTTTGTAGATACATTTTTAAATGAGCATAAGCTCATTTCTTTCGCACACAGTTAAAAATTTGGTCTGGTTTGCTTTTATGGCATATCAACCATAGTAGGTTATTTAATACCAAATCCGGTTTATTCATATAGATTAGATATATATATGGTATGTAAACATAAGTCAACAAAGTTGAATACTTTCAAGTTCACTAACAATTCAATTAAACATCAAAAATTGGTTTGCACACAGTTGTGTCACTAAAATCAGTCATTTATTAACACATAGTTAAATGATCAAACAGTTCTATTTCAAACAATTCAATTTTGCAAAGGTCAAACTCAAATGGTTCCAAGTATTGCTATGTATTACTAACAATTCAATTAAACATCAGTTATTTATTTACACACAGTTAAATGATCAAACAGTTCTTTTTTAAACAATTCAATTTAGCATAAGTCATTTGTTTACACCCAGTTTAAATGTTAAACAGATCTATTTGACTCATAGATAGGACCTTATCAGATGCTACCTCTCCAGGCCAGAGTAGACCTGGGAGTGATAGCAATGAAGGAGTACCCTGCATTCCCCAAAACTCAAGCATTACTGGAGCTTCACTATTAGATGGTTTAATGTCATACCCAGGACACTCATTTGGGGGTATTACCCTTCTGCAGAAATACAGTCTGTATATTCTACAGCCCCAGTCAACTGGGCAATGACGCAATGTATCACAATAGGAAGAATCTAATAACTAATGGTAATAACTTCCCACCATCAGATTTGTGAAATTTTAAAAGACAAATTAGAGGCAGATTTAACTGTGTCATTTAATCTGCTTTTATTTCAGTTATAAAGTAATGCTTAACATGCTTGTCTATATAATACTGGTTTCCGTACAGACTCACATTATTCTCATTCTCTTGAAAGCTTCAAATTGTTGCTCCTTCATTTCTAAATAAACAGGCAATCAATGAAAGCAAGAAGTAGAATCAACAACTCACATGTCTTAACAGGAAAATATTGTCAACAATGATGTTTTTTTTAGAGAAGAAATCATAATACAATCTAACAACAAAATGTAGTTTTAAAGATCATTCTTTTTAAATCTGTTTCTCAGCCATTTTTTTGTTTTGATACTTTGCATCATAATGAAACTTTTAAATCCAATAAGAATAATAAAAGCAATGTAACAAATATTTCATTAATACTTATTCTTTGAAATAATTTGAAGGAATTATTTTTAACTCACAAGCAATCTCTCAGTTCTTATCTCTGGAGGTTCAAACATGCGAGCCACAGCTTCCGTGAAAACAAACAAGGCAATAATTATAAGAAACAATCCATTCACAAATCCTGACAGTACTTCAACTCGGTCAAACCTGGGATAAGAAAAAAACAACAAAAACTTTCAAAGTTGCAGAAGAGTTTTATTTAGTTTCTTTTGAGTGTGGTTCAAGAAAACCATATGGCTCATTCCAGCAAATTTCACCTAGAGTGTATTCTGAACATCCTTAATTTCTTTTTGAAATTTTGCCATTTGTTCGTATTCATGTGAGAAGTAAATCCTAAAAATTGCAGTACAATAGCATTAATTGTTCTTATTTCATAGCTATTTAAAGTTTCAGGGAATTTCCAATAGTTTCTGCTTAGTGAAATTGGCTAGCATGATCCATATCTTTTCAAATGAAGATCTGATAGGGGAGTAAAAATTTTTTAACAATGAATCTGATTCAGAATGCAGTAATTACAATTCTTTTACAATGTTGACATTTCAAAATTTTGTGATTTAGTTACAGTAAAACTTTGTAGATATCATACTTTGATAAAAAGCCATTGTATAGCTTTCAAATATTTTACAAACTAAAATTCATTTATTTCCTCATCTTTACAGAAATGTTTGGAACTTTCATGCTTACAACTAAGATGTATAAATTGGATTCTAAATACAGATCATATATAGATTACAAATTAGTTATTTTCATGATTTTATAACAGCCATATTATAGAAAGGTATGTTAATAGAACAAACCCGAAAGAAAAGATCCGTGTTGCTTTCCACCGGGTCATAACAGCAGCATAAAGGCCCATGACTAAGGCTGAACAGTCAAACAACATGTGGAAGCCATCAGAAATAAGACCCAAGCTGTTAGTCCAGACACCATAAACCAATTCAACAAAAGTAAATGTCTGAAAAAGAAAATCATAGAATGCACATCAAAATTGTTTCATTTCTTCAAAAGTATCAACTGAATTCAATTTTGAATTACAGATCCCTTTTCATCAGATTTCAAATCAATTATAGCTAGAAATGTACAAAATGAAGCTGAATGGGTGGGAGCAAATAAGATCAAAGCTCAATTTATCTGCTGTGATTGGCTAAGAGGTGAATTTTATTTGAAAAGACTGGTGTGAAAGTTTCTCAAAAGTTTGGTGTGCATTGGTGGTGCTATATACCATCAAATATGGAAATCAATAGTGAAATAAGAATTAAGAGAAGCAAATCATGAGACTGTTTTGATATTTGATGTTACATCTTTTTTGAATAGACAAAATCCAACAAGATTGCAATCAAATGTAATTCAGACAAGAAAATACTAAAATGTTAAAGCAAACAAGAAACACAGGAAGAACAAATGCCTTACCATATTAATGCATAAAAAATAAAATATCTTTCTGGAATCTGATTCTTCAAGGATGTGTCGCAATCCTCCTTTGAGTAATCCTAGAATTGAAACTGAAGTCTTATGAAGAGCTTCTCCTGTGATGCTGTATAATGGTAGACCAGCAGGAGAATAGCCGATGAAATTCACTTTTGACCCACGACTGGGAGACACCAAGATAAAAGTAGCTGTAAAAAAAAATGTACTCCAGTTTTTTTCTTTAAACAAGTAGATTGAGGGAAATGGAAAATATAAAAAGACACAAATTAGGTGGATGGAGAAACACTTTATTTTATTGGAATAAAATATAATACTTATAATTTCAGAGGAACAGAGTTTATCTTTAACACACAGGTGAATTTAAATACAAAATATTTAAAATAAAAATTCTTTTAATGATTTTATAACTAAATTCAAGTAGTTGTCCATGCAAAAAAGAAATTTACAATTATTTAGAGAGAATTGGTACAAAAAAGAGTCTTGTTTAGAAAATTAAAAGTTGGTAAAGTTACTTGTGATTGAGAGAAAGTAAACAATTTGATAAACATTAACTGCTTTCTGAAGTATCATGCTATAGAATTTGGATTGTTGTCTGTATTTATTTCAATACAATGTTTCAGCTAATGAATTCATCAGTTTTCTTTATGAGTCTCTTTTGAAAACATCACAGTTTAAGAGAATCATAGTACAATGGATTACTAATTCCTCTTGCTTTTATTGATTCTTATAGAAAAAAAAAAGAATCAAGAAAACTAATTTAAAACAAGATCATCTTTATATCCTGTGGACATAATAAGCAACAAAAATAAGATGAAAGAAAAACTATATCAAAATTTAAGAATAATGACAATGCATCATCTCAGACATTCAGCTAATTTAAGAGTATTAAATGTTTTATGTTGGTATGAAATGACCAAGTGAGATTAACAAGACTTTGTTAAAATTACTTTTCTCAGTACTAGTTTTCTATAAAATCTATATTTGGTATTAAGTCTTCATTTATTCACAAACTCATATCTATAACTTTTCTTATCTTTTGGACTTCCATGGTTCTATTTTTCAGTTTTCTTCATGTATGTGTTTCAGCATTTATGAGATGTGTTGGACCAAAAATTTTTCTCTTCAGAATCTACCATATAGCTTGCAGCAGTCAAAAGAATCTGCTGTTAACATCCTGGCACAACACCTTATTAAGCAGTCATAATGTTTTGACTCATCATTATATTTACATGATATTAAATATACTGATCTCAGTTGTAAACTAAGTTTTTTTAAATTATTGAATTAAATACATACAAAAATGAGAAGAAAATACATTTATCAATTTTTTAAAAATAACTGAAAGCTTTCCAGTAAAATGTAATTTTTGTAAAAGAAAAACTTTTTTTTCATTAAAAGATGATGTTAAAGAGAAAGAAGAAAAACAAAGAAAATGCAGTAAAATTTCAATTACCTATTGAAAAAGCAGACAAACTAAAGAGAACACCAGCAGAAAGAATGTGATCCTCTGTAATAATTTCTGTTAATTTATTCATGGTGGTGATGCGTGCCATGTAGGGATGGTTCCAACTGACACTAAGTATGAGGGCTGAGAAGAAAATGGCATAGGAACCGTAAGCAGCAGTTTGTACAGGTTGGAGGTGATTATTCACAATGGCAGTGACATAATAGTCAACAATGAAAGTGAAGAAGATTACAAGAAACAAAGGAAACAGCAGGTACCAAATGGATTCCACATCATTCTGAAAGAAGAGGTTAAATATACATTAGACAAATGAAGTTAAAATTGCAATAAAACTTATCAATAATTCTAGATAGCTAAATTTTCAGCATAAAAATATAGTTTTATTTAAAATGAAAATAAGCCATCACTATAAAAGAAATTAGTAAAAAAACAGAGCATGTTAAATTTGGACAAAAGATTCATTTTCTAAAAGTGAATACAATAATTAAGTCACCTTTATAAAGGAACAATGATATACATATTTGAGTTATTGTGTATAAAACTTGCCTCATTTATAGAGAAAAAATGCCCAACATCAGGGATGGAGCATATATAAATATAAACAGTATGGACACAGAAATCAACATAGCATGGTAACTGTCTGTGTTACAGTTATAGAGAATCACTATATCTAGAGACCTAATATATTAACTTTAAAGTGAGATTTTCATTTCTTTTATAAAATTCTTTAATACATGATATATGTACAATTAAAGTGCATTTTATGTTGTTTTAAACAATGTAGATTTTGATGTGAATAATTTAATAATAAATTTCCATTTTCATTTAAATGATATTTTCTCATAAACTTCATCTAATAATAGATCAATTTTGGGGACTTTGGAATAGTTGTACAATATCACTCGGATGCATCTTCCCATTGGGGTCCAACAGCAACACATGGCTATAATAAATATCATTTGCACCCTAAATAGGAGTGGAAGGCCAGTAGACAAAAAGCCAGGCTGAACAAGATAGTAGGGCTGGGATGTTGGAAGAAAAAGGAAAAAAAGGAGGGAATTGAGGAAGGATGGTAAAGTGGAGTAAGAAGTATTAACAGAGTGGGTGATATTAATACTTGTTTGAAAGTGAATGCTAAAAGAAAACACTTTGATCAATAGAAGCTGACATTACACTGAAAACGTCAATCAAGATCATCCTTAGGATGATGATGATGTGACAGAATATGACCAAATTTCTTTTATATTGATATAGATTACAATAACAATAAAACAATATTTCTTGATTTTTCTGTGGTTGCTTTTTTTTATAACTATATCATTAACTTCACTCAATAAGAGTTATTTCTTCAACATTGAATCATTTACACATACATGAGCATGAATACATAAAAACAATTCCCTTATGGAATCAAACTAATGTAGAATAGGTTGCTAGGTCTCACCTCTTTAGATATGAGCAAAAATAGAGCCCAAGGTAAGAGTATCAAGCCGGAGACAAAAGTAGACAAAGAATGAAGACGCTTGGCCCCACCAACATCAATAGAAAGCTTTTTGGATGCATTATCAAACCCGGTTTGCAAAAATAATGTTAAAAATAAAAGTACAACGCCACCCTGAAAAATAAAAAAACAACAATTAGATCAGTTAAAGTAATTCCATCTCTTTTACTTAAAATCATTGACCCAAGAATTTTAGAAACAAAATCCCAAATGTCAGGATGCCGAGATAAAGATTTATTATGTGTTGGAATTCTTGTTTCTGGTTGAGTGATACAAGATACTCTTTCTCAGTAACAAGGCTGCATTAAGTCGGTAGTCTCTTAATTTGCCATTGTTTACATGTGAGTTAGAGGTGTCTGATTAGATAATCTACTGCTTCCATTTTAGTCACCTTTCATTGGCTAATTTACTGATGGGAAAGTCCATAAATATTTGCTGACAATTTATAGACGGCTGACATCTCCCCCGCCAAACAATGCAACATTATGACTAACAACAAAAAGTGACAAATTGTTTAATTTTGAAAAAATTCATGAGGAATAGTCTTGTATGCTATTACAGGAGCAAAAATATTCAATATCTATAACAATTACAGGGTGGAACGATAAAATTGTCGCCCTAGAAAAGACGACATGATTCCATTTCCATTTAATGAAAACCGGTTTTCTTTTTTTGTTGCAGACCATCTACTAGTTGGCCAGTTGTGTACAAATCCCAAGAGTGATAGGAGCCTTCTATCGTGTCGGAAAGTGACACAATGTTCAATGAGTGAGATCGGAGATGCGCTGCTGTACAACTGGATGTGCTGAAGAGTGTGGTGATCCCCTGGTGCAATCAGGTGGCCGGTGGCAGACCCTGGGTGTGGCAGCAGGACTCGGCACCGGCCCACAAGTCCAAAGAGACCCAGGCTTGGCTTCAGAAAGAGTGCTACGACTTAGTACCCTTCTCTCACTGGCCCCCCTCCTCCCCCGACCTAAACCTGCTGAACCACTTTGTTTGGTCATACGTCAAGAACATCACCAGCATGACCTCCCACAACACCAAAGCCAGCCTGATAGCTGCCATCTGCTGAGTATTCACCAAGCTCCCGCCGGTGCTTGTGGAAAAGGAATGCTCAGTTCCGGATCCATATCGAGGCAGTGATTGAGGCTGAATGTGGCTACATTGAATAGATGTCAGCTCTACTACATAATCAAGTTACCTGAATTGATTTTTTCAATAAAAGTTTTGAAATAAAGCTGTAGTGTTGTCTTATTTAGGACGACAATTTTATTGTTCCACCCCGTACTTATAGAAAATTACAAAACTAAATGTTGTCTGTTTTAAATTTATCAAATTCCATTTTCTTATTTCTTAGCAGATGTTATTTTCCTTGTTTTCAAATCAATTTGTATTTCAATTTTCTCAGTGAAAATTTTTTTAATCAGTTTTTTCTTTAAAAACAATGAACAGACATTTATAGATAATCTTAAATTGTTTGTAGTTCTGACAATATTTCAGTGTTTTTCAAATGAAGGATTAACATGAAAGTAAAATAATGAGAAGTAAACTGGGAATGAAACCTTTTACAAGATAGAAGATCTGAGAACTTCAAGCAAATCCACAGATTCCCAAATGTCCTAAATAATTCAGGAATAGGAGGAGGAGAATATACTGACCTTATGATCTGACCATCCAATTAAGTCAAAGGCATGATGAAATATTCTAGTGATGAAATTATTATGAAGATCATCAGCTGTGATGAAAGAAGTTAGGGAAAATATACTTTCAAAAGGTAAAAACTATTAGAAAACAAAACCAATCAACTGATAACATTTAATCATTTAATGTCTTACTGATTATTATACAGCATAGAATAACATATACTTTGGCTTTTGAATAAATAAACATTTCCTTTTTTAGAGAGAATGGTTGAGTTTAATTCATATTTCTCAATGAATCTGTTTACTTGCAGGTTAAATGTCAATTTGATATAATTCTTTAAAAAAATGTTTTTTTACAAATACTAATTTCTAAAAAACATTTTTTCAAATATTTTACACAAAATGTTACCAATAATCAACAATTCCATTATAAAAATAAAAATCATTGCATGACAAACTTAATTTTAATTGCTCAGAAATGTCAAAAAATATGTAAAGAAAACATTTCGAAAAATATGTTATGAGGTAACAAATGATGTGAGTATAATTGAAGAAAGGATACATTCATGATCTGAAATATGATGAAGACGATCATCATGGTCAAAGAGGAGGAGAGCAATGGCACCAAGGAGAAAAAACAAGGCTCCTCGAAGCTACAAAATAACAAAGCACTAACATAGTAAAGATAATTCTATCAAATTAAATCTCATTACACAATCATTATAGGTAAGTAACTGATAAGCCAATTTTCATAAAATATTTATATTGAATTCTTTTCATTTTTTTGAACAGTTAAAATAAATTTGAGAAATGTACCATGTGTGTTGAATTGAGAGATAAATATGTAAAATGGCTCTAGTTCATTTCCTTCTTGGTTGGTTCAGCATCATCAAGTCTATCAATTTTCCCAAATTAATCAAACTACAATTTGTGGAATCCAATAAAAATGCACAGTAAGAATGCAAGAAAGTGGAAAATAAGTGATGACAAGTATATTTGTTGATCATATTACATCTTAGATATCTAAAAACAATTTTCAATGAAAAAAGGCTTTTCAGCTAATAATCAGAAATAAAACTGTTTTTATGTTGCTGATGACAACTGCTTACATCGTATGGAAGCAAGACAAGTTTTTAGGGCGCTGCTGAGTATCATTGGTGGTGGTGTTTGATTATGTTAATGATCGAGGGAAACAAACAAAAACAACTCAGGTTTTTTGTTTAACAGTGGGTAGGGGTTTATAAACTTGTTTATTTACCATCTTTTGTGGAGAGAGACGGAGATTTTAAAAGTACTAATCCTGGGGAACTGACTGTTTGCTTGTCTCTGGATAAATCTTCTGGTTTGCTTTTATGCATTTTGTTGATCAAGCACCCATGTTTATGTTATGTTAGTACACAGGACTTTTGAAACTAACCAATGTAGACATCACTTCTTCAAGATTGGCATATTAAATAAACTGATCTGTACATACTTCAATCATAGAGCCAACTACCCAACATGAAAAACAAGTTTGACAAAAATTAAAAATTAGCAGCGTCCTTGAACAATCATCAAAGAGAACACTAGATAACATCTCAAACACTTAAAAATACAACCTGACTTGCGTGTGGCTGCATTTTGTACGGTTCAGTCGCTTAACAAAAAAAAAAGCTAAAATGGCGACACACAGTCGCTTTTGCATTTGCTTATCTTGCGTGAAGTAACGCAGATTCTTGGTGCTCCCATGCAAATGAGACTGTCAGGCGTATATAAAAGAGCCGTGGAGGGAACAGGAAGGAGTTGAAACAAGGTGTGTTGCGTAGACAGACGTGTACAACAGGATTGTCAGAGTCAAACCACAAACATTTTTGGTGAGATACTACCTTTTGGCGATGGAAGGCAAGATGTTTGACATCTGGCTGATTCCAGAGTTTAGTGGTTCTGCGATTGATATGCTCATTGTCGAGTGGGTTGAAAATGTGGAACTTGTGTGCGAGCTTTGTGCTATGAAGAATGTCGAGCGCGTCCTGCTATTGAGATTGCGAGGGAGAGCTTCAGTCATATACAGGTAACTTAGCATGGAGCAGAAAGTGGATGCAGAATAGATCAAGCAGGCCCTCATAACCGCATATGCAACTGATGCAATAATGCATATGACCAGTTCGTCACTTGACAACTTCGCCCAGATGAGACGGTGGACGAGTTTTTTGCTGAGCTGCGACGACTGGAAATCAGCAGGAGTCCTAACAGCTGACGGAAGGACATTGAATTGCAGAGGATATGGCAAAATAAAAGTGGAGGTTGACCAAGTTCCGGCTGTTGACATTGAAGCATTAGTTGTAGATAAACAGCAGTTGGGCTTTGATCTACTATTGGGGATTGATGCAACCAAGGAACTCGGTGGTGTTTACCTGATGGAATCAGGTGAAGCACATTTTGGAGGCCTAAACAGATGTGCTATCATCTCTATTGATGAGCTAGACTTTAGCGTGACATATGATCGCAGTAACAAAGAATGGACTGTGTCATAGAAATGGGCGAACAGTCACTCTCCCAGCAAACTGAGTAATAGTGTGCAGGAATACGCAGTGCCCTGTCATACCAGGGATGCCTGTGAGAACGAAATTCTACAGTGGCAGTGGAATGGATGGCTGTTGCCATATTCAGAAGAAGAACTTGGCCCACCCAAGGGTCTAATTCCCTTAATGGCAGTTGTGCAGAAGCAGAAGGTGCGTCTGGTGCTTGACTACCGGGAATTGAATGGTTTTGTCGATGCTTTTACTGCCAATGCAGAAGTGTGCACGCAGAAACTAAGAGAGTGGCGGTGACAAGGAGTCAATGTGTTGCTTCTAGATCTGTGAAATGCATATCTTCAAACCTACATTGACAAGGCACTATGGCTGTTTCAAAGAGTCATTTTTAGGGGTCAATGCGTCTGTCTTACACGGTTGGGATTTGAGCTGAATGTGGTGCCGCTTATTATAAAGTCTGTTATAGACGCTATCGTATCTCAAGACCATACGATCAAAAGTGCCACATCAGCGTATGTTGATGAAATTTTAATTAATGAAAATCTAGTTCCTGTGTTGCACATACAACAACATTTTCTGGACTATGGTTTGGTTTTCAAGGATCCGGTGTGACTGAGAGACAGAGCCAGAGTTCTTGGCTTGCAAGTCTGGGAAAAGGATGGCACTCTCGAGGAAGTAAAATTCTAGAAATCCCTGATGGATTAACCCATCGGCACATATTTTCTCTCTGCAGGAAACTTGTTGGTCACTTCCCTGTATGTAGGTGGCTCAGAGTGGCAGTTGCATTTATAAAGTGCCTGGCAATTGCAGTAACAAAGGGCTGGGATGATAGAATCAAAAACGCTTCTGTTATATATTAGTAGAGACTTTGACCAGAGTACGAGAAGCAGATCCCATTGGGGGAAACTGGTGTATGGACGGTAAAGAAATTACAGTCTGGGTGGATGCGAGTTCTGTAGCTACAGGAGTGGCATTGGAAACGAATGGGACGGTCATTGAGGATGCGTATTGGCTACATCCAACAAATGACGTTCAGCAAATCAATCTAGTTGAACTCGACGCGGCCATCAAAGGAGTCAATTTGGCCCTTCAGTGGGAGGTGACAGTGTTACACTTGGTCACTGATTCGGCGTGTGTGCACCAGTGGATTTCTGACACTTTAACTGGAAAAGCATGTGTGAACATGAGGGCAGCTGGCAAGATGCTAGTCAGGCAACAGCTAGGAAACTTGTGATCGCTGGCGAAAGAATATGGACTGACCATTGACGTCAAACTCATGAAGTCTTGTCAGAACTGTGCAGATAGTCTCACTAGAGTGCCGTACAGATGGATGGATTTGCTCAAGGACCAGGTGGCTGACATCCATCCTCAAAGTGGACATCCAGGTGCAAAGTGGACTTTATACTTTGCCAGGTTGGTTAACCCGCAAGTATCCAGAGAAACTGCTGTGAAAGCCTGCGAAACCTGTTAATCGATAGATCCGGCTCCTGTTCGCTGGGAAAAAGGATAACTGGAACAGATTGGCAATGGACATAACCTACAACAATGGTGAGAATTTTCTGTCATCGACTATGGCCCCTGTAGATTTGCAATATGGCGGACAGTTAGAGAATGTTTTCATCGAGCGAGGCCCACTGATGGAAATATTGACTGACAACGACACTGCATTCACTAGTAAAGACTTTGGAGAATTTGTGAGGAATTGGGATGTGCATCTGCAGTTTCGATGTGCCTACTCACCGAGTGGAAATGGAATCATAGAAAGAAGTCATAGGACTGTTAAGACTATCACGGCCAGAAAGGATTGTTCAATATAGGAGATGGTCTATTGGCACAACGTCACCCCAAAGGATGACGTTTCATCTTGCAGTGCGCCGGGTGACGTACTGCATTGATACCATGTCCAAATAAAAGGTGTTGAAGATAACCCACTCCCCGAACCAGAAGTGACGAGAGGGAAGTAAGAAAAAGGAGATGTGGTTTGGGTTAAGAATCCATGCGACAAGTGCACGACAAAATATAGCACTGGTCGCGTTACTAAAGTGATCAGCCAGCAGTCTGTGAAAATTGATAGGGTGCCTCGTCACTTTAAAGACCTCTGACCAGTAATACAGACGCATTTATCATCAAGTGACGAAAGCAATTCTGAGGATAGTGAGCGTTTAATCTATCTGAATTCAGATCCACTCGACAGAGATTCCGATGCCAGTAGCCTCCCAACTGATAAAGTGTCGATTGAAACTCGAACCGCAAACGAGAGTACACATGAGGATGAAGCCTGCATGATTCCTCTTTGAAGAAGTACCCGACAAAGATGAAAACTACTCCTCCTGCCCTGTTTGTGATCATGAAATCAGGGGGGAGTGTAGGGAAAATCGTGACTTACCTGACTAGCGTGTGGCTGTGTTTTGTACTGTTCAGTCGTTTAACAAAAAAAAAAAAAAGCTAAAATGGCGACACACAGTGCTCCCATATGAATGAGACTGTCAGGTATATAAAAGAGCCGTGGAGGGAACGGGAAGGAGTTGAAACAAGACGTTTAACTTATTTGACTTCTTTTTTGTGAGTGTTTTGTTGAAAATTTTGTTGATTTATTTGTTGAACTTGTTGGATTGACTGGTTATTGCTATTGCATTTGTGCCCCTCCCCAAAACAATTATTTGCATTGGTATTGAGGGGAGTCAACCCAAAAGACTTTTAGTTTTGTTGTTGCATTTTTGTTTTCATTTGCCACGCAAATTTGCTCATTTCAACAAAACCATTTGCTTTCATTCCTCCTAGTTGTTCAAAGCAACTATGAGGGAACCACACACCTGAAAAGACCTATTTTCATCCCCAGAAAAGCCGGAATGGCCGTCATTGCATGGGACCTCATCTGAATCATTAACCCCAGCCAGCACGATTCCACCAGCTCAGAAAGTGCCATCAATGCCAGTCTTCTGGTTGACGCAAGTAAACAAAAAGATGCTGCAAGATTATAAAAAGGACAGGGCTGAAAAATATGCCCAATACTTCAAAGGGAACCAAATTCTACCAATCTCAGAATAGGTAAAAGCAGTTCAGCCAAAACCCCTGTCCTTAATCGTTACCGATAAAAAAACCAGGAGATTGGCTGGCCTGAAAAATTTGAAGAACTTTTAAAAGCGGTAGGAATCCCAGCTAGATACTTCTGCAGATGCAGCTTTGCCACCTGGGATATCCTGCTGCCATCACAAGAATTAGCAATGAAGCTGGCCGGGAATAGTAGTATCACTACAAAATACTACTAACTAAAACTAGAATACATGGGTAGAAGAGGAATCAAGGTCACCGTGTGTAATGTGCCCATCCAACTAAGTGGAGACATATTGGCGGCAATCCTCAGTGACTATGAAGACATTGAAGATTTCATGACAATGAAGTCATCTAGTGGCATGGCACACAGTGACTACTCTTTTACCATGTGCCTAAACAGAGGAGGTTTCCAGGAAATACCCCATACACTGGACTATGAGGATCAAGCCATGATGGTGGTAGTGGAAGGCAGGAAGCTGCAAATGCCAGCACTGTAAACAGATAGGCCACTTCTCCAAATCCTGTCCACAAAAAACTAATAACACAACAGTAACACCAACAACAGCAACGGCTTCATCAGTATCATCAACAACAACAAACACAATGCCAAAAATTAACATTCCAGATACACAACCGACAGAAACTGGGGACCACCCCAATAACAAGGAGAAGGAGGGGTGGACCCAGGTAACGCAGGGCAAAAAGTCCCCATCTAAAGCCCCGAAATCACCCCCTGCCAAAACTGGTGAGAATAAGAATACAGAGGAGGAAAAAAAAAAACCCACAGAAAGTCCAAAAATGGAGAAAAAATGTAGATACAAAAACAGAGAAAAGAAAAAAGGATAAAACAAATAAAACAAATGAAATAAATGTACCACATGAGGAAATGGAGACTTCAACAAATCTAAAGAGAAGGAGGGACAGCGGAGATTCTATCACAGAAGGAGAGGGGGGAAAAAAGCAATTCAAAAACATGCCCGCAAAAATAATAACGACCAGCCCAAATTATTCCTCCCCCACAACAACCAAAAAAATACCCCAGCAGACCCTGCTGAACTCCCACTCTCCCCAACACCACCTCCACTATCACCCATCTCAACCTCCAAGCTACTCTCCCGGTCCCATTCAGCAACGAGACTCAACATCACAATCATCATCATCATTGAACACTAAGCAACGAGCTAAGTTGGCCTCTAGAGAGGTACGACAAGCTTTCAATGCTTTCTACTTCTGCAAAAACATCCTTGAGTCACCAGCACTAGAACTGTGCGCGCTTGCTTACTGAACTCAAAAACTTCAGTGTAGATGTCGCTGCAGTACAAGAGACTCTCGTCTACTGGGGGATGATTTTAATGTTTTCTCAACATACGGCAGCCGCAGTAGTGCTGGGGTCTCCTTGCTAGTTGGATGCAGCCTAGATGCTGATATTGACGTTGTTTTTGCAGGTGACAGGGGCTGGCTGGTTGTGGCCAATGTTGCTGTTAAAAGTTTCAAGTTCCGGCTAGTTGTGGTCTATGCGCCCAATATCGCTGGCAAGAGGGTTTCCTTTTTTCATTGGTTGGCGCCGTTCCTGGACAATTTGAAGTGGCTAGCCTTAATGGATGATTGGAATGCGATCCATGATCCCAAGATAGATAAGGTCGGGCAGGGAGCTAGAAGGTTGGGAAGGTGTGAAAGCAGCCTTGTCAGCCTTATGACTCGTCATGACTTGGTCAACAGGTTTCGTCTGTATCACCCAGGGTGGGAGATGTGGACGTGGCTAGATAGCTTGCCCTCTGCCAAAGTAGGTTCCTACTTGGACAAAGTGTGAGTGAGAAGAGCTAATATTGATTTCGTTAGTTGTCCCATGTTCCACTTGATAGCGTGGACTGACCATAAACTTGTTAGGGTCAGTCTGCGGTTAGCTAATAGGCCTATTCTGGCCGGCTACTGGAAGTTCAATACCTACCTACTGGAGATTCTGATGAAACTTTTTCCATAAAATAACACACTTTAACTGACATTTTAGTTCAAGTTAGCTGTGTTAGATTTGACGTTTACAATTGGGATGATGAGAAAATTAATTTCAATTGAATAGGGAATTTTACCTTTGGAATTCATTTTGCAAAGTTGAAGGCAAATTTTAAGGATAAACTAATCTTGTTTTTCTTTGCTTACCTTGGCTGGTCCCAATCCGTTACTTGAGAACAAGGCCCCTGCCCAAGCAATGACCACAACATCAGTGTGTTCAAACAAAAGAATTGTTCTAAAACAGAGAAAATACACTTGGAAAACAGTCAAAACAATATCATTAAGAATTTTTTTGAAACTGTGGTAATATTTTGCATCCAATTGTGATAAATGATTAACAAGTAACAAATTAAGCCAATTATTTTTATTTTACATGTTTAAAATTTTACAGTTAAGGGAAATTTTTCCTCATGTTGATAATAAATAAATGTTATTTAGATTCTTCTTAACTCCAAACAGTTATTTCATTAAAAAATAATAAAATGTAATGTGAGAAGTTTTGTGTATGAAAGATTTAATCTTGAAACCAGTCTGTTTTTTATTTATTCAAGCAATTATATGGTTTTAAGCAAGTAATGACAACCATTTGCAAACAATTATATGGTTTCAAGTAATTATGCTCGGTATACTGCTACATGTGCACCTGTTCAAGTTCATTGAGTAAAAAATTTTTCTAGAAATTTTTTTTGTTATTTGAACTAATTGTAATTTTTTACATTTTTGACAAAAATTATTTTACATTTTATAAAAGTGGGGCTCACTTTCACATTCTAATTCAATATAGAATGATCACCTATTTCTGGAACAGAGTTAGAAAAGATAAGTAACCAGACAGGTTGAATTATAATGAACTCCCCTTATAAAATGTAAAATAATTGTTTTTTTCTTCTGAAAAATAAAAAATTGCAGTAAGTTTGAGGGTTGAATTAGTTCAAAATCACTAAAAACAAAAAGACTACTTGAAAATTTTTTTCCAGGTGAACTTGAATGGATGCATGTGTAGAATTTTACCTAATACAATCACTGATAATTTGAACTGAGTTACACAGTTTCATCTAAGTAATGATAAACATTTGTAAACAATTATAGCTTCAAGTAACTATGCTTAATATTAATAAATTTCATACAGTTATATGGTTTCAAGTATTTCTGAAACTAATAATTTTCAAAGAGAACTATTTCACCCAGGTACTACCACTTTGGATCAGAGTGGACCGAGGAGTAATAGTAACAAAAGGGTGATGTCACACTCCCAGAGCTCTAGAAATGAAGCCTCATGATCAGATGCAGTTTCATCTCATATTGAAGGCACAAAATCTCTCAGCTTTAATGTGAAAACTTTTATGCCAAAAATTACCAGTCTGTAACATTCTGATGACAATATTCTTAGTTTTAATAAATAAAAGAAAATCTCCCAAAGTATCAAATAATAGAATTTTAAAATAAAAGTGGAAATGTGACATAAAAAATGTAAAAAGAGTTATAGAAAGACTACTAATATAGAAGAATATGACTAATAAAGAGAAATATGATGAATCTTACCTGAGTGGCCCACATAAGGTCAGTCCAAATAACCATAGAAGACTGATTATACTGCCAATGATTGCATGACGAAACACTCGAAACCACTGCAAAACAAAGGATTAAAACTTTATTTGTAATAAGTGACATGTTAGTGGGAAATACACAACTGTCTCAGTCACCAAAACACCATTTGCTAATAAATAACATTTTGATATCTGTCTATATTTCTGAGATGAGGTATTATGTACATTATTTACATTCTTCGGGCCATTGTCCTCATCTTTGTCACCATCTTTATCACAATGTTTCAGCTGTTGTACACTCTGGCATTCTTCAGGTGGTTGGAATGTTGAACTTAGCTCTTTATTTCAGGTATTGAACTCACACATATGTCACTGGATCTAACCAGCACCTTTATCCACTGTGCCATGTGTCCTTGAGGAGTGTGAGTTCAATACCCGGTGAGGGCAATGGAGAACTTTCAAAGGGGAAATTAACAGGAGATAACTGACATCCATTAAACATGGTTCATGAAACTAGAACAATCTACCCCGGTGAGCGAAATAAAGGGCTAAGTTCGACATTCCAACCACCTGAAGAAAGCCAGAGTGTACAATGGCCGAAACGTTGTGATAAACATGGTGACAAAAATGAGGACAATAGTCCGAAAAATGTAAACATTAGAAACTACGTTTAAAGAAATAATTGCTAAAAAAGTAAATGTTAGCAATAATGATTATAATTAAGAGTATAAAGCACAGTTCATAGGCTAAATTTTTTCCCAGATCTCATGAAACAACTGACCACAGTTGACTACATCAATGAATAAAAGAGAGGAATTTACAAGTATGTTTGATATTTAAGTAAATGAAATAAATACTCATGAGATAATCTATGAGGGATGTTAAATTATACACAAAGCTTCTTCAGGCTGCAACATCAAAATAATTGGAAAACTGACTGCAATACTGATGTTATGAGAAATTAAATAAAAATAAAGATAAAGATACTTACTTGATGTTTTGACAATCGTTTGCCAGAAGAGAATGGTTTCTGCAACAAGAGTAACGGCCCAGCACTCCTGGAAACAAAGCAAAGAGATATATAATGATCTAAATATTTTTGAAACTGAATTTACTTTAAAAATAACTAGAGATAAAAAAATTTAATTTGAATCAATACATTGTTTATTTCACTTGAAATACTTGTAAATTCTTAATACTCAATATTTTTTTTTTTGCTGAATTCATATTACTACAAGACTTGAGAGGTCAAAAGAATAAAAAAAAAAAATAAAAGAAATTTGCTACAAAGTTCAAAAAGAAAATAAGTAATAATATATAAAATTTGTTGGCAATGTAAATTAAAATCATTTATATAACAAGTTGAATTTATTGGGATTATTAGATAATAAAAACATATTACAGTAAAGGGAAATGAATGAAAATGTTTGATAGTTTGGTACCAAATGGCTTTGATGTAAATAAAATCAATGTAGTGGCTTGTGAGATCAAGTGTTGAAGATGAAGAGGAAATGACAGAGCAAAAATGTGAAAATCAAGACTCACCCAGCTTTAATAATACACAAAAACTGAACAACAGGAATCACCTTGAGGAGATCGTAGGATAAAAATAATCCAAAAGCTCGAAAGAATTTTGCAGTGACAAGTAATCCAACATAAATGACATTTCTAAAAAGAACAAACATTGAATGATTTGAAAAGGAAAAAACTGGAAAAAATTCAAAGAAACTTTAAAAAAAATGTTAATAAGAAAAGAAAAATCTTAGAATATTTAAGTTAAAAGCATTTTTCATTGCTTTATAAAGTAATGAATTTTATCAACTGTACACAAAGGTTAAATATGCAATTCATATTAATGTTTCTTACTACTGATATTATGTACTGTGCAAAGCATCAACTCGTTTCATATTCTAAAGAAAGCAAGAATACATGGACACTTATTTTGAGTTCTAAAACTTTAAAGATTTTCAATTGTTCTTGATGTAATTTAAAACAATTGTTGTAAAATGATAGAGTAATTCTTAAGATTTATTTGGAAGAAAGGTTATGTAATTTACTAAAAATGGTATTTGAATGTGCTTGGTTGCTGAGATAGTTATGTATGCAACTGACATCAGTAATCCCATTTCAAAGCAAGGGATTTTCCTTACTTATCACAACACAATCTTCTGGATGCCCTTGGGCTAACCTAAACTAAGCTTAATAAATTGAAGTTTTAAAAGATATTACTTTAATACTGACTTTATTACTCTGTACAAACAACAAGAACAGGATATGTTAAAAACATCCTAAGATTAATGAAGGAGAATCAGAGAGAAAGTTAAAAGCAACAAAAAACACAAAGGAGTGTCCCTTGTATTAACTTTATGGTAAAAAAGCACTTATAAATATTAATTTATAAATATCAATTTAATCTTTAAAAAGTGCATGTTGAATACACTGGATTAGGTAAAGTATATCTGCATTGCTGCTCAGTTGAAAAGAAAACTGACTTCAACAATAAAAAATGATTAAATAAAACATTTCTGAGTACAATGGATTTATAAAAAGAAGATTAGTGAATGGTTTAACATTCATAACCAAGAAATATTTAAGGGAAAAATTCTATTATGTTTTTTCCATACCTTTTTTAATAAGTTATTATTGTAGGGAAGAATTTTGCCTAGGGGTTAGAGTGTTCGCCAATGGCCCGGGAGACCTGGGTTCAATCCCAGGTCGAGTCATACCAAAGACTCAGAAATGGTACTTGATGCCTCCTTGCTTAACACTCAGCATTATAGGGTATGGATCAAGGGTAAAGTAGAGCAATCCAGGGAAGGAGTAGCGCCCTCCCCTACACATTGGTGTAGTAGCTATCGAAAAGGGAGCCTTCGGGTTACCCTCGACTATGGTCGCCAACTTTACTTTTTTTTACTTTTACATTAAACACTAAAAACCTAATTTCAAAACTGAATTTATTAATTATAAAGCTTACATTGCATTTTTTTTATAGTAAGATGCAAAAATCTTAAATGCTCTTAATAGAATATAGCCTAACCTAAATATCCTTAGTATTTAGGTTAGTTTTGGGCCATTGGCCTTATGAGTAGAGTGTTCGCCAATGGTCTGGAAGACCAAGGTTGAATCCCAGGTTGAGTCATACCAAAGACTCAAAAAATGGTACTTGATGCTGCCTTGCTTAACGCTCAGCATTATAAAGTAAGGATCAAGGTAAAGTGGAGGAATCCAGGGAAAGGAGTAGCACCCTCTTTTACACCTTGGTATAGTAGCTATTGAAAAGGGAGCCTTCGGGTCACCCTTGACTATGGTCACCAACTTTACTTAGTTTGAATGGCATATCAACCTTCATGGTTAATTTAATGCCAAAGCCATCCTTGCAAGATGAAATTTGTGGTACTATTTATTCCATAGCTGGGGGAATAAGAGAGTTCATACCTTTCCTAAGGGTATTTGTCTGAAAGTGAACACAACAGTGTGACTGGTGTTTGAGCTTATTTACTATGATGTCATAATCCAGTATGTTATCCATTATATCACAGGGACTCCCTAGTATTTAGCAGTGAAGAATTTTCTTGAGAAAACACTTGGCCTATTCCAATTTTCTTGCTCAGCAACACTTTTTCAAATAAATATTTTATAAATCATACATTGCTTAAAAACTTTTCCCAGCATTATCAACCTTTAAAAAAGGTTGGAGGAAGATAAGCAAAAGTTGTTAAAAGTATAAATAAATTGAGAAAATAGCCTGAAACAAACATGATATCCAAAAATGAAGTTCACATGTGATATTTTGAAAAGCAGTTAAATGGCAGTTTTAACAGCAACCTAATTCATATTTTTCAGACAAGATGAAGTATATTGAAATGTCTCACTCAAATATGTTTTGTCATAAAAAATAAAGAATTAATCTCAAATAAAAATCAAAATATATAGGGAAAATAAGTAGTAATAAAATCCTTCAGCAGCCTCCCACTCTCATAGATGACACACTTATTATTGAGGCAAATAAAAAAGAAACAAATGGAGAGATAAAATGCTGGTCATCACTGATTATCAGTATTTGTCCAAATTATAGGTGACACAATTAGTGTAATGGTTATCATTGTAGGAAATGGAATTGGTGACACAAGTTCTAATCCTGAATGAGTCCGTTATTTCCCTTTGCACTAATGTCCTTGGGAAAGGCTTGTATTCCTCTCTTATCCTCTCCCCTAGCTATCAGTAAATAGTACAGCAAACAAGGTTCTTGAGCCTTGGTTAGGCAACCAGCCTAAAAGGAAAACTATGAATTCAAATCAGCTTTATTCTACATAAAAAAATTACCTTGTATCACATCTCAACTGTAGCAGAGAGGTTGGGTAAATACACACTTGTCTAGAATATCCCTCATATATATACATATATATATATATATATGTGTGTGTGTGTGATACATTCACCATCCAGAAAAGTGTTAGTCATTTGCTTCATTTACATTTCAATATAATATTTTGTACGATAATGCTGACATCTCCTCAGCAGGATATACTAGACAAGTACTCTGATTATCTTACCTTGAAGAAGGATAGATGGCTCGTGCCGGAAGCAGATTACTAGAGTAAGTTTCTGCCATACTAATAACTTTGGTGACTACTAGTGTAGTACTATATCATTGTTATTGATCAGTTAATATCTTCCCACAGTTCGATGTACTAAATGATGTCTGGATGAAGATTGTGAAGGAATAACCCGTTGACGATGCTGGAGATTAGGATAATTTCTTGATTGAGGGTCCGGAATTTGTTCTTTTTCTTGCTTTCTGACAACATCAACATTCACCAAAAAGGAAGACATTTATAGATGACACCTGCTGGAAACAAGAAAATAGATTCTTAAAATGTTATAATTATTATACATCATGTTCTGAAGTAAATAAAAAAAAGAAGAAAAATTAAGAAAGGAAAAAAATCAAATCATCACTTTTTCTGTCATTTTAATGCGTGGATAGAATAAAGAGAAAGAATGGATTTCGTTATCCACAAGTTGGCATTATGTCGAAGATCTGTATTGTAAGAAATTCAAAAAACAAAAATAAACAAGAGAGAATAATGTTAAACATCAGAAAACAACTTTAAGAATTATACACGTTTGTAATTAAAAACAACAACCACAAACAATGTTAAAAACAATTAAAATAAATAAAAAACATCAATGTAATCAGTGAACCATCCTTCATGCTTCAATGACGTTTGCAAGTGGTTTTGCAAGGGATAATACCAAATATGTAATCTAAAAATTTTATCAATTTCCTTGCTTTTATTGTATTTGTAACGTTTTGTATTATTAAACAAAAAATGTTAAAAAAAGTTTTAAAAACTTGTGTTTTCAACCCACCATGAATTTCGCAAACCCTTAAATTGGAATGAAATTGTTGCAATGGGAAGCAACTAACTGTGAAATAAAAACATCAAAACCTCGAATCAGTCAATGAAAATAAATTAAGTTATATTAATGACTAAAACGATATTTTAACAAAAAATAAAATAAAAAGACTCAATATTACAAACGTTACATTAGCTATAGTTTCTTCAACACCAAATAATATTCAGTCAGTAAAAAGACTTCCAAATCCCAAATGACATATTTTAACGACAAATAATGATTTGAAAGAGATTTGAAAGTTTAAAGAAAAACTCACTTTCAACAAAAATAATTCATCGAACTGTCTAAATTGGAAAACGCTAAGAAGCGGTGATTGGGAGAAAAGTTTACGGTATTTTCTTCTATTTCACCGGTCAACGTGTCAGCGTTCAATATAACATGAGTTACGTCCCATTAAATTATGTCTATGAATAGATTCATTCTTATGAAAGCATTCACTGTAAACTTATTCATTGTAGTTTGAAAAGTGTTATTTCGAAATTTTTATATATATCGTTACACAGTTCGATTCAAAATCATACCATATCCATTATAAAAGATAGCAACAATATAACATTGGCCAGTGGGTAAAGTGTTCGCCAATGGTCTGGGAGACCTTGTTGCGGAGACGATAAGTATGTCGACCCCGCAAATGAGTTATGTGAATGAGAACAGCCAAAGCAATATGAAGGAACAAAGGCGGGTTAACAATAATAACAAGCGACGATTTATTTGTCGTATTTACAAGCGTGTATGTAAATGTCCGTGGCGGTTGTATGTAGTCTTCAGCTAGGATGGGTTACGTCGTTAGCTGGTATAGTCGTGTTGTAGATGTTCGCAGCTGGACGTTCGACAAGGGTAGCTGGCGTAGGTCGAGTCGTGGAGATACAGCTGGATGTTTGATGCTGGTAAGCTGAGATTCGGTCGGGTCGTTGGATACCGTTGGATAGTCGTCGCGGGCAGCTGAGGTCGGTCGAGGTTGGTAGATCGATATTCCCGGTTATGACGGTATGTTGGGTTAACCAAGGGTGTGTAGATCCAGCTGCTGGCTCGTTACGTGGACTGCGTTGTACCTTGTAAGAGCGTCGAGGTCGAGGAAAGGCTAGGGCTTTGCCGGGCCCCCTAGCCGTGCGGACGTATCGGACGGGAGCGAAAGCTTTGCCGTGTCAAAGCCGTGCGGACGATGGCTATGGCTAGGTTCGCGCCAAAGCCGTGCGGACGTATCGGACGGGAGCGAAGGCTTTGTCGTGTCAAAGCCGTGCGGACGAGCGGACAGGAGCGAAGGCTTTGTCGTGTCAAAGCCGTGCGGACGATGGCTATGGCTAGGTTCGCGCCAAAGCCGTGCGGACAATGGCTATGGCTAGGTTCGCGCCAAAGCCGTGCGGACAAGCGGACAGGCCAGGAGGCCGAGGCTAAGATGGGCGTTATCTTAGCGCTGCGCAGATAGCGAAGCGGTAGCTAAAGGCTGGACCGTGCCATTAGCGCTGCGCAGCTTATCGGACAATCGGAACCGAGCGAGAGTAAGACCGGTTGGTCTTAGAATCCGTCTTCGTCACCTGGCCGTCTATTTCGACTGGTCATTACTGACCGCCAGAGATGCTCTGACCCGCAGACAGAGACCTCTTATGGTCCTAAAAAGGACCTTTGTGCATACCTATGTAGGTGGAAGAAAGGCAGATCTACCACGAGAAGTGGGACCAACGCCGGAAGGTAAGGTGAATGCGACCGCACAAAATGCAGGATTCCTCCTTAAAGAGCTTCGCGAAGAGCTAGCTGACGAGGGCTTGTTGATATTATGAAGGTGCTGTGACACACAGCTCCAGCCGCGTGAATATAAAATTCTTTGATAAAAAATGAGTGTAGCCATTAAGTATTTTCTTTACCTACTATAAGCTGGCGACGACTATTAGTTCCAGTTTTATCACGTTATTTTTGGCCGAAGTGCTTTGTAAATATTGTTAATTTTAATTCATCCTTTTCTTTTAGCTGTCACGAGGTGTCAAGGTCGTTAGAAAGAAAAAGGGCTTAGTCAGTTCCGGCCGTACCCGGATATAATTGTCCTACAGCGGGCGTGTAACTTGATCCGTTTATGTTTATCGGCAGGTCGCGGCAACCTGGCTTCAATCCCAGGTCGCGTCATACCAAAGACTTTAAAAATGGTACTTGATACCTCCTTGCTTAACACTCAGCAATATAAGGTACGTATCAAGGGTAAAGTGGAGCAATCCAGGGAAAGGAGTAACGCCCTTCCCTACACCTCAGTGTAGTAGCTATCGAAAAGGGAGCCTTCTGGTTGCCCTCGACTAAGGTCGCCAACTTTTTTTACTTTTACTTTTTGTCACACATGTATGTCGTAGGGGACCCTGGTGATGGTGTATGGATGTGTGAGTGGCCGGTTGCTGTGTGACGTCTGTCTTGCTCTCTTCTGGTGGATGTTGAAAATCTATGTGGTGTAGGAAGGAGTTAAACACCATTGTTTATTAGTTTGTAGCGACAGCGCGTCTAGAAGGTGAGGATGGTCACTGTGTTTGGTGCAGATATTAGTTGTTGTATGGTCAGGCTGTAGATGTTGTTGGAGACGGCCAATGAAGTGGACGCATTGGTTGCAAAGGCTGGATGATCGATGTCCCGGTTGTGCAGTACTTTGGTTAACCAGGTGAGTGTCGATATGGCCTTGAAGTGTTGGTACTAATCTGAGCAGTGAGTCGCTCATGGACTAGTTGCTACAGAAGCTGGTTACATAAGCTGTGTGATCGATGTCTCGGTTTATTCAATTCTTGGTTAACCGGGTGTGTGTCGATGCGGGCTCAAGTGTTGATGCTAGTCAAAAAGAAATAACAAACGAAACCTCGCATTTATCGCCCCTCAGACATCGCCTGATAAGAGCTTGTGTGATTGGTCAAGAGCCATTGTCGGCAACCAATCAGAGCACATAAGACATACGACATTCTGTTTTGGGGTACAAATACAAACGCAAGAGAAATATCTCCCTCTTAGATATGCTGCAGACCGTTCAAGTGGACGTTAACACGCCAGCGACTTATAAGAGCCGATGACCACGTAAAATCGACCTCACGGAAACAACAAACATTTAACAACCTAAGAGACAAGATGAGTTTGCGGGCATATTATTTTGCAACTTATTAAGTTCACTTAACAACTCTAGCTCTTCTTTAACTTTTACACTTTGCTTTTTGTATTACGTTTGTAAGTATTATTGTTGATAATGTACCGTTTTGTTGAAGTGTTGTGTCGTTTTCTTTACGACTACTTTTTATGCTTATTTTGTCCGTCTAATTGCTACAAGTCCGAGCAATGAGTCGCTCGTGGACGATGCTGCAAACGTCGTGGCTTAGTTGCGCAGGAACAGCTGATGGGTTAAGCTGGTGCTGGTCTGCAGTTAGTGCTGGTGCTTAGTTGCGCAGGAACAACTACTGTGTGAGGGTGTTGTGAGAAAACCAAAAATGGTCTCCGAAGACTTTCTGAGATTAGCTCTTAGAAGAGCTGTTTGGTTGTAAGGCTTTCTGAGATTAGCTCTGAGATGAGTGGTTTAAATGAGAAAAAGCAGTTGTGATTGGTCTGGTAAGCTGTGCTGGGTCCACAGCTTTGGTTGGTTGGATTCCACGTCTTCTGCTTCGGCTGGTGGTAAGGTCGCAAACCCCACGTTCGGCAGATTGGTTTGGTGGTGATGACACAAACCCCATGCTGCTAGGAGAGATAGATTCCTCTTCTCAGGGCTAAGCCCGGCTGCCAAGTGGGTATTTGTCTCTGCCTCCCACCAAACAAGACTTGACACTATAATCGACTTTCGGGTCATTGGGGTTGAGAGAATTGGTGGTCGGGCTCGAGCCAAGACTCGAACCCCGTTGGACTAAGCTGGTAGGTTCACATAGTGCAATGTGAGCCTAATGAACCTTGCAGGACATGGACCCAAACTTGAGTTCAGGCATAGATACTTGATTATAGCTTAAACTTGACCAAGAGGCCCAGTGCTATACAATGCTGTCAATGACATCATCGCCCACTCAAAGGCGGCTCAGCCGAAGTCAAGAGCCATTCGGCTTCGAATCTGTCCTTGATCTTGACCACCGTGCCGAGTCGAAGCCCAGATACCGAGTAGTTTTTTCGTACGTTCCACTGACTGGACGACTGTGGCAGAAGACTTTTTTTTAGGTGGGTCTGGGCGCAGGGCCATAGCCCAGACACGCCCGACGGCTCTAAAAATGCCTCAGGCCCCGTTAGCATTCCCCCAAAAAGAGGTGCCTCATGCGCCAGGCAATAAACCTAGTCCCTCTATGGAGGGTTTCAGCCTGAGGGATGTCAGTCTTGGCGCGCCCGATATGAATGCCGACTTCCAGGAATCCATGTCAGAAGGCCTCGACACACCCAACCTGATCCGTGAGCCGGCGAACACGGCCGACCGAAGTGTCCACGCCTGCGGTGTGACTTTTGGTTACATCCTGCTGCGTTTTTATAGTGTTTGCCGCTGCTACTCTGCTGGTCGAGTGAAGTATTTTCTGTACACAGGAAATTCCTTTATTAAACATAAGTAATAATGAGATACTTCATTATACTTTGGACAGGAATTTTTAAATATAATATATTTTATCCTGTTGTAATAATTTTATCTCCGAAAGGCTAGCCGAATAAACTTTCAAAGAATAGTTCGTGTGTTCATAACAGAAGTTCGCTCATGACGTATGTACAACGTTTTGTTGTCTGACATCATAGGTGACTCAGCGTTTTTACTAAACTGGATATTTTAGGTATCTTAGACGGGACGGCTCCGATATGTATAAAAGTAGTAAAAGTAGTAGTACAGAATTTATGACCACTACTTAAAATTAAAAAAAAAATCAAAGTTATTATAATGTTGCTGTCTTCTATAATGGATATGATATAATTCTGAATTGAGATATATATATATATATTGTCAAATACATATGTGGAGAGTGATAAAATATCTTAAAAATGAAATAAATTAAAAAAAGGCAGCGGTTCCCAGAAGCCTCTGACAGGAAGCGAAATCCGCGCATGCCTGAAAAACAGACTTGCGGGCACCAGAAAGAAACCTGTTCTCATTCTGCAGTGACCACTTGGACTGGAAAGAACCACTTCTCTCCTGCTGCTGGTAGAGAAGACCACGTGTCTGCTTTGCGACACGCTAGCTCACGCTCCACCAGTAACAGCCTTTGTTGAACATATATACTAGACAACAGGACAGACCTTCAAACTCACAACTCACCCAAATGACTCCCATGTTAACAGCCCTCTCTGCTAACATACCTCACAAAAACACCAACTGAACATAACCACAGACTTTATACTCATCAGCCACCGAAAATGACTGATACATCTCAACGCCTTGTTTGGGAGACTCGACTACGTCTGTTCAGGAAAATATATCGCAATAGAAGAGTCGTTTTAAATCCTAAAATAAAGTTGAAATTTATAAGGTATCTTCGTTCATTTCTTTCCTTCCCAAAATTCTCTTGTAGCTTTCGCATACAAAAAAAGCCAACAAGTTAGATGGGGTAAGAGGAGCAAATGGAGTCAGATATCTTAACCCAAAATATACTAAACAAAAGAAACCAATAACCAACTACAAATCTTCTTTTCCCATATATCTCACAGACGTTCTGGGATGAATCATCAGTGATATCCCTGGGTTTATCAGGGCATTTAGGTCTTTCTACATCAAACTCTCTTACCTTGGTGAGCCAGCTGATTATCAGCAACAACCTATGGACTCACTTTCTTATTGCAAAGCCATGTAGTGATTTTTTCTTGAACCCTTTTTATGACCTCCCTCTTAGCAGCTATTATTATAACGTCTACTCAAGGCTCTACAGTAAGGATCCTAAAACCGCCCAGCCGTTCACTTCTGTTGGCTTACTTAAAGTCTACCAGCCCAGTCTTATGTTCTACCAGCTCCTGGTATTTGGTCAGCTCCCTTGCATAAATTTCCGCCAGTTGCTCCTCTTAAGATAGTTAATTTTCACATGATCACCTGCTTAGTTAAATCTAATATGATTATGTTTTTTGGTAGTGTTATTTGCATGATGGGATCAGGGAACTTCGTCTTTCTTCCAAGATCCACTTTTAGTTGCTAATCTGGTGAATGAATCTCCTCTCTGGCATTGAAAAAGTGGATATTTTTTCTTGAGTTGTATGTATTTAACAGGATATGACACAAAGTCAATTTTCAAGCAGAGTTTAACAGGTTTGAATTCAAGATTTTTCTTCTAAACTGATTGCTTAACCAAAGCTAAAGAATTTAGTCTACTATTTATCTATAGCTGGAGAGAGAATAATTGGATTCATACATTTCCCAAGAGCATTAACACAATGTGAAATACAAACAGTCCCGTCGAGGATTTGAACTCGGGTCACCGTGTCCATTTCTCACGAAGATAACCATTACACCACGTTCACCTCCTCTTTTTCTGTGGGATTTTATGGCTGTAACAAAAACTTCTACCGGCACCTGATTGGGGTGGTATCAGTCAAAGCCTTGGTGCAGCTACTGAAGAGATACTGCAGGGATACTCTTCCTGTACACTGAAAGGTGTTTTACTCCTGCCTCGTGTGTGAAGATTTGCAGGGTATAGTAAGGTGTCGGATATTATGTAGTATAATACAGTTGGATCTTGACAAACAACGAGGATAATTTTCATACAAAAATATAGTCTTACATTTTTATTCTTCGACGATTACTCTTATGTGGAGCAGGAGAGCAGTCGAAGAGATTTGAAGCACACAAAGGAGCAATCGGGAGTCGGGACAGCCTGCGGGAACTGACTTCAACCAAAATTCTAGACCTTATATAGTCTTATATCTCCTACACGACCCACATAGCCGCGCCTCTTCTCTCACGCAATGCTAGTATTTCATTGATCATGGTTTACACCCATGCAATGCTTGTTTTTCATTGGCCATGGTTTATACCCACGCAGTGCTTGTTCTCCATTGGTCACCGCTTACACTCATGCATTGCTTTTTTCTGGTAGTCACTTTGTCGAATTTATATACGGCTGTATGTATCTGTCAACTACACCCGCGGGGTTCATCGTAGATCAAGACAATATATTACAATTAAGCGATGAAATTTAGCCCACGAAAACTACAACAAAATTATGTTCTGTCATATTGCATTTTCCTACCTAGTCGAAACTCATTAACTCACACTATCTTACTGACCTCAATGCTCGAAAGTATTTACTGGAGTCGATGTTGTTGCTCCCTCACACTGGCTTTGGTAATCTAGCAGCTTGGAAAGTGATGCAAGTCTGATTGCCCAACTGTCATCATCTCAGAAGAGTCATATGCCTCAAGCTACCTGCAACACTTTGGGTTCCCTAGTGTCTCCATACTGCACTGCATCTCTTGTTCTTGTCACCACAATTTCTTCAATAAGGTTACAAAAAGGAAGCTGAAGGATGTTGATGATCCCATAAACTGCAGCACTATTAGAGCTCCTTGAAGGCCAAACCTCTTTGGCAGATAGCTGCTGATCTTCCTCTCTAGATATTCCATTGTTGACAACAAGACATAATATATTTGCAGAGACTTATAAAACCATGAGTGAGATGATGTACTGGTATATCCAAGTTTTGAAACAGTCAAGTTATCCCGATTTATCAACCCTGATAAACCAGGCCTCAAGGTTATCACTGCTCTTGCTGATGACAGCTGTCTCCTTCAGGCTACAGTCAAAGAGTTTACCCAGCTTTTGATTGGCTTTTTTGTAAATATTTGGGTAGAACTTTCAAAAATTGGGAAGCAGAATATGTTCACTTTTCCTTTCTTTAACACAATAGATGTTGACTTTGATGGTCTTGAGCTCATCCTTACTCATGAGGTGAGATTCTCAAGTACTTGTAGGATCCATTTGTTGCCAAGAAGTAATGATGTTTGCAGGGTCAAGGTGATAGCTGCTATATACCAGTCTTTGTAAGAAGTCCTTTGCGCTTTGCTCTCTCCAATTTGACCACCATATTCATGATGAGGGAAAAAAGGATAACTGAAATGTTGCAGCCTATCATAATTCAATTCTTAAGCTTGTGTCACTGGGATATTATTGATACTGAAGTCACTCTCATCTAGTAGTTATTGTAGTAATCCAAAATGAGGTTATAGATCTTGCAAAGAATATGATATTTTTTAAGCACTTCTCCAACTGACCCGTATAGTATGGACTGTAGGTATTAGCAAAGTCCAATCATAAGACCACAAAGTCATCCTGCTCTCCTTGGTTTCTTTCAGTAGCTGTGTTACCATTCCTGTGTTCTGCAAGGATTCAGGAGTTTCAGAGATTCCACCCTTCTATAGTGATATTTCGATTTAATCATTCTTTAGAAGGGACTTTGTCAGCCATTAGGACAATCTTCGAAAAATATCTTGCTTTTAGTACAGTTCAGTGAAATAATTCTGAACTGCTTGATATCTTTGTTGTTCTCCATGAGGATTCATACCTTCACTAGTTGGTGATTGTTCCTTTCAGTCAGAAAACTCCGAAAAACTTTCACCAGACCCAAGGGTGGAAGCTAATCTTGTTTCCCTGATGATTTCCCGTGTCTCTTTCAAGCGTTGTTCCCTCATGTTAAATTTAGTTATTGGTGATGCTGGAATGATCAATTATTTGTTGTGGCCAACACCATCTAGGATATTGTAAAGAAAGATTTCAAGTTCACCCGTTGAGCCCTGAAGATAGCTCTTCTGTTTATCACCAAGGACTTTCTTATTAAAGTTGGCAATGAAAGATGGCCACTTATTTGCTCTTAACTTTCTTTATCTTCTTGACCATTCTTCTTTACAAAGAGTCTGCAAGTAGAAGACATTTCCAATTACACGTCACTTTGTGCTGCTTCTTGAGAATCCTTAGTTCCAGCTGTTGTATTTTAGCTGTTTGGTTCATTGTTGGCAGATCAACGCCTGTTGGGTTATTCCATGCCAAAGTCAGTTTAGCAATCATGGTCTATTATACACAAATGTATCTTTACAATGATTTTAAGCAGGTAAATATTTTATACTCCAAACTATTGGTGGAGCCCAGAAAATGTTGACTGCAAACTTTGTAGAGGGGTAAGAGCACCCCACTAAAAAGGTGTTCTGGGTATGTTTTGTCAGGATGATTATTCCCTTACAAGAAAGATGGACTCGTTCAATGAAAGACATAAAATATACAGACTAGACAGGGTTAGCGGTAGTAGCTAATTTTGCTATCTTTAGATCTTCTCTCAAGGCCGCCTGACATTGGTGCCGAGGAAGCCCAGAATTCGTTTGTCGAAATTTTTGGGGTTGTTACCAAAAACCGACTTTAAAACAAATTAGCACCCCCACCCACAAAAAAACAAAACAAAAACAAAACAAAACAAAAAACTACTGGACGTAAAGGTCTTAATGATAAAAATAAATAAGTCGGAGCTAAAAACAAACGAGACACAAGTTACAAATGCTTTATTCTATGAAAAGAACAAAAACAAACTACAGTTTGTGGGCTGCATATCTGTCCCTATGCTGGATATAATTCATTAACAAAGCATAAATCAAAGGCATTGTTAATAATATTATCTAAAATTACATGTACGTGGTGTATTAAATAACTTTCCAGACTTTTTATTGTACATGCATTTAAATTTGTCGTAGAAGATGACTGACTACTTTTTATGATTCCAGGTTCAAATGAACAGCTACAGCAGCAATTGGAATACATCCTACTAAAGCCTGATTGTCACAGCTGGTGAATTTTAAAAATACAATCTGGACGTGAGGACACTTTAGAAGAACGATATGCAATAAAATTCTGTTTTAAACTTGGAAAAATGCCACAGAAACGTATGGAATGCTTCAGACTGCTTTTGGACCATCTTGCATGAATCGAGCATTAATTTTTGAGTGGTATAAGAGATTCAAGGAAGGCAGGGAGTATGTGAGGGATGATGAGAGGTATGGGAGGAGTAAGGAAGTCAATACACCAGAGTTGATTAGCCAAAGAGTTAGGGTTAGGGTTACTATGGTGAGGTTTTAAGGGAGTTCAGGGAGAGATTCCGTCGGAAGAGGCCAGCACTCTTCAAATCGGGTCAGTGGCATTTCCACCTGGGCAATGCACCAGTCCACCACTCCAACCTTGTCACAGACTATTTGACTAAGATGGGCATCAAGACAGTTCCTCAGCCTCCCTAGAGTCCAGACCTTGCTCCCTGTGACTTTTGGTTATTCCCTAAGCTCAGAGGCTGTCGTTATGAGACAATTGAGGAGATGAAAAAGGCTGTGACGAAGGTCATTGATACGCTCACACAAGAGGACTTCCATGGGACTTTCCAGAAGTTGTTGGAATGGTACAACAAGTGCATTGCAGCCGGAGGAGATTACTTGGAAGGGGACTAGAGTTTCATGTGTATACTATCAATAAAAGTGGCCATAAGAAAAAAAGTCCGGAAACTTATTTAATGATCCTCGTATCTTACTTCCCTGTAAGCGGCTGAAACCAGCTCCTCTTTTTCTTTTTTCCTCTCCTAATAGGAAAAAAGCCCAAAAACTTCTTAGTAGAGAGTTTGTTATTTAGTCGGTGACCTCTTCTGCTTCGCTAGTTTCTTTACTCTTTTCTTTTTTCTTTCCGTTCAGAATTTACTGGTCCTTTAGACCTGAATTATTCCGGTTTGTTTTTCCTTGAGATGGCTAATAAACAAATTGGCAACTTCTAGTCCGCTCGTTTCAGAGAATTACTCGTCTCTCAGCTTGATCACAAAAGTGAATTTCTACTCCCAAATCCCCCGGCCTGCATCTCGCAGAGACTACCTGTTTCTCCGATGGGACATTTGAAATAAACATTTTGCACGAGCCATCTCCGGGAAGAACTTTACCCTACGATGTATTATCGAGAAAAGAGGTTGAAATTTTGCTTCCTTTCAAAAAAGAACCCTTGACTCTTCTCACAACTCTATAGCAGCAGTAAACCCACTGTTTCAGTAAATCAGATCCCAATAAGGACAGCCATGTCTCTTTTTGCTATGCTCCAGTTGGGTGAACGAAAAAAGAAATCTTTATAATCTGCTACTCTGTAATTAGAATAGTAAACTGTCGCTTTCCTTCAGTGAACAAATCGTTTTCCAAAATTTTTTACAGTATCACGCAGCTAAGACCGATAATCCTTGGGCCTCCCCGAGGGGGGCGTTCTCTGCGTTGGCAGGGCTTGGTTTATCGCCTGGCACCTGAGGCACTCCTTTTTAGGGGAATGCTGACGGGGATTTTTGAAGCTTCCTGGCGTGCCTGGCTTGCCTGGCTCCCACGTTAAAATGACCTTGTGCCATACTTCGATATTTGGAATATTTTGACTGTTTTGGCCCCGAACTCATATTTTTCACTAATGAGAATATTTCATGCCATTCTGCCCGGATCACTTCCCCGGGCAACAATAAAAAGGCGAGGTAACATTCTTTTACCTTCTTCCACGCAGGCTTTTCGAGCAGGAGAAACCTGTCCTGTCTTCCTCTTCTCGCTTCCCCACTGGCTAGCAGCAGGACAAGTCAGACAACATGACAGAGCACACATTATCTCTCTTTGCTTCCCAGCAGCTGGAAAGACCAGCCAACACGAGAGACCACATTAACTTTTCTTCAATGACTCATCTTCACTGACTCTCACATATTTCGAACTGTCCACTAAGCGCCATGAAGAGACCTCATCCAATCTATGGACCGTTGGTATCTGGGAAATCATTCTTTCATCATTCATCTTTCCTTCTAAACCAACGGATCCTCGGAGAAACAAATTGGATATTTTCAACTCCTGCTTTTAACTTCAGCACTTTAACCCCTGTCCTGACGACAACATTTCAACTACTGCTTTAACTTTAGCATTTTAATTCCTGTCCTGATGATAGCATCTCAACTCCTGCTTTGACTTCGGCGTCTTAATACTGGCTCTATCATTTACAACCTTTTTTAACCTCCTGCGACTTACAGCATAAGGGTTCCTTTTGTCTCAAGATGTTAATAAAACTTACAAATTGAAAACTATCTGTGAAGGTAACGTACCTGGGCATTCGAAGCGCGCACGAACGTGTCTGGCTTGTAGAGTGAAAACCGATATGGCTGCCTCGAGCATATTTGACGAGGGGAAATCTCGAACCTGCGAGAGGTAATTTGCACGTATGCAAATTGTTACGAGATCTCACAATAATACAAATACGCACGGTAACGGCTGAATGGGTGATTTTTTTTTTGTTCTGAGTGCATTTGCCCGACGAACGTGTTACATCGCAAGGAAAGAGAAGGAAGGAAAGAAGGAAAGAGAAGGAAGGAAGGAAGGAAGGCGAGGACCTGAAGGAGAGAAAGAAGGAAGGAACAGCTACTGAGAGAGAGGGAGAAAGCGTGACACTAACAACCGTGTCCTCTCTTGAATTAATACAAGAATCAGTTTCCTGTTGCCTTTTACGCCCGCTCTTGACAACACTATCAATACCTTCGTCGACTCATTTGTTCTTCCTTTTGATATAACAAGAGGCAACAGAACGCAACACTAACTGCCATTTTTGTATAAATGGTAATATCATATGCCCTCTTGTTATACGGTTGAAGAACTGCGCGTTTGATTCTATTTATCTTCCTTTGTACCAAAAGATTATAAAACTATTTGTTAATCTTTTCCAGATTCAATCTTTTTTATTGATAAACTCAGTCACATCATTTTAGCGATGAAAAAATTCTGATTTCGCCGACGAGGAAAAGAAAGGACTCGCAAGCACGCCGTAATAAAAGTACGGTGGATTTTTTCCTCTCTGTCAATATGGAGGATTAAAAAATTGCTATGTTGAAACCATTAAAACAGTAACAACAAAGTATGTTTATAAAAAGTTAAATATTAAAATTGAAATCAGTTGGTAACCTATTTCCAGCATACACTCTCATCAACTAACACATACATTCACGCACGCATTTACAAGGGAAACAACTCAATAAAATTTCATTATGATAGTTTACCTTTGTATTCACAATGTTTTTTTAACATAAGTTGCAGGTTGACTTTTAATAAATTGTTAATCAACTTATTAATCCAAATACTTTTAATCTTAACAGCCTTCATTTTCCATTTCTATGACATTTAGTGAGTGGCTATGCATGTTTGTTTATTCTAAACGGACACAACCTTCTATGATTTGGTCTAAAATTTTTGCTTTTTTAATTCATTCTTTTTTTTCAAAATTGCCTTTTACTGAAATAAAACTGTAAATATCACATGTTTTAAGATATTGGAACAAAAGGCATAATTTAAAGAAAATTGTTTTCGTTGTTTCTCATGAGTACTGTAACGTAGTTATTTACTCAGCTAAGTCTGACACAAGACAACGATAGTGAGGTGTCTAGTAATAATGTAGCAGAAAGAAACTTATATTTTTGTTTGGCACGTAATTTAATTTGACCGTTAGAATCGCCGAACATTTTCACCCAATCAGGATAACGTGTCCTATTCAGCCCGAACCATATTTCCTAGCAGCACCAAAAATTGAAGAAAACCCGCGAAACTCTCTCTCCCATAGAAATCCTCAATGGGAACGGACGTCTATTCGTTTGCTCCTGAATTGCAGAAGCAGCATCATACACTATGAGGAGAGCCATCAAGTTTATGGATCCCTTGGGTCTATTCTTCTAGACCAAGGGATCCTAGTTAAAAACAAATTAGATGATACAGTCTAACAACTTCCTACCTTCTTTCCTTACTACGAGACTCGTAGTATACCAGCGTTAATCTCTTACTTCATGCTGCCATTAAAACCTTGATACAAAACCTAACGACGTCTTCGTTCTTCTCCACCACCTTTATTTTCCATCAACATTTAGCGAGGGGATAACAACCAACGAAATACCAACGCTACCAACGAAATACCAACGCTACCAAGGTTATACCAACGCAACCAATGTAATACCAACATAACCAATGTAAAAGCCAACCTAAACCTTCGCTATAAGAGCAGTACTGACTACACTAGCTACTTGGTTCGCGAGATTAGCTTATTAACCATTACACTACAGTTGGTGCCCTTGTTTTGAGTGTTGACATATATTTATGAGTGACTAAGGCGAATTTTAGTAGATCATTTTTTCACATTTGTATGCATCTCTTGTAGAAAGGACAAAATTTAATAGCTTATCCATTTTAAGAGCGAATTCTTATTTTTAAAATTTAAATAGATTCACTTTATATGTTAAGAGCAAAATAATTTGTTTCTCTTTCAATCTCTCAACATACTGAGAATGGTTTTGATTTTAGATTAATAAAAACAATAATTTTATAGAAATAAAAACTAAACGTAGCTTCGAATCTTATAAATGAAAGTAATGGAATATTTCGTGATATTTTGATCATTTAAAAAGTTTCAGTTGTTACTTTAAGATGAAATAACATTTCTCAGAAATAAGTTTAAATCCTTTGAATCATTTTATTCAACTTTTTATTTATGAAGTGATATTTTTGCCTCGAAGTCGAGTTGAAGATTTTTCTGTTTACCAACGCTCAAAAGTTGCACTTTACCAGTTGCATACCAATTTCTTGCAAGATCAAGATTCAAGTAAAAATATAACTTTGACCGTCCTCCAATGGATTCTGCTTAGATTTTGAGAATTGAATAAATTTGTTAGAAAAAAATATCAATTTGCAAATTGTCGTCCATCTTCTTTCTGGAACATTGATTGTCTTCTTTCTTCTGGGTTCTGAGCCTAAACAAGGACACCTAGCTGAAGATATCTTCGTTCTATAGTTGTTGAATAATTTTACTACTACTACTACTACTACTAATAATAATAATAATAATGATAACAATATTGATAATTATAATAATGCAAATTAGCGTAAAAAGAGTACAAGACTAGATACAACTGGGTGGGTAAAGTGATCCACAGGAAATTATGCAAGAAATTGAAATTGAATACTACCTAACCAGTCCACTGGTCAAGCGGTTAGAGTGTTCGCAAATGGCCCGGGAGTCTGGGTTCAATCCCAGGTCGAGTCATACCAAAGACTCAAAAAGTGGTACTTGATCCCTCCTAGCTTAACACTCAGCATTATAAGGATGGATCAAGGATAAAGAGGAGCAATTAAGGGAAAGGAGTAGCGCCCTTCTCTACACCTCGGTGTTATTATAGCTAATGAAAAGAGAACCTTCTGGTCACCCTCGACTATAGTCGCCAATTTTACTTACTTACCTAATGTTATATGCACAAACCAAAATCCTTTCTGGAGAATGAGACGTACATAATTCTCTGGGATTTTGAGATATTCACAGATCACCTAATCCCGGCCAGAAGACCAGACCTAGTGAGAGTTAACAAAAAAAAAAAAAAAAAAAAAATGAGAACATGCCGAATAGTGGACTTTGCCGGTCCCAGCGGACAACTGGGTGAAAATCAAAGAAAACGACAAGAGACACAAGTACTTTGACTTTGCTAGAGAACTAAAAAGTTATAAAACATGAAGGTAAAATTGTAATTGATGTGGTAAGAATGTCGTGAATAAATAAATAAATAAATAAATAAACAAAAATTTGAATTGAATTAAAAAAGAAAATTATTAAAATATGCAGAAACTCCCAGAGGCCTCTGATAGGAAAAAGGGACAACGCATGCGTAAAGAAAAAGGGACCACCCGACAAAAGGAGGAAGATCATTCTTTTTTCTGCTGTGACCAGCGGAGTTATAACACCTTGGTAACTAGCGGGGGCGCCACGCATTCGTAGCACCAGCCTCGGTTAACAGTGTAGCAGAAAGAACTTGGTATTTTTATTTGGCGCGTAAATTAATTTGACCGTTATGGTCGACGCATATTTTCACCCAATGAGGATGACTTATTCCATTCAACCCGGACCATTTTCAGGGACAACATAAAAATGGGGAGAGCCCGCCAAAATGTTCTCTTCCTCAGAACCTTTCAAACAGGACGGACGCACTTTCTGTCCGCTCCCTGCATAGCAGCAGAAGCACAATACCATGAGGAAAGCCATCTAATCTATGGACCTCTTGAGTCTACTCTCTTAGACCAAGGGCTCCCAGTTGAACATGAATTAGATGCATGGAATCAGCCACACACCGGAACACCTTTATGTCGCCTCCAACTTTTGCTATTTCGACAGCGACGCGCAACCTCGCTCAGACATCCAACTACATCATTCCTGTCCTTAAACAGCAAACCCAAAATTTGCTACAGCTATGGCGAAGCATAACTCTGCTCAGGCATTTAGCTGCTAAAATTCCGTCTCAACTCCATAACTGTTTCCTTCCTTCCTTCCAACGAGACTTGCAGCATAGAGGTACCCTTTATTCTCGCTGTCATTAAACTACTAGATTGAAAACCATCAATATCTACGCCTTCATTATTTTATTTTATTTCTTTTAATATAACAAGAGGCAACAGAACGATATAACGTCAACTGCCAATTATGTTTAAATGGTAATATCATCTGCCCTCATGTTATAACAGTATGCCAAAATATAAAAAGCTACGAAATGGACCTATCGAACTACGAACTAAAACACTGAACTTGGACAAACTCCCCAAAACGACTAACAGGTTATTAAAGCTTTAAAACGGCAAATGAGGACACATACATACCAAGAAACGATTAACGTATTTTTAAAGACCTTGACTAGGGGATTCAACCATTTCAATTGTATTCAGGGAAGATTCCCTCACCCATTGAATGGTTGTTGAACCCAGGAAATAAAGGAATAAAAAAAACCCCCATCTTCGTCTTCTATCTGTTGCTATCCTCTTTCGTATAATTCTTTTTGGGCCTTCTTGTTCAAGGATTTACATCAACAAGACAACGTGGGGTAAAATAGAATAACCTCAGAATAGAGTCAGATAAAAAACGGTAACACAGCTTGCCCTGACCCCATAAGAACAATCCCCAAAGGCTTGGTAAGTGGGCTCGATGAGTTAGAAATCGGAGGACGAGCCGTGACTATAGCACTGTTGAAGTCGGTCAGGATACTGAGAAGAGTCCTAGAGATTTGAGCAGACTTTCTGTCATTCTGACTACCGTGAAAGTCCATCAGCTAAAGTTGGTGTGAAAAACTCGCAAGGAGTTATATAATAGACATATCTATAAAAGGGAAATTTGTCGAGAAAACTGAATTCATTTTAAGAGCAATACAATATAATGCCATAAGAATTAATTATGTCAAAGAAAAAGTTGATAATACGCAGAAGAAAAGCGAATGTAGGTTATCTGGAAACAGAGATAAAAGAGTCAATCCCATTATAAGCAAATGCAGCAAACTGACACAAACGGAATACAAGAGTAAACATGACTGCAAAGATGATCCACTGGGAATTGTGTAAGAGACTAACATTTGGTCATGTTGCCAAATGGTCAAAGCAAAAACCAGTTTGTCTCAGAAAACGAGATACATAAAATTCTCTGAGTTTTTGAAATACAAACAAACCACTAAATACCGGACCTGGTGTTAATTAATATGAAGAAAAAAACTTGTCGTAAAGTGGATTTTACTGTTCTAGTGGACCACAGAGAGAAGGTAAAATAAAACGAAAAGATAGACAAATACCTGGAGCTTATCGGACTTTACACTCCTATAATTTAATTTGGGCGGTATGCCACTTGTTCCCACAACAAAGATTGCGGACGCACACATATTCAGTCTCGGGAAACCATTAACCAGGAGAACCACGTGACCTGCGTAAAACTACGTCCGCGCATAAATTTCGTCCTGCGTTTGGAGCCACTTCCAAGACACGTATTTTCTATAAATACGTCGTCTTCAAACACTCTTCCTCTTTTTTTACACAAATTCTTCGCAGCGGATACACGATCTCTTTTCAGTATGACATTCTTCCTATTCATCAACAGGAGTGAAAAGCAAAAAATGGATAAGCTTCGCAGACATTCATTTCTTCAATATACATTGACTATGAGACTTTTTCCAGTGTCAGAGAAACCGACTTTTTCGAACCACAAAAAGAAAGACATTTAAATATGTAATCCAACTTAATAGGACGTTTCCGTCATTAACCTTTTTGTAGTTTAGTTGTCTTAGTTACACACACACACATATTTTTTATGTATCAATGTCTGTTTTATTATAGTATAAAAATTTGTTTTGTTCGTCGACTTGTTTTAAATGTTCCTTTTGTCCGCGTCGTTTCATATCCTTTACTCATTCATTTGCTTCATTCGTTTATTACCTTTTTCCATGTGCCTTATTCCAAGCAAAACTTATATAAACTTTATGTACATTAAATTATGGGGGACTAAGCATAGCTACCAAAATAAGTCCCCCTACAAGCTGAAAAGACCTGGAAAAGAGATTGGAGAAACTACAAATCAGAGGAAGGATCAAAACCATACAGATCACAGAACAGTTAAATTCGGCTAAAATATTTAGAAGAGCCCTGGAAACCTGGAGAGACTTCAGTGAAAAAACACCAGTTAAATCTGGTGTGAAAAACTCAAAAAGAGAAAAATTAACAGAGCAGTAAATTTGCGATAGAGATCTGCTAAAATGTTGATCACAATTGGCAAATTGATCTCTTTTAAAAAGAGATATTTTGGCAAATAAGTGACCCAAATCATCCAATAAACATAACACTAATATCACAATCACTTAACTCTTACTCTTTCTTTCTTTATATGTATGATGAATTAATCGATTTCGGTACACTTAAGCAAAGTCACCCTTTAATGTTACTTTTTCTATCCCAATGAATATTCATGCAGAGTTTTAATGAACTCCACCCATCAATCTTAAAGGAGATAGCTTACAAAATTCACTAAAACAAGCACCAATTTTGAATGTAGATACGCGATTCCTTCGATAAATACTGAATGTTTCTAAGGCAATCAGTGTTCCAAGTTAAACTAATTGATAATTTTTATTACCTTATTTTGACAATGGCATTTAAAAAATATTTTATATCAATGCTTATGTAATGAACAAAGTAAGCTTTCAATAATATCAACATTCTTCACAAATCATGTGTAGATATTTCTAGGAACCTGATTAAGGTTATTTTGCTTTTTAGAAATCGTTTAAACGACTTTCTCTGCCATAAACGAGTAAGATTCTATTTATTAATAACTTGACATCTGAATTCAACGAGACGTTCATACATTTTACGCTAATTTTACTCTTTATTGTTCAGTCGTTTATCAATAAGCAATTTAAAAGAACATACGTAAAAGCATCTGAATCAGGAGGAAAAAGAGGGAAAAGTCGCAAAACGACAATTCTATCAAGCGTCTTTCAGAATGAGATTTACCATAGTTGTCAGTTGGGGAATGCTGAAAGAACTTAAAATGAAACATTGGTTTCCTCTTAACTTTGACAGGTTACTGACATATGGGGGCCAGGAGCCACTTTGAAAAGTTTTCTCTTCCTCTGTTAAAAAAGGAAACATCCATCATGTCCACAGGAATTATTTTCACAATTGTATGGCAATAACAGAAAGTAGCCGATTGTTGAAACGGTTTCTCAGCATTTCCATCTGCAAAACAAAGAAGTGATTTTTTAAGGTGAATCATAGGAAACAATTTTTTGGTTACTATTTTTCCTTTTCTTTATCGGGAAGGACGTAATTTATTCACAAAATAAATCATGTTGAAAAATTCTGTTGATTTTTTGACCAGTGTAGATTTTGTTAGAGTATATTGTCGGGTATATCAAGGTGTCACTTGATCTTGAACAGGACCCATAAGCCGTTGATCATCATTTTCAATACAGATGATGAAAGAGCTTTAATTTTCTATCTTTATTTCTTGGTGTAAAATTTTTACTGCGGGAAGAGTAATGGTTTGCTATTCTAATTACAGAGTAGCGGATTAAAAAGTTTTTTTTTGTTCACCAACCTGGAGGGTGGCAGAAAAGGGCATGGCTGTTCTTATTGGCATCGGATTGGCCGAAACAGTGGGTTTTCTACTGCTATTGTGGTGGGGGAAGAGTCAAGCGTTCTTTTTTAAAGTTGGAGAAGGAAGTAAAATTTCGGTCTTTTCTCGACAACACATCGTAGGATGAAGGTCTTCCCGGAGATATAAAAAAGTTTATCTTAAAAAGCTTAGCAGAGAAACAGGTAGTTTCCGAGAGATGCAGACCTGGAGATTTTTGAGTTGGAAATCACTTTTATAGTCAAGCTGACAGATAAATAGTTTTCTGAAACGAGCGGACTTGAAGTTGCGAATTTGTTTATTAGTTATCTCGAGGAAAATCAAACCGGAATAATTCAGGTCTAAAGGACCTGTAGATTCCGAACAGAAAAAAAACAAAAAGCAAAAAACTAAAGCAAAGCAAAAGAGGTCGTCGACTAAACAACATTTTCCCACACACAACAACGAAAGAAAAAGAAAGAAGGAAAAATGAAAAGTGTAAAGAAACTAAAGAAAAGAAGTTGCCGACTAAACTAAAAATATTCCCCAAAGATAACAAGAAAGACAAAAAAAAAGAAAGAAAGAAAGAAAGAAAAGGAAAAGAGTAAAGAAAATAAAGAAAAAAGAATAAGACGTCGCCGACTAAACTACAAACACTCACCTCAGACAAGAACGAAAGAAAAAAGAGTGAAAGAAAAAAAAGAAAGAAAAAAAAGGAGCCGGTTTCAGCCGCTTATAGAGAAGTAAGATACATGTAATTTTAGATACTATTATTAATGTTACCCTATTTTTTATGTTATGTTAATGAATGTAAGAATTATACAATTTTTGCTACGGTTTTTAATGTTGCTTTTGTTTTATGTTTTGTTAATGAATTATATCCTGCATAGCGACTGGTATGCAACTCAAAAGCTGTAGTTTGTTTTTGTCCTCTTTATAGAATAAAGCTTTTGTAACTTGTGTAATAAGTGTCTTGTTTGCTTTTAAGCTCCAATTTATTTATTTTTATCACTGAGACCTTTACGTCCAGTATTTTTTTGTTTTGTCAATTTGTTTTAAAGTCGGTTTTTGATAATGTTGTGAGACCGAAAATTACCTGCGTCATGGACTCTTCCAGCACTATATTACTAACGTAGTAATGTCCTAATACCGTAGCATACGGTAGCAGTAGTACAAGAGTACTAAAAGTACGACTACCAATATTGGACACTATCCTTTGTAACTTATGTTAATATATCTTTCTTACCTCTAAACCGTGTTCCGTGTTTTCCTTCTGTGTACCGACTTTGGGTCCACATCAGTGGCGACGTACCGATTCGAGAAACGCACTCACGCCGAGAGCCTTACCAGTCCCACATTCAATAGCGACAGAAAGATTCGAGAATTTCGTCCTCACCATATCAGAGGACTCGCTCAATCACACAGCAGTGTCGAACGAGAAAAATTAAACTACACCAGCGACTACATTAAAAAATATTCCGCTTACCAACATCAGTGATGAACTAGCGATTCGACACCTACGGAATATTTAAGATTATTAAAGTCTGTCCTAATAATATAACGGTCAACGAAGTATCGAGAACGATTGCTTATACGAAAAAAAAAAAGCCAGTTTGTTCACAAAACAAATTGACAAACTCAAGCTTTTGGAAAAACTATTCACCAAATTCATCGAGGCGAGTTTTTTTTTCTATTTTTAAAAAAAGAAAGCAAGTTCTCATACAACAATAGAAAAAAATCTCAAGCATTGTTTTTTTTACTTCGGTTAATTTTTTAGGATAATTTTTTCTTCTCCCCTCCCCACACTTCTAAAAAAAACTTTGTCTACAATTACAAAATTTCCCCAGGGAAGACCAGAAAAAAACCTGCTTACTTGCAAACACTTATGCAAATGAACCTGTTGGGCGCCCACCAAGAAATAATTTTTCTTTATTTTATTCCAAGCTAAAACTATTTTGGCTAACAAAACAAAGTATTAAAAAATGTGGAGGAATTTTAAATGACCAAATTTAACAAAAATACGGATAGAAAGAAGCTGAACCAGTAAGTAGTTCAATTCCTTTTTTCTGCAAAAAAAGTCTAGATTCTTGTGTACCCTCCCCTGGTACACGGGTTTCAAAGCAACAGTTATTGCTGTAATTTTCTTTGCCTTATTTACCTCCTTTAGTTGACATATTATCGAAATATGGAAGAATTCCAAAAAAAACTATCATTCAATTGCTAAAGGCTAACATGGATCAGCAACAAAAATTCGAAGAAAGACAGCAAAAATTGGTTTTGGAGTTACATAAACAACAATTAGAATTCCAACAACTTACACGGCATAAAACTGAACTACAGAAAAAAACACTTTGAAGCATTACTCGTAAATTCATTAAATGGCTCAAAGAACTCTGAAAAAGACACAATATTTTCCCAGAGTACAATCTATAACTAGATTGATACGTACCAGAGAACGACAAAACGTTCGAGGTTTTTTACAGGTGCTATGAAGATATTTTCAACGTAGACTGTGAACAATGGCCAAGTAAAAAAAAGTACGTATACAATTAAGAAAACTGGGAACAACCGAACATAATAGGTTCGTAGACTTCATATTACCCAAGAAAAGACTTGGATTTTTCTGAGACTATTAAGCTCCTATCGGAACTATTCGGGACTAACACAACCTAGTTCCACAAACGTTGGAAATGCCTAAATACAGTCAAGGACAACCAGCAAGATTTTTTAACGTTTGCAGCATCGGTGAACGAGCTCTGTAATGACTTCAAACTAGCCGATCTGACAGGCGATGATTTCAAGTGCTTAATATTTGCACAAGGTCTAGTATCAGCAGAAGACGCCAGGTACTGACCAAGCTTGAAAACGAACAAGGATTGACTCTCCAAAAATTGGCAGAGGACTGTCAAAGAGTAATTTCAGTCAAGTGTGATTCAAAAACAACCGAAGAATCAGGTGTGCCTCAGATTAGAAAAATCAGAAGCAAGTCAACCGCCTATTCCGTCAAAAAGTCAAAAGGCAAATCTCATGTTCTAAATCCCGCAATAAACAAAACGCAAATAGGTTAAAGAAACCGCCTGGACCATGTTACTATTGTGCATTGGAAGAAATTCTGTCCAGTCAAGAAGAAAAAATATTGCAAAAATTGCAATAAAAATGGTCATAACTTAACTTAGTGCTGGTACGCCAACATAACGAGAAAACCCAAGAGTAAAACGCCAACATAACGAGAAAACCCAAGAGTAAAATTAGGCAAGCTCCAATCAGACGAGATAGTCAATAGGAAATTAAGGAAATATGTGACTGTTGATATTTTTAATAACTCCATTAAATTCCAGCTTGACTCGGGTTCTGATATCTCAATCATCAATTGGCGTATTTGGCGAAAATTAAACAAGCCGACCCAACTGAAGACGGATAAAACAGCAAAATTCGTAACTGGCGAGATTATTAATATCTTCGGCGAGGTAATCCTTACAGTAACACTAAATGGAGTTACCAAAAAGCTGAAAGCCTACGTACTAAAAAATTCGGACAACTTGTTCGGAACAGATTGTATAGAAAAATTCAATCTATGGGATTGCCTAATGAGTACATTTTGTCGCAAAATAGAAAGTAAAATGTCCAATTTGGTAAATCTCAAAAAGGAACTCAAACAACGATTTCCCGAGTTTTTTTCCGACAGCCTTGGGAAATGTTCTGAATTAAAAGCTAAGCTCAAGATGAAGGACAGTGCACAACCGGTATTCAAGAATAAACAGAATGTCCTTTTTGCAGCTCAAGAGCAAATCAACAAAGAATTAGATAAACTTGAACAAGCAGGTATTCTGTCAAAAACAGACTTTAGCGAATGGGCAGCACCTACGGTCCATGTAAAAAAGAAGTCCAACACAAATACGAATTTGCGCCGATTTCTCCACAGGGTTAAACGATGCCTTGCAGGATCACCACTATCCTCTCCCAAGCCCTGAAGAATTTTTCAACTAACTAAATGGTGGAAAAATCTTCTCCAAGATTGACCGCTCAGACGCATATCTTCAGATAGAGGTAGATGAAGAAAGTTCCAAATTGCTCTGTATTAACACCCATAGAGGTTTGTACAAATATACCAGACTGGCTTTTGGATTAAAGGTTGCGCCCGCAATTTTCCTGTATGCTGGGCGATCTTTGTTGCATAGCCGTATAATACATTTACAACCATACACATATACATGCAGAAACATAATCAACAATAATGACGAACGAACACATTTCTTTAGAAAAATATACCTCTCACACTTTATTCGAAATGGTTGCGAGAGGGTTGCAAAAGGGATGTGTGTGAGAGGTGAGTTGGAGACTGAACAGACTGCTACATATTGACCCCCAGTTTCTCTGACTATAGCAGCACTTCTTTTCTCATTCTGCTGGGCTGCTCAACCGGGGGTACTGAGGGCCCAGCTCTCTGCTGAGAGCTGGTTCTCACTGCCTCGAACTCGAACTGCTGACTCCAACTAACTCGAACTCTCTGTGGCACCGGGTTATATAATTGTTTGACATCCACCTGCTTCCTGTGAGCGTCGCATTTGCACCGAATTCAACTCGTCCACGATCAAGGTTATATCTTGATATCTTCGACCGGATGCACATGTTCATCGATTGACGGCTGGGTCGAAGATCAATATGTTACACCTTGACTACGCTACAGCCTATTTGGATGACATACTGATTACCAGTAAAACTCCGTCAGAGCACCGGAACCATATAATAAACGTATTCGAGAAGTCACAAGAATACGGGTTCAAAATCAAGGAGGCAAAGTGTGACTTTTTCTTACTAGAGATCAAATACTTAGGTCACATTATAAATAGAGACGGTCGTCGGCCGGATCCAGAAAGAGCCAATGCGATCAGAAACATGCCGGTCCCAGATAACGTTCAAGCCTTACAAAGCTTCCTCGGCCTAACTAACTTTTACCGAGGATTCATTAAGAACATGCAGAAATTGAAAGGGCCTCTCAACGAACTCTTAAAAAAGGACAAACCATCGTTTTGGACCCCTGAATGCCAAGAGTCATTCGAAAAGATCAAGAAAAACCTTACTTTGAATCTCTCCCTCACCCACTACGACCCTACTCTCGACATCAGTGTCGCAAGTGATGCAAGCTCATATGGCATCGGTGCTTGCATTCTCCATAAACTGCCAGATGGTTCGCGAAAGGCTGTGGCACACGCATCTAGATCCCTACTGCCAGCTGAGAAGCAATATTCCCAAATAGAGAAAGAGGCTCTAGGGATAATATTTGCCGCCACAAAGTTCCACAGGTACCTACATGGAAGACGGTTCATACAATAAACGGACCATAAACCCCTAATAACAATCTTTGGGTCCAAGAAAGGCCTGCCAGTCTATACTGCAAATAGACTACTTCGTTGGGGAACGATTCGCTTAATTTACAACTTCAAGATCGAGTTCCTAACATCTAAAAATATTGGCCACGCGGACAGCTTATCGCGACTCATTCCCAAAAATACGGAAGTCTTTGAAGACACTATTATTGCTGCTCTAAGAACAGATTGTGAAATCAAAAACATGATCGCAAATACAGTCAAAGAGCTCCCAGTGACTTTGGCCGACATAAAAAGGGAGTCTCGAGAAGATGAATTCTTTCAATCCATCAAAAACAAAATTCACGATAAAGACCCCAATGTGTCTGAAGTTTTCTCCCTCTGTGATGATGTCCTACTGTATAATGACCGTGTAGTGATTCCAAACAGCTTACAAAGAAAAATCCTCAGAACCGTACGAAAAGCCTCATGCGCTGCTATGTATATTGGCCAAACATAGACAGGGACATATCAGACATGATAGAATCTTGCAAGGGATGTGCGCTTGCAGCAAAATCTCCAACTACAACGTGCAAACCATGGCCAAAAACAGACCATCCATGGCAGAGAATCCATTGGGATTTTACAGGGCCCATAGAAAACATGTACTACCTCATTGTTGTCGATGGCCACCCAAAATGGCCTGAGGTCTTACAATGCACGATCGGATTTTTACACGAGCTATTCAAGCGCTTTAGTGTGGTAGATTGTGTGGTGACTGACAAAGCCACGTAATTCACATCAAGTGAATTCAGAGACTTTTGCAAGACGTATCAAGTGGACCACATTACAACGCCTAAGTATCACCCCAGGTTGAATGGGCAGGCCGAGAGATTTGTGGACACCTTAAAAAGGGCTTTAAAAAAGGTACTAGGGACACCGACGGATAGAGCATTAATACCGTAGCATGCGGTAGCAGTAGTACAAGAGTACTAGAAGTACGACTACCAATATTGGACACTATCCTTTGTAACTTATGTTGATATATCTTTCTTACCTCTAAACTGTGTTCCGTGTTTTCCTTCTGTGTACCGACTTTGGGTCCGCATCAGATAACGACCCCAAAAATTTCGACTCCGGCTCTGAATCCTGTTATTTCAGAAAAAAGGGGAAATCCTCGGTTAAAATTCTATTATTTTAGGGAGAGAAATTGTCTTTAGTTACATAGAAGTAAATCGCTTTATAATTTGTTAGTTTTTTGTGCTATTTCCTTACCTCAAAGCCGGAAAACTAATTGCAAGAAGACATTTTTGCAGAAAACTCAAATCATTAAAAAAAAAAATTCTCTAAAACTTATAAGGTCTAAGTTGCGTTTTATATATATATATATATATTATGTGCATACAAAGAACACATATAGCTTCATAGCGAAGATATTAAATACCACGATACCGTCAATGGATGGAAGTTTGTCACGGCATCTACGTAGAAAAACTCTATTAACGCTGCGATAGGAGGTGTAAGTATGCTTATCGGACCACGGGCCTTAAAATCACTAAATCGCATCGAGAAAATACTACCGAGGATGATGGTAGCTAAGTTTAATGGCAACCCTAGCGCAACAATCAACTCCTGCAAAAGCCCTATCAATGTTAGTGAAGAAATGGACCCCACCGCCTTCTGTAACGAGTTATCCTCCCTTGTTCGCAGCATCCCGAAACACAACGTTCTCGTCATCGGTGGGGATATGAATGCCCAAATTGGTAAAAATGTAAACAGCAAATTCAGCTGACACTTGTCAAACAGAAATGGGGAACATCTAACAGATTACACGCAAGAAAATGAATTAACATGCCTCAAAACTAAATTTCAGAAAAGAGAGGGAAAACTATGGCCCTACACCTACGCAAACAATACTAAAGCACAGATTGACTACATCCTCATTGATAAGAATTGGAATAAGAGCACATTGAATTGTGAAGCATATTCCTCTTTTGAAGTTGTGTCGTCCGATCACCAAATTGTCAAAGCAAAGATACGACTGAGCCTACGAAGGAATGCGGCCCGAACGACAACAATCGTACATTACGACTGGTCCCTGCTTAACAAGAAGGATATTAGATATAAATATGCGTTAACACTTAGAAACAAATTCGATGCACTTCAGGAGATATCAGAAACACCTACTCTGAAAGATGAATATGAGAACTTTGTCAATACCCACTTAGAAGCGGCAGCAGAAAGCATACCGACTAAGCAAAGAGCTAAACCTAGAGTACCATGGGAGATTTTAGCGGTTAGAGAAAAGCGTGCAGACGTGAAAACTGCCTCCAAATGCAATAGGAAGGATCCAACAAATATCAATGCTCAGAAACTTAAGAAAGCACAAAATGAACTAACTAACGTATACCTAAAAGAACAAAGAAAGAATACATACAAAATCAGATCCATAAGATTAGAGATTCGGCTGAAGATAGGCAATCTAGGATAGCATGGCAGACGATAAACGTTGTGAGCAGAAGGAAAAGTACCACGAAAGCTAAACTGTAAGCTGCCAGCCAAGAAGAACGAATACACCTGAGGAAACAACATTTCGCGAATTTACTCGGAAAACCTCCTAAAGTTATGCATGAACCAATCACGAAAATTATTAGTTATCAATTAGACATCAAACTAGGACAGTTTACGCAAGAAGAACTCGACTGAGTACTATGAAAAATTAAAAATAGGAAAGCAGCAGGGCTTGATGAAATACCCCCATAAGTATGGAAGACAAGGGAATTCGACGACATACTGTTCCGACACTGTAATGCTGTATATAACCAGAACACAATAGACAGATGAACAAAAGGATGCATCATCCCTTTCCCTACGAAGTATGACCTCAGAATAGAACTACTGAGGTATAACCGAGGTATAACCCTTACATCTAGAGGGACCAAGATCTACAATGCTCTACTACGCAACCACAGAATTGAAAATTGAGAAAATACTTAGGAAGAACCAAAATCGATCCACATCACAAATTTTGACTATCCGTCGAAGGTTTACGTGCAAAAAAACTTGAGATAACAATATTATTCTTCGACTTCTCCTAGACCTTTGACTCCATCCACAGAGGGAAGATGGAGCAAATACTTCTCCTCTACGGCCTCCCCAAGGAAACTGTCGCAGCTATAATGATGCTATATAAAAACATGAAAGTAAAAGTCCGCTCACCGGATGGAAACATCTGGCTAATTAGACGAATCAATTCCAATCTAAAAAAGAAAAAAATGATGGAGCAAATCTTGATATTTTCTGAGCATCAGTTTTTGGTGAAATATAGGATTGTGAAAGTGCAGCAGCTTTCATACCAGACCAAGTTTTCGTTTGGCTTTTCTTGTTTTCTAAATTGAAAATTCATTTGATGATGTGGAGGATATTAAAAAAATACAAGAAATACGCCCGGAAATAAATAGGGAACCAAAACGAGACACCAATACAATTGTCGACACACCAAATACCGAAAAACAAGAACACTCTAACCAAAAAGAACCACAAACTAATGACAATCGAAACATCACACACCCAACCCACACAGAACAAATACAAACAGAAGAGGAAATGAGTTTAGAAAATTTAAAGAGAATTATGTATGAACAGAAGACTAGATTACCATCGCTAAGAAACCAAGACTGGAGAACAGTCAAAGCAGAAACTGAAAAAAGATAAATGAATGGTTAACACATATCTCAACGAAAAACAACGGAATTGAACGAACTAATCTATGTGAGAGCGAAGTTAGTCTGTAAAAAAATCAGAGTTCCTCCAAAAAACACTCGCAGAAACTTAAATCCTGGATGGGAAATTCGACTGGAAAATAAGATAACAAACAAAAATGATAAGACAGAGGAAAAACGCGGGAACATGTTGGGACAAAAGGAAAACACCCCACAAGTAAAACTGACAATACAACTCGTGGAAATAAACCAGAAGGTACTGGAGAAAGAAGGCTGACCAAAAAGTTATTGAGACAGGACAAAGCAAAATAATGGAAAAAAATTCTCCCAGAAAATTGGGGGAGATTTCACGAAGACATACTCACAACCAGATGACAAGGAAACAAAACAATTTTGGAGCAAAATACGGGAACAAAAGAGAACATAGAAAAGCCGAATGGATAAGCAATATGCGAAAAGAGTTAGAAGGACTCGAAGAAGGACCGAAGGCGAAAATACACATCAATTCACTCTGAGCAACACTAAAAAAATACCAAATTGGAAAACTCCTGGTCATGAAGGCACACATGGATTCTGATTCAAAAAATTCACTTCCATCCGTGACAGACTAGTAATCGAAATGAACAGATATTAACTAGAAACAGACTCGAATGGATAACCAAAAGAGATAACATATTGATCTAGAAAGACCGCCGCAAAAGAACTGGCCAAACAACTACAGACCCATAACCTGCCTACCTATGATGTGGAAAATACCAACTGCACAAATAAGGAAGGAGATTTATGAGCTACGGACTCTTCCCCGAGGAACAGAAAGGATGCCGCAAGAAGACCAGAGGCACAGGAGAGCTACTGTACACTGAGTATCACATCCTTAACATGATTAAGACGAGACGAAAAAATCTAGCTATTGACTACAAAAAGGCATATAATATGTTCCTGCAAAGCTGGATAATTAACTGTCTCAAAATGTACAAGATATTAGACGAGGTCATAAACTTTATCGAGAAAACCATGGGAACCTTGAGAGTGGAATTGACACCCGGAGGGAAAAGCTTGCCAAGCAAAGACCCAGAGAGTTATATTCCTAGGAGATGCACTATCACCATTAGTATTTGTAATAGCGATGATGCCACTCAACCACATACTCAGAAAATGCACAGCCAGATACAAACTTAGTAAATGGCAAGAAAAGATCAATCGTCTAATGTACATGGAAGACGTCAAACTGTTTGCTAAAAACGAAAAGGAAGTGGAAACCATATGTTGTGGGCCTGTAAAGGTCCTGAAAAAAGACACAAACTCGGGATTACGCGAAACAAGTATATTGAACGAAAGTATAAATATAGCATAGGTAAAAGTGTGTTGAACGTCAGCCTGACTGCCAAAGTGTTAATTTGGAGTTAACTTAACACCGAGATGAATATTCTCCCAGTATTCAAAGTAATAAGAAGAGTTCATTATAGTCCGTAAGGTAGGTACCATAACACCCTAATACATGCAATTTGAATATACAGTTTAGACATAGAGATGGAATTTCGCATAGAAAAATGCGCTATACTAATAAGGAAAATCAGGAAACGACACATGTCTGAAGGAATGGAACTACCAAATCAAAAAAAAAAAAAAAAAAAAAAGAAGAAAAAAAAAAGAACGCTCGGAGAAAAGGAAACCTACAAATACTTGGGGATATTGGAATCAGACATCATCAAACAAGAGGAGATGAAAGAAAAAATTAAAAAAGAATATCTCAGGAGAACGAAAAAGCTACTCGAAACCAAACTTAATTGTAGGAAGCTTATAAAAGGGATAAGTACCTGGTCTGTCCTCCTCGTAAGATACTGGGGACCATTCTTGAAGTAGACAAGAGAAGAACTTAAACCAATGGACCAGAGAACAAAAAACTAATGACCATGCATAAGGCCTTATATTCCAGAGATGATGTTGACAGACTATATGTGTCAAGAAAAAGGGAAAGAGGACTTACCATCATTGAAGATAGCGTTGATGCATCGATACAATGACTCGAAGACTACATATATAAGCGCAGAGGAAGACTGATTACAGCCAATAGAAACAGTACGGACAACACAAGGATCAATAGATCGACAATAACTAGAAAACAAAAATGGGAAGAAAAACAACTGTATGAATACTTTTAGCGACAAGCAAGCGAATTCTCACACGAGAAAACTTGGATGTGGCTAAAAAAGGGAAACCTTAAGAGATAAACTAAAATCAGCTCAAAACAACGCCATAAGTACCAACTATATCAAAGCAAGAATAGACAAGACGCAACAAAATAGCAAATATAGATTATGTGGTGATAGAGACGAAACCATCAATCACATAATAAGCGAATGCAGCAAACTAGCACAGAAAGAGTATAAGACTAGACACGACTGGGTGGGTAAGGTAATGCATTGGGAATTGTGCAGAAATTTGACCATACGAACAAATGGTATATGCACAATTCAGAATCCGTCTTGGAAAATGAGACGTACAAAAAGAAAAGAGATTTTGACATACAAACGGATCACCTAATCTCGGTCAGACGACCAGAACTTATAACAATCAACGAAAAAAAGAGAACTAGCTGAATTGTGAGCTTTGCTGTTTGGGCTGACCACAGAGTAAAATTGAAAGAAAGCGAAAAGAACGATAAGTACCTGGGCCTTGCTAGAGAATAAAAAAAAAACTATGGAACATGAAAGTGACTGTAATACCAATTATAATTGGTGGTCATGGTATAGTCACCAAAGAATTGATACAAGGACTGGAGAACTTGGAAATAAAAGGACGAGTGGAGACTATCCAAACTACAGCTTTATTAAGATCGGCCAGAATACTGAGAAAAGCCCAGGAGACTTGAAGAGATATGCAGTCACTCAAACTCCAGTGAGAAACTATCGACTAACGCTGGTGTGAAAAACTCTCTAAATAATAATAATAATAATATGTTTGCACACAATCGTATGATTTCAAACATTCCTATATTATACTAATAATTTTCAAACAAATCTTTTTGACCTTAACAGGTACTAGCAATCCAGATCAGTGTAGACCTAGAAGTAATAACAATGAAGAGGTAACTCCACATTCCCCTGAGTTCTAGAACTGGAGCCTGATCGCCGAAAACAGTTTAATATTATACCCAGAACACCTTTTTGGTGGGTGGGGTCTTACCTTTCTATAGAGAATGCAATCCTTGCGGCAGAGCGAAATATTATTTTTCGGTGAGTTTGCTCAAATGTATCCCACTAAACGAGTATCTAAGAGCGGAATTTAGATCTCACGGGCTGCTATTTCATCTCTTATTTAAGAGTGTAAAGGTATTTGAAACATTAATCGTTTTCATGAGACGTGAGACAAGAAAACAAAGCTAAACAAATAGTTAAATAAAAAAACGGAAAAGGAGAAACGAGAGTTTTTGACGATGGTAGGAAAGGCGAAAAAGGCTCGGAAATTTTTTCATTGATTCCAATCAACTCGATAAAGAAGCAGAATATTTTTTCAAACTCTTTTCCATATCTATGAATGTTTCCAATGTGAAAGCGACACATTTAGAATAATGACGCTTGTATCGTTTTTAATCTGACAAACGTTTAACATTTATTATATTATTTTCTTTTTCTTAATTAACGTTATCTTTGTTCATTCCGATTCACAGATAGGGACAAGCAGCTTTTCCAACTGTCAGCTCTTGTCAGGTTAGAGGCAGTGTTAGATATTGTGGCACGTGCCACCCAGACACTTTTCAAATAACACCCTTAGATTGAAATTTTTATTTTTTTGGGCGCATGGAAAATAGTGTCAGCATCAAGACAGTTTGAATTTTTCTCCTCTCATTTTTTTATATATATAAAGTATACGAGGTGAGTTAAAAAAAGTGGCGATTCTGGAGCAGTATTTACTGATATAGAAAGAATCAATGAATGAAAGATTCCTTTTCTTCAAAATGCTCTTCTTATCATTCAACGCACTTATAACAAAGTGTGTTCTATTGCTCGAAGCACCACTAGAATTTTACTTTTGATATGACGTGAAGCTGAGTCTTCATTTAAATTTTTAATTTTAGAATAAAAAATTAAAGCTTCACTCTTGATACTTTTTGATCACATCAAGTGCTCTTTTTTCTCTCTATGTGTGTGTGTGTGTGTGTGTGTGAACCGAAGAACATACAAATACACAAACATATACACGCACATTCACTGTATTACTACCTCATTTCAACAGTGAATCATCAGAAATATATCTATTTTTAGACTCTTTTAGGAAAAAGTACTTCCCGTTTGTTCATACTTGTGAGTGCGGGAGGACACACACACACACACACACACACACACACACACACACACACACACACACACACACACACACACACACACACACACATATATATATATATAACTATATATATATATATAACTATATATATATATATATATATAACTATATATATATATATATATAACTATATATATATAGTTATATATATATATATATAGTTATATATATATATATATATATATATATAGTTATTTTTTCTCTGTAAATGCCAAAGTAGAATGTGCTTTTAAGAAATTTCTTCTTTCTCAATAAGTTTCTTTCGTTTCAGAGAATCAACTGGTGAATTGCTGAGTTTTACAAGCCCAAGTTCTCACAACGTCTTTATTTCACTAATTCATTCGATAGACGTATTTCGAGTGAATTTGGAAAGGCAAAGCATTTTCTGACCACCAAGCTATGACTAATGCCAAAATTCGAGAAAATTTTTGAGTTGACAAGCAGTGTACACAAATTGTTCGCTCATTTCATTATTATTGATAAATTTTGAATGCCATACATTCTACATATATAAGAATGGCCGTAATCAGAATTTGTTTGTGAACAACTGCATTCCGATTAATTGATATTTTGTAGGTATAATTTAGTACTGTAGGAAAGAGCAATAAAACTGGTGTTGAAAGATTGTGTTCAGCTTATCTTCCAAGTCAGTATTAACAATTTACTTTGAAAATCGCCATTCGAATTCTGGATTTATCCTAAGGCTTGAGAATCAATCACTTGGGCCAATGGGAAATATACAATTATCTTAATCATAATTGCAAATCTTACTTTATCAATTCAAATGGTTTTGCTTAAGAAACAATGAATTGATCAGATACTCTAGCAAACACCAGATAAAAATGTGTCAGGGTTATTCACAGCAGTTAACTAATTTATAAAAGTAAACCATAGACATTTCATCCTGCTGTATGAATATTCAACATGTAATTTTCAAACAAGAGATGCAAATTTTTATTTTATTTTATTGTCAATAGAACGTCTTTATTTTCCTCATTTTTTTCCAAATAGATTTCAATCATAAAATTGACGAAAGTAACTTCTAAAAACATGCTTATTGGTTACTGATGTTTGATTTATAAAATAACTCATCTTTCTTTTTTTAAAAAACAACAACATTTCTTCAATTTTTACAGCTAATGAGTTCGGATTTAAGCAAGAATATTCACATTTTTATTTGAACACGTTAAAATTTATAGCTGTATGTTAAATTCGAAATACACAGTATTATTTTTTTTTCAAAGTTTAAAGGTTATAGTTACTATCATCATTTAATTGATGTCCGCAGAAATGAAGCAAGAGAGAAGCTCTGAATGTATTCAAAGTGGGTATGGGGGCAAGAAAAACAAGTTAAAATGGATGGAGAAAACCTAGAGATATAAAACCTGTTTGGATAGTCGGAAAAACAAGCAGTGGTAAAGACAAGGAAAATGTCACCCACTTATGTAAATTTAGACGGGGAAATAAAAGAGCATAATCAAAAATATATTTGTTTTCATCATACTACCCACCTCGTCTCTCTCTCTCTCTCTCTCTCTGGGTGAAATTGTTTTATTCTTGGTTGTAAATTATTGGTGTATTTTGTTACCATTGTGAATAGAATAATTAAAATTCTTTTGTTTCCATTCTGGCATTGCAATCCATATTTACTTCTTGGAAAGGAAAATGAGGGTCAACGTTATCTGAAAGCAGCCGATTGTTTCCAAAGGTTTTTGATCCACAAAACAACTTCATACGAGATTTTTTCAGCAGAATATTCGGACTATTGTCTTCATCTTCAGATGTTTCATGCTTCTGAGCGAAATCATCAGGAAGTTGTAGGTTCAATCCCAACTACAGGTAAGAATAACAAGGAATACTTACTATAATTTAACACTTGTCCTCGGTTATGGTTAACAGAATTGGAAGAGAAAGATTTATGAGTATGAATATAAGCTTTTGCATTTAAAATGATCCAAGAGTTTTATAGAGGTTATTGTCACAAACTAATTATTGGTAAAAAAATCAAACAAAAAACAAAAGTAAGTAATGTTTTGTTTAAACAAAGAATCATAAAAATAAATGTAAAAGATAGATTTATGAACAGGTTTAGTTTTTTTTATAAATATACAAATTATTTTCTAATATGCAAATTATTGGCATAAACTTTGATTAAGCACAGGTTGATGAACGGATAGAATTTGTAGCAAACTTTATAATTCGGTTTACGAAGTCTATTTAGAAAGTACTGAGCTTATTTGAATAAATTTTCTATCATCAATTTCATAACTTTATCTCCTTCAAAACATTTCCCTTGAAAAGTCACACACCTACGAAAGACGTAGTACCCACTCCTGGAAAATAGAACTAGAAGTCTTCAACTGATACTACCTTCAGTTGGTTCTTCACAACTTGTTGAATATTCTCAACACTTCCAAATGTTGACCACAAAGTTTGGGTTCTGATTGTGGGGAATATGAAACAGTCACAAGAACTCAGATCAGAATAGTAAGGGGCCGTGGTAGTACAGGAATATTCTTTTTTGGTCCCAAACTCACTTATCACATAACGTTGCTTGATGTGTTTGGTTTTCGTGACACATTTAATTAAACACAATTGTGATAATCCAAATTTACTCCACTGAACGTAAATTCTCAGAGGCAAAGATTAACAAAACATTTTCCCATTTTTTTTAAGGTTAAGTTTGATCAGCTAATTTTCAATCAGAGTTGTCAACCTGAAAAATAAAAATATTAGACTTATTACTTTCTAACAGCCCTCGTATATCATCAATAAACGCCTATTGTCCATCTATTTTTTCACTTGATGGCATGTAACATGAACAGATTACACATAAACTCAGAATATATTGTAAATGATGACAATGGAATGAATATTTGACTCTGTAGTCATATACGATTTTTGGCGTCATTACGAAATGTTTCCATATGAATTTTATCAGATTTCTCACCAACTTAACTTTTATATAGATAAGAATTTAAAATTAGAATATTATTTCCTGTTCTCTTCGAAGAATGTTCCATTTTTTAAAAATGCCTGTTGTTATTCAATATCAGGAGCTGTTCCCTTTCTTTCGTTCTCTTGTCTCTAAAGATTTATACCAACATTCCTTCTCTAATGATAACGTATCAACAAATATGGTGCTTAATAGCAAATCTTGATTTAGTTAATTTATTGTTATTTGAGTCCTATGGGGATCGTGGCATCTAACACGGTAGACATTTATGATTTGGTTTAATTGACTAGAATTTAAACATTAAGAAATACTTTAAAAAGAGTGGAAGAAAACAAAGTAACTGAGCAACAAATAAGTACATGGGTGGGTAGAATCACAAAATAAACCACTTATACAGACACATAAGACAAAACTAAATTTCTCCAAGGCAAAACAAAATATTTAACAAGCACATAAAATATAAAAATGCAATCTCTACACGTGTACGTATATATATATATATATATATATATATATATATATATATATATATGGCGTTTAGAAACATATCAGTAAACTGTCCACTTTCTAAGAAATTAGTTTTTTAAATAAAATCTCCATTGTTCTATACTTGATACTGGGGAATTTACACAAGCGGTTTTAAATGTTTAGAGCACACACACACACACACACACACACACACACACACACACACACACACACACACACACACACACACACACACATTTTATGGGTTGATAATCATTTGTTTGCACACAGTTATATATTAAAAAGTGCTGTCTAATATGAATAATTTGCCCAATGTTGTATGGTTTCAAGTGTTTCTATCTAAAATCAATAGTTGATTTCAATTAAATAAAAGTAATTCATAATAAACAAATATTTATTTAATTAACTTTTCTTGATACAAATTATTTACAGTTACATGATTTCTAGTATTTCTTTCTATCATTAATAATCCTATTAAATGATAGTAATCACTTGTTTGCTCATCGAGAAATGGTTTCCAGTATTCATTTTCAATAAGAATAATTTTTAAACAGATCAATTTGACTCAGGTACTACCACTCTGAGAGGGAGTGAACCTTGGAATAATGGTAAGGAATGGGTACCTCAGGCTCCTCGGAGTTCCAGAACTTGAGCCTAACCACTGGATGCAGCTTAATGTCATATTCAGGACTTCTCTTTTTTCTTGGAAGGTGTGTCTTAACCCTTTGCAGAGGATACAGTCGGCGTTTTCTAAGCTCTGCTAAAGGTTTCGGGTCTAAACTGGTATGGGAGAGGGAATAACATCTTTCTAATGCTTTTCGTATTATGTCTTCAAGACACTGTCATAAAAAAGTTAAACTGGGAAAACAGAAGCATTAAGATCGATGGCGAATTGCTATCCCACTTTGGAACTACAAAAATGTAACACAGTGTCCGTATTATAGTTCGCTAATGGATTTGAATCCAGTATCAAACACATCTTTTGGAGAGTGAGAAGGTAGAGGAGGTCGAAGGTAAAAATATTTCCGGCGTGAAAGCCCGAGAATGAAATATTGAAAACAATGAACTATAATTAAGAGTAGGTGTCTGGGCCCTGATGGGGTTAATATCATCACGTGATGCGAGACGGGGATTTTGAGTTAGTTGGAGTTAAGATAAAGAAGAGAACATACGTATTTGCGAAACTTGAGGCTTTATCATGTTTTTGTCCGTTCAGGATACCATATAAGGGATGGCTAGGACAATTTTTTCCTTTATCACGACATTAAAACAAAATCGTCACTCAAAAAGACTAGCCTGAACAATGAAGAAACATCTGAATAAAAGTGAAAACTTATAAAAATGTACATATGAGTGTCAACTTCTTTCGTCAGCTGGACATCAGTGACGATCGACGGCTGTCCGGGAGTCAACACCTGCAAGATCTCATCCCAGCGATATTATGCATCGATGATAGCTGCAAAGCAGTAAGTTTAAACATGCACCTTGTAATAATTAAAGTTATGTACAATTCAATTGTAAATAAAACGGAAATTATGAAAACCAGGACGAAGAGTATAGAAGCTGACGATTATTTCTGCCTTAAACAAGAGATTACAAAAAGTTACGATCAAGAGATGAGACGAAAGAAGAAGATCTGGTGAGATGCCATCATTCGAAATGGAAGAACAACATTATGACAGAAAAAAAGAGCACATAATGAGTGCATCCTCCTGTCTCTAACAGCTGCAAAACATGGTTATTGACCGACACATGATTTCAAAAGCTGGCCACTCCACAACATCAGATGAAGTAAGTGATGCCACAAGAAAGGAAGAGAGGCAGATAGATGCGTGGGAAGAAAAGCGTCATTGATGCAGTTAAACACATGAAGTTATCAAAGAATGAGTGGACAGGAAATGCCTTCCCTACGCAGAATAGTAGGTGGTAGGTGGACCAAATGAATAACGAGTCATCCAAAAAAAGTGACAAAATGACCTCGACTAAATCGTAGGCACGATTTGAAGCTAAATAGTCAGACAGACGTGAGCGACGAATACATGATTATATATATATATATATATATAGTGATACTGGCAAATTATTCTGCTTAATTTGTAAGAGAGAGCCTATATAAGTCTATCAATGAGAATAACAGGGAAGCTTGATTAGCCACTAACTCGTGCTAACCTGGCACATCACCACAATGGCGACGCCGATAGGATACCAATTGTCTCTCGAGGATCCCGATTTTGTCGATACGTAGCTACGATGTTTTGCTGCGAGCACTAGAACTAAAAATCTGAAAGACGACAAGGAAAAGGGAGGAGAAAATGAGATTACGGATTTCTTTTTGGCTACAGCTGGATGCAAGGTGATAATGAAAGTCTCCACCATGACCTATCCCACAAACCTGGAAGATCTGACTTTTGAAAAAAATAAGTCAAATCATAAGAAGAAATATGAAGCCCAAGAAAAGATTGGTCGTGGCAGAAAGAACGAAGTTCGTGTCGATGAAACAAGGAATTGGCGAACCGATCATAAAATATCTACACCGTCTACGAAATGCGAGTAAATATTGCGAGTTTGAAAAACTTGGACAAGAAGAACAGACGATTGAAGAGGACTTAATTCAGTTAAGGTTAAATGAAGGTATATACAATGCATCACACCGATATAAAATAATGGAACAACTACAAATAGGAAATACGTCTTTAAATACCCACATTGACTTCATACAGCAACAAGAATTAATACAGAAATACAACCATGATAAAAGTCAACCCAGCAAACAAATATTCGCCAATACTTACGTACATGTTAAAAAAGATAAAAATGTTCGTTTTGTAGTCGTGAACATGAAATAAAAATGCCCAGCATTTGGGAAGACTTGTACAAATTGCTAAAAAAATCATTTTCAAGCAGTATGCAAATTCAAAAAGAAAAACGTTCAAAGAGTAGATGAAAACGAAACCAATATGGAAGTCTTTTCAATAGAAAACAAAAACAAGAATGTAGATAAAATTGAACCGAAGAAAAAAAGACATTATACTAAAGGTTAACATCAACAACTTCGATTTGGAAATGCAAATGGATACCAACAGTGAGGTAACGCGTATACCAAGAAATTTCTGGGAACGCATTGGAAAGCCAACTTTACGAAAGAGCAAGTTACTACTCCGCCAATTTAATGGGTCAGTCATAAAAACTTTAGGGTACTTAGAAGGTTCTTTGGAGTTAGAAGATAAATTTGAAGTAATACCTATAATTATCACAACTTGTAAAAAGAACCACGGACTTCTTAGAAACGATGTACTTTACATAAATTCTACCAAATTAATTAATGAGATAAAAATGGAAAAAACTGGAAAGTTAAAAACTATAAAGCGAGTTTAGAATTAAATAAAATGTTATCCCCTCTTATTATGAGGCACGAAAATTACCAGTACATTTGTTGCTATTAGTTGTAGCAAAACTACGAAAATTATTAGAACAGGACCTTCTTGAACAGGTCCCTCCCTGGGGGTAGCAAGTAGATATCACCTATTGTAGTTTTAAGAAAGTCAGATGGAGTCATATGTATATGTGGCGATTATGAAATAGGTGCAAATCACAAAGTTTGCTCGGATTCATATTCTATACCTAATGTTAAAGTTGCAATTTATGCACTGGTAGGTATGAGCGTTTTTACAAAAATAGATTTAAAAATGGCATGCCACCAAATACCAATAGACAATAATTTCAAAGAAGTAACGACGATAAATACGCCGACAGGCTTACTGAAATGGAGAAGGATATCATATAGAATAAGCACCATATTTCAAAGGGCCATCGAACAGGTTCTAGAAGAAGATATAGAAAATATGGTTTGTTACCAAGACGATATATGCATAGGAGCTACTTATAAAAATGAATTAAATAAGAAATTCGTCTTGCATAGATTAAGAAATGCTTGAATGACAATAAATGAAAAAAAATGCGTAATAGTTGTAAAATATCATTTTTAGGTTATACCATTTCAAAAGAAGGCATATCAAGCCTTGATAGTAAAAATACTAAAAATAGCTACACCTACAAATAAAAAAGAACATGAATCTTTTTTGGGATTGGTGAATTTCTGCAGGCGATATGTACCAGAATATAGAGACTTGACTGAGCCGTTTGCAAATTTAAGAAAAAATAATATTGAATTTGTCTAGTCAGAGAAACAGCAAAAAGCTTTTAATAGATTAAAGTAATTACGGCAAAGAAACCAGTAGTGAAAATTCTTGATCGGAAAAAGGACATTACGTTAACCAGAAGATGCAAGCGGAATATTATCTCAAGAACACCTGATAATGTATTTATCAAGAAGACTAACGAACACTGAATTCAATTATTGAAATATAGAGAAAGAAGCCTTGGTCATTGTGTGGACAACTACTAGAGCCCGACAGTTTTTAATTGGAAAAAATTTCTTTTGAGAAGTGATCATAGACCATTAGAGTTTATATTTAATCTAAGAAAAGAATTATAATGTCTCAACACGGAGAATATTAAGATTGGCCATAAGATTAATAGCATTTGACTTTGATATAGAATATGTCAAAGGAAATTCAATTCCACACGTAGATGCGTTATCAAGATTACGATTTTATAAGGAGTCAAAGGATTAAACAGGAGAATTTGAAGATACATTTTTACATTGGGTAGAGACTGATATTTTGTCTTTAGATTGAATGGCTGCGGAAACTAGACATGATCCAGTACCAAGTAGGATAACATCGAGAATAAGAAAAAACGCTTGGGGAAATTGTTCCCGGGCAGAAATACCCTAAAAAGAAATAAGACATGAGTTAACGATAGAACATGGAGTGATTTGTAAGGGGAATCTGATAATTCCCCCAGAAACACAAAGAAAATTGTTGATAAAAATTGTACATGATGATATCCACTGTGTCGTAACGGCTACACAAAAAAGGATAAAATAAGAAGAATGTTGGCCGGGATATTCACGAGATGTCGAAGAATAAATAAAAAGATGCAAAAAATGTAAAGAATTAAGAAATTTTACACAGACTACTTAACATTCACGGCCCAGAGAAGTGGAGCCATGGAGTCGTGTGCATATGAATCATGCATAAATTACTGGTGTGGGACTCTTATTAATACTAGTAGCCTCTTTTTCAGGCTGGCTTGAAGTAATCCTTGTGACAGACAAGAAAAATTCTACGATAAAACAGATTCCAAGGGTCATATTTTCCAGAAACGGCTTACCAAAAACCCTGGTATCCAACAATGCACCAGAATTTTGTGATGAAGATCTTAATTTATGGTTGGAAAAATAGGCTGTAAACCGTATAAGACACTGCCATATCAGCCTCAATCGAATGGTTTGACGGAAAGAATGGTACAGACCGTAAAAATGGGACTGAAAGCATATTCTCAGCAAAAAGAAAAAAATAAAAGTTTTTCTACCAAGGCTGCTTTTAAGCTATAGCACAATACCACACTAGAAAGTCCATCAGCTTTAATAGGAAAGCAAATTAGAGTTCCGCTAACGATGTCGTATTCCACAAATGAAAAAGTGTAGTACAAAAAGAACAAAGAATCAAATCCAGAAAGGGCTGAATTTATCTTGCAAAAAGGCCACAATACTGCTATGATAAATAGAGAATAGGAGAACAGTATATTAGCCCATATATGCAGATCAAATAAGGCCCCAGGGCGAATATGAAAAACAAAATGAGGAAGAATTCTTTACGATTCCTTCCGTTAATGATTTATAATAACAACCTTTACAAAATGAAATGCCAGAAGACGAAATAATGCATGATCAGAATGAGTTTGAAAACTCGGATGAAGATGAAATAATGCAAGAAGACGACCTTGATTACAGCTCAGTAAGGACAGAAATAGATCTCCCAGAGAAAGAAATACGGGAGAGAGACAAAGAGAGCAAAATAATCCCGAAAATGAAACAATCACAAGAAGTACAATAACTACTAGGGGCATAAGACCCATATGCTTCAGGGAGATGTAGTGATACTGGCAAATTGAACTTCAGCTCGTGCCTGCCCCCCTATTAAAACGGCCTTGTGTCACATTTCAGTATGGTGGGGTGCTATTACGACTAATAGTAATAATACGGTGAAACCAGTACAACAATCAAACCTTTTGGAGACCGAGTGTGAATCATCGAAGCACTCTGCTACTATAACTAATCCGGATATAATAGTATACCGATACAATCTAGATCCCAATATATCCCAATACGTTAAGAAAATAAATCACTATTATATTCAGAGCATTTGGAAAGCACCTTTTGAGTCAGACAGTATTGGAAGGGAGATGAAATTATATTCTGACATATGAAGAAAAGAGTGTACGGATAAAATGAACCCCACTTCTCGAATAAGTAGATAGTGAAAGCAGAGATGCGATAAAAATAAAAATAAATTCTAAGTCTTCTACTTCATATAATTAGGAAATTCTTGGAATTATTTCTGCTAGCAAATGGAGTAAATATTTTGATGGGAAACGAATTTAGAATAAATTTAATTCTACTGAAGGCGTCAAGTAGTAATTTCGAATCAGCAAAAAGGAGGAATAATACAAGTTGAACTGCAATATGTGAAGGAGACATTTACAATAAGTTAGAGACAAACAATCTCGAAATTCTTTTTTGGATTTTTGGTTTTAGCATGAACCAGTTTTATCAACTAGCTCCAAACATAATCGACATTATATAAACGTTAAACAAAAACAAAGAGCCATTTGATAAGATTGAAAAAAAAAAAAAAAAGAAAAAGAAAAAAGAAAAAAGAAATCATCGAATTTCATCGTTTTTTTTTTCTTTTGCAGACCTCCCAGGTAGCTATTTGACAAAGGAATCGAAAAAGAACCACATAAGTGAGGAGAGGAATTTTCATCAGGTTCATTTCTTTTATAACTTGAACAATGTAAATCAGAAATTTTAAAAATCAACACGAAGTAATAAGCTCTTAGAGCTTACCGCAAATATTTCAACTTTAACGTAGAATCTATTTACAGAACTTTTTAAAAAATTTGCACTCATCTCTTTATTTAAATATGAATAACCCCACTAGCAGTTGTCTGTAAAACCTCTTCAAAAGAACCAAAAATAAATTCATTTAAAAGGTTGCATTTTTATTGTAGGTAATTATCAAATGTCAATCAATCTGAAATATAAAATCCAATATAGTGCGCGAAAGTTGCTTCCAAAAGGTAATTTTTTTCTTTCTTTCTTTCTTTCTTTCTTTCTTTCTTTCTTTACTTGATGTCCCAGATAATTCTTCATAAGTGTTGTTTATATTTTCTTTCATGCTAAACTGATGAGAGGCTAAAAGAGTTTCGTCGTCGGATTATAGTTAAGCCATCTGTTCTACAACAAAACGACGACAAAATACATTCGATTCAGATGCCATCACAGCGTCAGAATTTAAGTGCCAAAACATGCGAATTGGTGAAAACGTGTTCCTTGTTTTTTTATGTTCAAAGAAGCGAGAATGTGTGTGTGTGTGTGTGTGTGTGAGAGAGAGAGAGAGAGAGAGAGAGAGAGAGAGAGAGAGAGAGAGAGAGAGAGAGAGAGAGAGAGAGAGAGAATAATGTGTCTAATGGCGAGAAGAAAACCATAAGTTTTTTCTTCTAAAAGGAGTTCAAGTTTCATTTTTCCATCTATTTTTTTTTATTCAAACACTTTTTGTTAGATTTTGTCTATGACGACACTTTTTCGCTTTCAAATTAAAACAAACTTTATCTTAGTGTTTAATTTAGTAATGCTTAGGTATGCACAAAAAAGCAAAAAACAAAACAAAAAAAAGGCACTTTTTAATAAAAAATATGATTTATTATATGTCTTTTCTTCTAAAACCAAAATCTGTGTTTTATTTTTCTGGTAAATAGATTCTCGAGAAAGGTTTCTCTCCTATATGACGCGTTTTATATTAGTTCTCTTGCAGGCCTCAGTAGAAAAAATATCGTCGAATGAAAAGCCACACACACACACACACACACACACACACACACACACAAACAAAGACAGATAAATAGATTAAATTTTTTTTTAACTAATCAGTCAAATCTATTTATTCAGTATTTTTACATTAATTAATAAAATATCAGTCTCCTGCAGGGAGCGAAAGAGTTTAATTTACGGATATCAATTTCAAACCTCTAAAAATCGCTTAACCTCATATTTTTTTCTTTTTAAGAAGCCATATTCTAAGAGGATTAAAAGCTACGAAAACAAATAAAGTAAATGAAATACGTACTTAGAAGAGCAATTTTGCACCTTATTTTACGATATTTTTAACTTAAAAAATAATGCATCGTACGAACGAAATAGATAAACTGTTACGAAAAATCTAAACAAAATCTAATTCTCCATGGAATTATCTTTAAAACGTAAAAATCATTTACTTGTATCTTCATTAAAAGAATCAAATTAGCAAAATAACTGAGACAACAAAACTATATGAAACATGTCTTCGGAATTTTGAAGAAAATGTCTTAAAAGAAACCTCATTTTTATTGTTTTCAATAACATTTTTTAAATTAAAATCCGATGATTAACCAATTTTGGAGGAACTTAAAAATCGGTGCTTTCGTAGGTGTGTGTTTTTATACATACCTAGTTATATACAACTAAATAATTAAGAATAAGAAGAAAATACATAGTGAAAATATAAAAATATGCCTTTTTTCAGTATCTGAAAAATTCAACTTCAAAAATATATCTGCTTTAAAATTTAAAAAAATGTTAAGTGTATGCTAAAAGAATTAAATAAAAATTTGCTATATTATGTAATAAAAAAAAAAAAGAAAAACAAAAAAACACCACAAAAATCAAACAAATAAAAACTTTTTGGCATATTTGCCAACTGCGCAATACTTGCTACTTCTGCTAGAGAATTCATATTTGATTTAATAAATTTTGCTGATATTCCGATGTTTAATAAATCATTCCAGAACGACATTAAAAATACCTATTAAAAATCAACAAATTAATGGTCTTACGTTGTCTCGTATTTTTTCTTTTACGTTGAAAATTCTAGCCAGCTCCAATGCAGATTGCAAAAATGTTGATGACGAGAGGATATGCCATTTGAAAACTGATTGAAAATATTTTTCTGTCCTAAGATTAAAATTTATACTTAAAAAAAAAAAAGAAAAACTTTTATGACCTTAAATTTACATTTACATGTTAAAACGTCGTATCTACATTTGAAGCTTTGTGAACTTCGGAGAATCTGTGCAGAATTGGCTTCCTGTCAAACGCCACATTTGATTGCGTTTTAAAAAGTGCTACATGTATTGAAAAGATACTACGAGTTGAAAAAGTAATAACTTCCCTAGGTTATTCTTTTTTCTTCTTTTACCTTTTTTAACGGAATATTTTAACGAACTACTACTACAACTATTATTATTATTATTATTATTTACTCCTTTTGAGTTTTTCACATCAGCGTTAGCTAATGGTCTTTCACTAGAGTTTGAGTGATAGTAAGTCATATCAAGTCTCCAGTATTCTCGGTATTCTGGCCGATCTCAATAATGCTGTAGTTTGGATAGTCTCCCCTCGTTCTCTTATTTCCAAGTCCTCCATCCCCTTTATTAATCCTTCGGTGACTGTACCAAGAGCATTAATTACAACTGATATAAACGTCACTTTCATGTTCTACAGTTTTTTCAATTCCCTAGGAAGGTCAAGGTATTTATCTTTCTTTTCACTTTTTCAATCTTACTCTGTGGTCAGCCGGGACAGCAGAGTTCACAATTTTGCAAGTTCAATTTTTTTGTTGATTATTATAAGGTCTGGTCGTCTGGCCAAGAATAGGTGATCAATTTGTATGTCAAAATCCTATCGGAATTTGTGTGTCTCATTCTCCAGGACAGATGTTGAGTTGTGCATACACCATTTGTTTGTATGGTCAAATTTAAATTTCTTGCACAGTTCCCAGTGGATCACTTTGTCCACCCAGTCGTGTCTAGTCTTATACTCTTTCTGTGTTAATTTGCTGCATTCGCTGATTATGTGATTGATGGTTTCGTCTCTATTACCACATAATCAACTTTTGCTGTTTTGTTGCGTCTTATCTATTCTTGCATTGATATGATTGGTTCGTATTGCGTTATTTTGCGCTGCTATTAGTTTCTCTCTCAAGGTGTCCCTTTCTTAGCCACATCCATGTTTTCTTGTATGAGATGTTGATTATTAGTCGCTTAAAACGTCCATGGAGTTGTTTTTCTTCCCATTTTTGTTTTCTAGTTATTGTCGTTCTGTTGGTCCTCGTGTTGTCAGTATTGTTTCTGGTGGTTGTAATCAGTCTTTCTCCGCGCTTTTGTATGTAGTCTTCAAGTCGTTGTATTGATGCGTTAACACTGTCTTTAATACTGATAAGTCCTCTTCCTCCTCCTTTTCTTGACGCATATAGTCTGTAAACGTCACCTCTGGGATGTAATGCTTTATGCTTGCTCATTAGTTTCTTGTTCTTTGGTTCATTTTTTTAGTTCTTCTCTGGTCCACTTCAAGAATGGTCCCGAATATCTTACGAAGGAAACAGCCTAGGTATTTATTCCTTTGATAAGGTTTCGGCTCTATAGTTTTGTCTTGAGTAGCATTCTGGTTCTCCTGATTTACTCTTTCTTAATTTTTTCTTTCATCTCCTCTTGTTTGGTGGGGTCAGCTTCCAAGATGCCCAAGTATTTGTAGGTTTCTTTTTCTCCGAGCGTTCTTATTTTTTCTTGATTTAGGAGTTCCATTGTACATTTGTTGATTTATCTTTTCCTGCAATTTACTAAGTTTGTATCCGGCTGTGCATTTTCTGAGTATGTAGTTAAGTGGCATCATCACAATTATAAATTGTAAAGGTGATAGTGCATCTCCTTGAAATATACTTCTTCTTGTGGAACTAAGGAGACTTGCTGTCACACCTGTTACTATTGCTGTGAAAAACTCAAAAAGAGATAATAATAATAATAATAATAATAATAATAATAAATAATAACGCATTAAGTATTATTATTATCATTATTATTCAACAATATATATTACCTAAACATAAACACTTATTTCAAATCTCTGAGTTTCATGACTTTATTTATGTGTATTTTGAAATATTATTAGAAGTTAATCTTGTTTTTAGATCTGTGTACTTGTTCAATTTGTAAACTCCTGACATAAATTTTAAGTTCCTTCAAAATTTATTGTCCCGTTTATAATTTAAAAAAACTTGAATTTTTAGAGATTTAAATGCTTTTTTATGAATAGAAGACAAAGAACGAATTAAATGTATACGCAATCGGTACTTGTTTGCACGAATTGCTTCTCTTGACAAAAAACGTGTCAAATATGGTCGTGTGTGTCAGTCCACTGAGCGTATGGTGCTTGGTAGTGACACTATTAACTCTAATTCAAAATGACAAGCTGACACTCACTGTTTACCGCTGGGACAGGGCAGGATTTGTTTACTTGATTAAATGAGAAGAATGTGAACAGATGCAAAATACATGTCAATTAATGGAAGAGCTCAGATCCTGTTTCTATAAAAAGGACTGTCTTTTTCAACTACTTAATCGCGCCATGCAACATTTTTATGGCTTCTGTATTTTCTGCTCTAGACGATATATTTTCTTTTACTGGAAAATCTGTTTTCTCGCATTGGTTGATGTAATATATCTGATGACGGAAGTTTAAGAAATGCATAAAAAATAGAGAAGTTAATTATTTTCTAATACTTGTTCTTCTTAAAGAATAAATAAATGAATAAAATATATGAAAATAAACCTTTTATCACACATAAGAACACTGCCAGATATATAGGGGACACAGCAGAACTAAAAAAAGGCAAGATTCTCGCCGAGTAAGTAATTCCATAATATCGTTAGACAAACATACATGGTGCTCACACGCTCAATAAAATATTTCCATCAAAGACTTTTCCTTTGCAAAGACATTTTCACTCACATCCGCTTAAAAGTTTACTTTTAATTCCTGCTTAATGTCTTATCCTTTTTGTCTCGTCAATTTTAGATAATAAATTTACATCTATTGTCGTATAGATTTTGTGTTATCGGGACTGTGATGTCAAGTCGATATCGTCAGAAATTTTGTTATACAATATATTTCGATTTCCATGAGTATGTAGGATATGAATCAACTGGGCATGAAAAGAAGAAGAAAAAAAAACAAAACAAAACAAAACAAAACAAAAAAAAAGGCAAAATAACAAAAAATAAAAAACTAACAGACAACAACGACTAAAAAAAACAGCAAAAAAAAAAAATAAATAAATAAAAAGCAAAACAAAAACGTTGGTAGTGAGAAGGAAATACAAATACTTTGTTGGTATTGTGGTGTAAGGATTCATAAATGATACGAGGAGAAATAACTCAAAATGCACATAATGAAAAGACTGACGAAATATGAATGCAAGTTTTATTTCAAAAGTTTTCAGAAGTATGCATTTCATTGTTGCGAGGAAAGTTCCTGGCACCTTTCATGTAAGTATAAAATAGAAGTCGAATGTATAGAATTTTCATTTCTTTGGGAGAGTGTCCATTATTAAAGTTTTGGCCGTGTAATTTGAATATTTTTATATTGTTTCAGCGTCGATAAATACGTTGATCCCGCCAACGTTTACAAATAGAGTGATTAAAGACAGAATAGACAAAGAATGACAAAGACAAGAGGGTAAGATTAAAATGCCAGGCCTTTATTGGGCGAATCGCCCACGAAAGGTTTACATGGGTGCAGAATCGCTGGTGCTGCATAATGTCCGTGTAGTCTCAGCGGTGTTGAAAGTCGGTGCGGTCGAAAGGCGTAGATTTGGCTGTCTATAGTCTAGAAGATCAGGATAGTCTTGGTACTCGGTACAGGTCATAGGTGTAGCTGCATGGTCAGGAATCTGGAGACAGCCGACGAGGTGGACATATTAGTTGCAGAGTTCAGATCATCGATATCCCGATTTATTCCGTCGCTGGTTAATCGGGTGTGTATGTCGATGTGGCATCCGAGTGCTGATGATATTCCAAGCAGCTTTGTTACTCGTGGATGCAGCAACAAGGTCTGGTGATGCAGTAGGTTTGGTCTGCTGCAAGAGAAACTGGTCTACTTCAAGATGAGCTTGTCTGCTGCAAGTCTGGCTGGCTGCTATGTCGTCATCTCATGGTACCTGCAAGGTCTTACAATCCTGGAAAGTCTTGTAAATGAGAAGACCAGAGGTAGTCTTCAGGAGACTTTCTGAAATAGTTCTTAAAAGAGTTGGTGATGACTTCCGTAATTCAGTTCTGATAAGAACAGTTTAAGAGAGCTGTAGTGATTAGTAGAATCTTGGCATAGGCTGTACTGAGTCTGTGGCTGTGATTGGTGGGATTCCGCGTCGGCTGGTGGCTTGTAGGATAGGCACCTGGTGTGGGCATGATGCTACCAGTGGAAAGAAATTCATCTGACTCCCTCACCTCCGAGCGAACGCCCAAAATTTTGTGGTGAGTGACTGCCTTTATATAGTATGGAAGGGCGGTGTATTGGATGGTCTACCACGCGCGTAACTGGCAAAAATTCAGTGTTGTCAATGACGGGAAGTCTCTCTTTTAAACATGTGTAATAATGAAATATCTCATTATACTGACGAAAGAAGCTTATAAATACAACCTGTTTTGTTCTGCAATTAGAGGCCATCTCCGAGATGGTCCGCAGAATTAATTACTCTCGAAAATAGCCTTCGAGTCGGTAACGGAAAAATTCCAGTCGCCAATGAACGGGTAACATTATTGTTGATACTGGGGTTCGTCTTTTCCGGTTGGGGTGAAAAATTCCATAAACTGACGTCATAGATTTTTTAAACAGGGATTTTTGATTTGAGTAACCCAGAGCACTACGACAATAGAGTCGTTTGAGAAAAGAAAAAGGGAAATGTACTCAGAGTTGGTTCCGATCATGTTCGGTTTTATCGTTTTCTTGACGTTTGCACTTTTTGCACGTGGAGTCTGCAGAGTTCTGGATCATCACAATCGGTTGCCAAGGAGAAAGACCGTTTGAATTCTTAAAAAAATGTTACTTACCTTTTGCAAGACATTGTTTCTGTTGGAAGAGCTCCTGTGGTAAGTGTGCTGATCATGCTTTTAAGTTTTTTTTTTATATATTCTATTTCTTTCTATTATATTCCTTTTTTTGTCATTATTCCCTACAAGTAATTAACATTTGAAACATCAAGTCTGTAAAAAAAGAACGAGCAAACTTGCCAAAAGTATTAGTGTCATTTTGGTTATATGATGCTCAATTGAGGAATAATTAAAATGACCAGAATATAAAAATCGGCACATGTGAATAAAATAGATAAATAAATAAATAGATAAATGAATAAAATAGAAAAGCATTTTTTCGCGACTAGCTATTGTTGTCTAGTATTTAGATGACCTTCCTTTAATCAAGCAATTTTTCAAATTTTAAAAAAATATTAGTTTTCCATCGTTTTAGACGTGGAATCCTATTTACAATATAAATACAATACTGAAACGATCACTGGCTTTCCAACATGCATGTACACAAGTTATTTCCCCTTTTCTTATTTTCAAATGTCAATGTCTTAAAATGGTGGTCATATCATTGAAAATTGGGTCCTAATTGTTTTCTCCTATCCCTACCCTGAAGGAATTTTCTATTCATCTTCTTAGGGAATAATAATAATAATAATAATAATAATAATAATAATAATAATAATAATACTAACAACTAACACAAAACAATAACCCCTCCAAATAACTTGTGTACATTCACGTTGAAAAGTCAGAGATCGTATCAATATTGTCTAAAACTGAAAAAATTAATATTTTTTCAAATTTTTCTGAATATAGGAAGAGCTGAATGCTAAATAACAAAAGCTGGTCTCAAAAGATGTTTGTCTGTTTTTATTAAAATAAATAAATAAATATGCCTGTAAAATCCATCAAAAAAGAAAAAAATGTTTTGAAACTAGGAAGAAGGAATTGTCCTAGCCTCAATCTAAAAAAGTTTCTCTTGTTCTGAAAGAACCTCAAATTCTTAGTTAAGAAAACGTCGGGTTCACGACAAGGAATAAAAAACGATAAGTGGTGATCAACACTTTAAGAAAACGTGTTAAGATCACCACTCTCCTGTAAATGGAAATAGGAGTGTTGGCTGGTCCACAGAAATTCCAAATAAACAGAAACCCAATCTTTAGACCAAGAAAGAAAGAAAGAAAGAAAGAAAGAAAGAAAGAGAAAGTCGCTGTAGGCGGAGGGGCTTAAAATGAGTTCAGTTGTTTTTAGAAGAGAAAAACATTGAAAATTTCTAAGTAGGTCAACAATATCTCTACCTCTACCACTTCCCCCCCCAAAAAAAAGAAGTAACCTCGAATTAATTAATCTACCTCACTCCAAATTCAATGTAGAAGAGAAAATCGCAAGGAAAACGATTATCACAGGTTGTTGGAGTCAAGTGTAATAAATGGTGTTTACCTTAAAGTAACTGAAGTGGCGCAGTTTTTCGTTTTGTCTTTCTAAGACTTAGTAGAGATAGAGTAAGTTTATAATTATTAGAATTTGTTTAGGCAAACAGTCTAATAATTTTGTTCCAGAGATAGTTTAAAGCCGATATAAAGCTGGTAAAGTTATTCTTAGCGACCCCCGTAAAAAAAACAAAAAATAAAACAAAACAAAAAAACAACTAAAAAACAAAGAAAAAAATTCTCTGTCAGCTTCGTTTTACTAATTCGCATATAGAAAAAAAAAGCCAGACAAAAGCCAAAAAAAAAAAAAAAAAAGCATAAATCTTTGTATCGCTCAAATAAATAAGGAGCCGAAATTAGAAAGAAAAGAAAAAAGTGTGCTGTTATCGTATAGTTCTTGATAGTTACCAATTATTTTTTTGTGGGGAGCATGAGGTCAAAGACGGTAAGAATGGGAGTAAGAAGATGGAGTATGGAAGACCTGTTTACCTTGAAAACCAGCATTTTCAAACATCGAAGTGGTATATCGGTACGAAATATACAACTATCTTTAACATAGGGCAGATACCCCCCCTACATGTTTGACTTGTGTTAGAATACGCGATTGACTTTTGCTCTTGATATGGAGATTGATTGGTAAGATTTCGCCCATTTGCATACAATGTCATCTTCATTGAGTGAAAAGTATTGTCTCAAGTCCAAAACTTTGATGATTTTCGGATAAGATATACCATTTCTTATAACACTGCTCTGTGAGAAATCGTCCGTGGATCATGCACTTCGCAAAATGACAATCTTACCCCACGTCGTATTTGAAGGTTCTCAGCAGGTCGAAATGCACAAGTCCGAGACGGGTCCCCAAAAGAAGAAAAAAGAAAAAAAAAAGGCGAAAACAAAAAGATGAATAAATATTACTGAGAAGGAGGTGTGTGTGTGATACTTCGCAAAATGACGGTTTCTGGAGCCCTCATTTCCACCCCGTTGGTGGCCGGCGAAATTCCCTTAACAAAAAACTAAAGTTGACTGCTAGGTTTTCAAACTTGACTTCGTTTTCCCTTTGGTTAGAATAGACATGAAGTCATTTTAAAGTGAGAGTGTGTATGGGGAGTGGGGGGAGGTATACACAAATTGAGACACATACGTGACCATAACAAACAATGCTTGGTCCCCTTGGCATTCCCCTTCAGAGGTGCCTCAGGCATCCAGCAATAAACTCCACCCAGTCCCTTTAAGACAAGAGGGCAAGTGCTACACGTGAAGAACACACACATACGTAGTATCTACAGTTAAACTAATGTAATAGCACAAGTGGCAAAAAAGATGCTGATTAAACATTCATTTTAAACTTACAATTAATATTTAAAGTGATGTGCAAGATGTAAAATGTTTGATGGAAAGTAATTTCCCTCGAGCATTTAAAAAATTCATAGCTTCCTTGGATAGTGTTGATACAGAAATAATTTTAGAAAAATACCTTGAACCAATATATATATATATATATATATATATATATTGGATCAAGGTGTTTTCTGGATACATTTTTAAACCCTAAAATATGAAAAATGAATCATCCTTATTCATTTCAATTAAAATTTACCGCTAAACTGATCTAAATCAGCAAAATATTGTGTCCTATGCATAAGAATGTAAAGCAATATCACGATATTTTGAGTATAAACTAGAATAAAACAGGGATTCAATTCAACAGAGTTCAGACGTATCAGTATAAGCTCATCTGAAAATCGTGGGCTCGTGAAACACAGTTGTGAGTTTTTAACGACGTTCGAAGTACTTCGATCAAAATATCTCTGCCCGATAATTTTTGCCTCGGATGATCCGAAATTTAACTATCTCTTTACAGACCTGAAATTTGACACATGGTTAGATTAGAATGGAGGTCAGCAAGCGTACGTGTTGGCAAGGACAGAAGAGCTCACTTACCCTTACCGACTGATGATCGAAATAACGCAGGAAACTTGCAGTAATGGAAAAATAGTTTTTATTTTAGGCCTCTAGAATTATATATATATATATATATATATAATTTTTATTAAGATGCATTTAAGTTCTATAATCAGAATTAAGGAAGAGAAGTACGGAATATTTTGAGTTATCGTAGATACTAGACTGATGACCGTTCTGAACCAGGAGCTGCTGGTATTGTAAACATGACAGTGTTATTGCTGGTTTTCAAACTGATTCCCATTCTATTTAGGGCACTGCTGTTAGTGCAAACAGATGGAATTGCAAACTTCACGAAAACGTTTCATTTGGTATTTAGGTGCATTCAGTTTCAATTGATGCTCTCAACTCATTGATTTTTGCAGATTTTGTGCAATAAAGTTAAATGGCTTTATCAAATGTCACAATTACTATTCTTGGGGACCTCAGAACCTGCATGTTACAGTTGAACATCACGAGAACTACCGGGGATTATAATGTGGTGTGGAATTTCAGTGTAGAATGTAATTGAAGCATTCTTTTTTGATAAATACTCTCATAGTGTCAAAGTCTGTATGCATTTTTGGACAACATATATATAACGATGGCAGGAAATTTACCGTTAATATTATGTACTTACGAGGATGTAAATGAACGTCGAAATAAAAAAAAATCATCCAAGATTCTTGTCCTTTTATCGAGTATCAAATTTCTATAACCGGATTTTTCTTTTACATATCGACAGGGTGAAGGCAGACATTAACTGCCTTTATAAAAATCAAAGAATCATCTTTGTGAATGGTTTTCTTTTGCCAAATGTTCGTTGGAAATTCATCTTATTATATGATTTCAGTTTATCATTTGGTTGATCTGTATTTTCTTATTCTTGTTCTTGTTCTTCAAAAATTTGCTTGCAAGCAGGTGCTTGAATGGTCCATTAATGACGTATGCTATAATGAAAGTGACGAAGATTTTCCGTTCGTTGGATAGAGTATTTGACGATCAGATAAGTCGTTGTCGTTTGTCAAATAGAATAATTGAAGTCGGCATGAATCAGAGGAAAAAAATTTAAGCTAGCATATTGCACACACACACACACACACACACACACACACACACACACACACACACACACACACACACACACACACACACACACACACACACACACACACACACACACTTTATGTGTATATGATTTATTTCAAGGAAGTCAAGTTTGACATTAAAACGACGTTTGGGCAGGAAAAATACTATTAGTCTCACAATTTTTGAGAGCATGTATTCAGTCACGAATGAATGTGTTTGTACATGCGTGTATGTATGCGAATATAACTATGTAACTATAAGATAGATAGATAGATAACCATAGTTGAAAAAGTTTTTAATACAAAATCTCTTTTATCTTTCCACGTTTAATCTTGGTAACCCCTCTTCCTTTTCTCTTGTATAATTAATTCTTTTTCCTTTTTCTACATAGTTTCCTTCTTTTATTGTTAACCAGATTTTACTTTTGAATTTTTTGTCGTTTCTTTTTGTTTGAACAAAATATTAGTTCAATTATTTTTCCTGTTAATACTGAATTCGTTTACTTTTTCAACTAATAATTATAAACTTTTATAATTTATAGGTTAAAAGAGACAAAAAGTCCCAGGCAAAAAACTTCTTCATTCAAACTTCTTTTGATTGGCGACCAAATATTTTCTACATTTTAAGATTCTATATCTTCTAAAATGAAAACCGACTGGATTTTCTTTTCTGTTCCAACTTACCACGGGGTAAAAACAACCCATTTGTAAAAACAACAGAATTTTGTCCGAGAAGTATAAAACAACAAATTATATTAAGATCAATATAGATAAGATAGGATAGATAAATATCTCCTTTGAAGATGTTCGGTTAGTAAAATGGTAATTCCTGTGTATGGAGTGGGATTGGATATACTAATCACGTGATGAGCCCACAGGTCTTGGCGCAAAAATCCCAAATCCACCCAGACAGATTTCACCAGACGTTCCGTAAGGCGGGGACGTGAAAGGCTCTTATAAAGACAACCCTAAGATACCAGATATCTCCTTCAGCGCGCCGGTAAGTCCCTCAAACTCAACTGTATACACAGGGAGGACTGTATATTGTTATTAATTGTTTCATGTGTGGAATAATAAATTGTTAGAATTAAACGAAATATTAATTCATTTATTTGTTGCTATTAGCCTTAGAATAAACGCTATTCTAACACAATAAAGAGATAGAGATTTGACCGTCAATCAGATAAGCGTATGCAGTAAATTAGGTTTCGTTTGCTTTATTTGTTTATTGGCATATCAACCTTCGTGGGTTATTTAATTCCAAAGCCATCCATGTAGAAGAACAGCAGTGAGACAATTTAACCCTTAGCTAGGGGAATATTCATCCGTGAACGTAACAGCATGACTGGATTTCGAATTCGCTTATTTCGGGGCTGAATTCCAACACTTTAGCACGGGGATTCTGTCGCAGTAAATCGATATCCGAGTGTAGAAATGCACATGATTGGACAGGAAAGCTGATTCTCTGGGAATTGTGCAAACGAGTGGAATTTGATCATGTAAGTCAATCGTATATGCATAAACCAGGATTTCAAATGGATCATCCAATCAATTATAAATTCTGCAATCAATCACTCTTGGAACATCTTTTAAATAAAAAAAATTGAAACTTAAGCAAAGTTAATGTGGCGGCCACATATATCCGTGGTAATCAACTAGTTTTGTTCGCCCTGTCGGTGACAAAGTATGTTTCTAAGTATAACACAAAACTGAATCCAGTGGTGTAGTTCCACTTATGAAGCTTTTAGGAGTGTTGAGTCAACCCTTCGTTGCCATTACTCTCAAGACCACTCTGAACTGGTGTAGTAAATGAGTTTACCTGTTTAGAATAATTATGAATACTCATTTTTGTACTGAATATAATCAGAGACTAGAGTGAGTCATCATTCGCAAGAAGAAGGCAATTTGTCAGATGTAGATATCGCTATTTCGGCAGTGTTTGTGAATATAATCGAAAGGAAAAAACTTGGAAGAGAAAAATTTTTGAACATGAAGTTGATAGGTATACTGTGCTTGGAACTGTCCCGAGATGCGGTCATTCAATTGGTAATAACTGGTAGGATGAGAACGCAACTTTTTGGTCCTTCTTGCGATCTTTACAATTTCAGCAGAAATTATATAATGACCCAAACCAACACCCTCGACAACCTGGTATAGCAGATGTGTCAAACGTTTTTGGAGGTGTGATATGTAAATGGCAAATCAAAGTTCACTGCTAAGATAAAGTTGTGGGAAACAAATGCATTTTCGTTGATTGGTTATTCCCGTCAGGTGACATTTGAGAGATTTTGTTAGTTACTTAACCAACCTCCACTGTGTTGGGATGTTTCATGTGAAGTGTCATACAGAAAGTATGCTTCCTGGCGGGTAGAGGGACACAGTTAAAAATTGCTTAGGTCTGTGTCCTGTAGCATTATACTCCAGGGGCGCCTCAGGCACCGAGCTGTTAACCCAGTCCTTACTTCTTTTACCCTAAAAGAAGTAAGGGCTTAGTTGCCGCCTGAAAGAAGGGAAGGCAATTAAAAAGCAGCTAATGATTAAAGATTTAGAAAACACTCGGCATGGATGCCAGGCGTGTGATCTCTTGCGAAAAATCTTAGTTGAGGTGAAACCTAGACAGTCGGAGTGTTAAGTCGGGTAATTTGGAGCTTAAGTGAAACCCCCTCATATAGGGGGTTGGAGAAATGTCTTATAGATGAAAGAGAGACTTATTTCCTCCATCGATTGAACCCAACAACGCTACGCGTCTTCCTTTTTGTGAGAATATGTAACATGTGAAATAAGCGTGATTGAGCTTTTGTGACGAGTCTGCTTGCGATTTTCTTTTGTCTTCGGGTAACAAGTAACAATCATTCTTTTACCTTCTACTTTTTTAACCTTCAAAAATTACGCATCAGTGGTAATCGTATTAATAAAAGTTTGATTATTATTTTAAACAGATCGATTTGACTTATGATTGGAACCTAAACAAGTATAATCAAACAAGTTCAGAGTGGTCCTGGGAGTAATAGCAATGAAGGGTTGACTCAACATCCTCTAAATTTCAGAACTGGAGCCAAACCACTGGATGCAGTTTAGTGTTACACCTAAGACATACTTTTTCTTTGATCGGGAATCTTTCTCCCTCCTGATAAGGCAAAGTTTTATCTAAAATTATTGAGAAGATACATTTGCGGACCGTATTTACTAAGATACCATAATTGTTAAACTGATTTCAGCAATAAAATAACCCAACAAGTCTGCGTATTTTAGACCCCACCGACCGGATGGACAAAATTGAAAGATTATCTGGCCACCAAATTAATTTTACCAGAGTTTAAATCTTGTTTAAGTATTTTTTTTTTTACTTAAAAGGCATCCCAAGGTAATTGATTGTAAAATCTGTATTAGCATATGTTCATATAATTAATTCTATTCTCTATTTAGTAAAGTATGAATGTTAATTATTTGAATTCTTTCGTATAAATTTCATTTGTGTTCTTTGCTCATTGTGAACTGATGATGTCATTAGAAATGAAGGGCCTAGGCGTTTTCTTAGAAAAACTGTGGATGCATTTTCGTCTGGGCGTATGCTAACATCTCATTGGTTAGTCAGAGACTTTGTATTTATTTCCTCGTTTCATCTAAAATTCTTTGAAATAAAATTAGTTTTAAGACAGACATCTGAATAAAAAAAGCAGACAAAACAGTTTTGTATCGGAAGAACTCCATCTTGTTTAAAACATAAATTCTATTTATGTCTCTTGCAGTCTGTTATAGGCTATGCTGCGGACATTCGGCTTGTGCAGGTGTATTTGCAAGAAGTGCTGCATAGTCTGCATATATCATAGTTTCTACTGGATATCGTCTTCATTTTACCCCACCCCTTTATTTTTAGATCAATTGACGTTTGTAATATGCAATCTAGGGAGATTATAAATAAATATGATGCTAATATATGTTTGCAGGATTCCATTGACAATGTCAAAGAAGTCGAAGTCAGCATCGGGTAAGCGAACAACTGCTTTCGTGTTTTGTAGAGCATCATTATAACGGTAACAGCTTTTTTTTGGAAAGTCATATACTAGAAGTTTCTGCTCTGTTTTTCTTCTTTGTATGGAATCAAATGACTTGGAGAAATCTACAAACAACAGGGTTTTCTCGAGATTTTTTTGCACGTACTCTTTCGATGATTCGAAGAGTCAGAATCTGAGAGTTTGTGGATCGATAACTCTGAAAACCGTTCTGTTGACTTTTAAGGGATTTTTTCGACTTCTGGTTGGATATGATTGGATGAGGGTATTATAAACCTTTGCAGCTATAGTAGTAAGAGTTATATCTCAGTAATTATTAGTGATTCAGAGGTCACCTTTATTGGGGAAGAGGAGGATACAATCTTTCGGCCATTTTTCTATTATGTTTTGTTGCATATCGATACATTCAAAGATAAACCTCTAAAATTAGAAGACCATTTTACATACCTCGTCTTCAATATCTCATCTACCGAAAGTTATGTGAACATACGTATAGGAGAGATATGTACTGCTCCTGACAAATTATCAACAATATGAAAATCTAATCTGATAAAATAAAACGGGAATTCTTCTTAGATGTAGCTGTGTCAGTACTAATGTATGGCTGTACCACCTGAACCTTAACAAAGCGCTTGGAGAAAAAGGTAAATGGGAACTACACAAGGATGTTGCTTGCTGTTTTGAATCCTGGAAACCCTACACTAAACAGTACAATCAATTGCCTCTCACTTCAAAAACCATCCGAGTAAGACGAACAAAAACATGCCGAGTACGGCTGAAGAAGCAGGAACAAACTCATAAACGACATTCTTTGCGAATTTGATTTGAAAAAAACAAAATATGAACTATTTTTCTTTACTGTAAGTTTCACACGTTATTACGATCATCTGGTGGACATTTAAAATGTCTAAAAGTTAACAGGTACTTGCATTAACAGGTGTAGTACACACTTTCTTACTCTAAAGGCATAAAATAATTTTGCTGACTTAAATCATTCCGGGTGTAGGTGACAAAGCAAAAAAATAGCTTTCATGTTTACACGTAGATACTAGTTCTAATCTTTATTTAATAATTTGTTGGGTCCAGAGAATTCTAACATGTTCAACGCCTCCTCTAAGCAAAATCTACAATTTCCTCAATAAAAGCTGACTCTTTCTTTAATCGATCCCAAGCGGAACAAAATCCGAAGTAGTGTGGAAAATATTAAAGCATATGCTTGTAATGAACGGTCAAAATCTTGTAGATTTTGCTAAGTGAAGTTGAATACAGCCGTTAGCTTTCAACGATTTTAAATGTCTACGTGATGATCATAAAAACGTGTGAAACTTTTAGTTACGGACAAATAGCTAGTGATTTCAGAATTATATATATATATAACTGTGACCTTGTACCAGACTAAACTACATTAAAAAAATCACATCTTCTACTAGACATTCAATGGCTGTCGGTCATTTTATTATTCGTCTAATGTAGTTACACACAAGCAGAAAATGACACTCACATTCATTCATAATATTCTAATAATGATGTGATTGAACATTGAAACATCAACAAAACTACTACGAAATCTTATTTGTTTTTAGAATGATGCTTGTCATTTCTTTTAGATAACTCTATTTTCATATATATATATATATATATATATATATGTGTGTGTGTGTGTGTGTGTGTTATTTCGAAAAAATTCCTTGAGCTCAATATTTTAAAATCGAAAAAGAAGTGGTTTAAAATTTGAAATTGTAAAAGATATTTACTATAAAAGTCAAACTAGTACCAAAAGCTTCTTTCGCTTGCACACACACACACACACACACACACACACACACACACACACACACACACACACACACACACACACACACACACACATATATATATATATGGTTGGGTTAAAGACCAAGAAACTTAGCTTTTTACGATCTTATATTTTTTCTCAGGCTTTCTTGCCAGTTTCTTTTGTATCAAAGATTGATTGAGAAGTTGCGTTGGGCTTTGCTCCCAGGTGCTTTCGGGTATATCGATTATCGTCTTTTTGTCGATATTGTTTGTTTTTGTATAGTTTGGGGTCGATATTTTTTGTTAGCAGGATTTATTATTGATGAAGTTGCTTTAGTTAGTATGTTAGTTATTAATAATGGTTAGTATATTAGTGCCAGTGTTGCTATTGTCATGTGGTGTCCCACTGAGACGATAGAAATAAGATTACTACTATCCTCGTGTTCGAATTAACAGTAGCAAGCCGTCAAAGAATGACCGTTAAGAAAGAATGTGGGTCACAGTGGAGACCAACTGATGTTGGTACTTGGTGACCTCACTCGGGTCGCCTGACACGGGAAGGAAGAAGGTAGAAGTCAAATGATTGGCTGGGACCCTAAAACGGAAGTGGTACCTTCTTCCCGTCAGCGAAAAAAGGAAAAGAGAAAAATTAGTTGTTGGACAGGGTTCGTGGCGGACGGAACTAAAGCCAAGAACTCCGGGTAAAAGAAGAGCCTGTAAAAGAAGAAAGATTCTCCATAGGAATCCATCTAAATAAGATAAGTAACTTTGGGACTGTTTCTCCTTATACCCAATTTTATATACCCTCTCTTTCTCTCTCTCTCTCTCTCTCTCTCTCAAGTTGAAGAAAGACTGAAAACGAAAGAAAAGAAAAGAAGAAAGACATTTATGTTCATGGACTATTCATTTATGATATATTTGACACGTTGAAGGTGTATATCTATGTGTAGTAAAAGATTGATATATTTTAATGTTCCCACGTGCTTGAAGTTGTTATTTGCAGCGTCTACTACGAATTTGTTATGTCATGTTTCTTTTTCAGCTTCTATTCGCCTTATGATATGCTCCCTTAAAATTGTCCTATAAACTCCTTTAAAATATCACACGGGAAACCGGAATTGCCGACTACTATAATTAATATTATTACGTCTAAACCTAGAGGTCCATATCTTCCATTGTTCTAGGGGAGGAAGACTAGCGACCTTGGTGGGTGTGTGTATAGTGTGAAATTTGGAACCCCTTGCCAGCGGCAGTCAGTCGGGCCATAAATTAATCCCCCACATAATATGCCAGTTCTTATGTGCCCGAGAAAATAACTCTGAACGAGGACTTATTCTACAAGGGATTAAGTGCCAACCTGCCCCGTCTTCACACGTGCTAAAATAAAGTCCCGTTTTGGGATAAAAGTAAATTCTTCGCGTCACACTATTTTATTTATATTTGGTTTATTTTTTTATACTGATGGATTCGATGATTTGTTGGCTTTTTTGTTATATTTGTATTTTATTTTGGTGTTATTGGTGATGATTTTTGTATTTCTATAGATGTGGATTTATCTGTATTACTATGTGTTGTAGTTATGTTATTTGATGTCAGTCCTATTAGAGAGGTGGTATGTAAGACAATAAGAAAAAATGGTGGTTGTATATCTAATGTAGGTATCAGAAGTTAGAAATGGATGTATGAATTTATAAACTACATTTGTTTGGTTTAAGTAGAGGAGTTTGTGTTATTTTTAACGAGATTTGATGTTTTAAATTTGTTGAGTCCATGAGTTAAATTTGTTTCAGGTGTTCAGTGGGTTTCGTTAGGCACAATGTTGGTTCTTACTAGTTCCCCTAACTTAACTTTTGTGCATTTGATTCCTGTAATATAAATTAATAGTGTTATTATTATTGTTTTTGTTATTTTGGTGGATGGTATGAAGATAAAGTTTTATTTACTGGTCAATATTGGGGAAAATTATCGTTAACAAATGTTTGTTTTATAGTAGTGAGTCCTTTGTAGAATATTGTTTTAGATGAGATGTAAAAGGTTCAATGGATTAAGTTTTTTTTAGAAGGGCTGTTTTATATTTTGGGGTCATTCACTATGACAGAAATTTTATATTTTGGGGTCATTCACTATGACAGAACTATGACAATTGAAATTGTCACTAGTTTTTTGTTTAGGGGTAAAGTAAATTTGTTATTTTTACAAGAGTCAGGGAGTATATCTAGGAAAGACATTTTTTTGAAAGTTAATCGTGAAAGTTAGTCCTGAATTTTCTTCAAGTGTTTGTTTAAGTTCGTTTATTTCATCCTGGGATACTGTAGCAACGAAGATGTCATCGACGTACCGGACATATTTTATGGGTTTAGGTATTTTAGTGTTAAATATTTTCGAAGTGGAATATGTAGTATTTTGAAATTGTTGGGCAAAGAGTTGGGATATGCATTAAAACACCATCACTTTGTATATAGATTTTACCTAAAGGGTCATTGAAGGGGATTTGTGTAGTACAGTTATTGAATAGTTTTTCAAGGATTTTTGGTTTTATGACAGGAGGAAAGATTAAACGATGATTGAAGATATTTTCTATTATTATTTTGATCATTTCAGGGACTGGGACGTTGGAAAAAAGGTTTGCCACGTCATGCAATGCCGTTACGCTTTTATTTGAGGTTGGGGTTTAGAATTTAAAATTCTTATGAAGTGGATTTAATACTGTATTTATTAGATATATATTGTTGAATTATATTGCTAATAGTTTTAATTATGTGGTTATATAGAGGTAGGAATCTATGATATTATAAGTCTAAGGGTGATTCCTAATTTGTTTTTTTTTTTATTTTTCCGGAGATGTAGCGTATTATTTTAGTTAGTTTGAAGAATCCACCATTGTCAGCGATAATAATTCTATTGATATTTTATTGATAGGTTTGGTCGGTGGGACTTTTCTAAGTTTTTAAAATTTTGTTTTGCCTTTGAGAATATTGTCTATTTCTGTATTATAGCCAGCGTAGTCTAGTATAATGTATATATTATCTTTGTCGCCAATGCGAATTGTGATGTTGGGCTTGTAAAGTTGGTTGGCAGCTTCTTTTAGTGCTAGGGTTAGTAGCGAGTTTTGATGTTTGTGGTTAAAAATTTTTTTAATTTTCTTCAGTTTCGTAAAGGTTTGGGTGTGTACTAAGTTTATTGTTGTTTTTAGGTCTTGAATTTGTTAGTAAATTATTTTGATTTCAGTCTTTTTAAAGTTGAGGTCATATTTTTTTTGCCAAACTGTATTCTAGGTAGTGTGGAGCACTCCTTTATTGCCATGACTCCTAGGTTGCCTCAGATCCGGAGTGGTAGTACCTGTTAGTGTACCATCTATTGGTAAAATAGATCTATTTAAAAATTAGCATCATACAGGGATGCTTGAAACAACATAACTGTGTGCAAATAAATGATTATTAAATTGGAATAGTTACTTAAAATCATATAGTTTTATATAGATAATATGTCTTAAAAACTCTTGAAACCGTTGAACTATGCAAATTACTTTTATTGGATAGGAATACTTGATATAACTGTGTACAAAAACAATTGTAGGTAAATAAAAAGTGCAATTAAAAAATGGAACGGAATTTTGAAAATGTAGTTATGATTAAAATTATTTACAGATTAATCAGATTTCGGACTTTAACCCCACAAGGGTTTGATATGTTGTTAAATAAACAAAACCAGTCGCTCTTTATATATAAACGTACATACATTTTCATATCATAGATTATAATACTTATTGATAAGTTACATGAATCTGTAAAATTTTAGAAATATACTATCAGCCATAATTTTTTGAACGTGTTCATCTGCTTTCTTTTTGTCTTTATTTGTTCACTCTCACACACATGTTGCAAGTTGACGTGTTAAATTTTAAATTTTAAAACCATATTTTATTTTGTTCATACTTTATTCCTTTTTATGAAAATAGATAGTTAAAATATATCCTATCAGTTGAACTCGTATTTTATGGCTGAAAGCAACAGCTAATTCACCTAACTTAAGAGCCTTACAAAATTCCCTAATAGTCTTTCATCTAAAAAAGACCTTAGTAGTTCTTTCCTATTTCATGCCCTCCAATAAGCAGATAATATCTTATCTAGTATATCACATTTTATCCAAGTGAACCCAATTTAAGACTCATGACCATCTAAAATTTCAAGGTATAAGGAACGGGTACTTATCTTCTGGCTGGCATTAAAATATCTTCTCCTCTTTATTGACATTTTGCATATGCATCCTAGTAAACGATTTCAGTTCTTCAATTTGTAGGTAACGTTATAACTTGAGTTTCTTTGTCTGTAACCAAGTGGGTTCCAAGTTTCCTACTCTGGAAAATCACGCATTTAATTCTTGAATATATTTTTGAAATTACAGTCTCATTCATTGGAATAGGTTAAAATACTTTTATTCATTTTATTCTTCTGTTGGGAGCAGTAGTAAGAAGAGTATGGTCGTTTTTAAAAAAAGGATCAACTTTTGAGTCGAAATTGAACACATGTAATGCGAAAGAAAAATTCGCTAGTTTTAAGTATCTTACATATCTATTGTAATATATATATATATATATATATATATATATATATATATATATATATATATATATCAGTGGCGACTCTAGCCTATTTTTGCTACTCGTGCCCCCCCCTCTGTCAACTTCAGTTCCCAACCCGTGGTCCGTGGACCCAAAATAAGTCATCATAGTTGCTATTGCGTGATTCTCCATTGTATAGCACAGATTGACAAACGTACCTTGCATGGTGTTTTTTTTGTAAACAATCAAAAAACTATATAATTTGTAGTCTTGTTAATACAGTAGATAAGATAATTTTTTTTCCTTTCAAAAGTATAGAAGAAAAGAGAAGATGTTCATTACTATGACGAGAAAAATATGTTTATTAGAATAAAGAAACTGATGACAATATACACAGACACAGCTAGTAGTTTCAATTTCGCTTAAAATAAAGATTATTTGTTGAAAATGTATTCAAATAAACAAATTTTAGTTACAGAATGTAATATATGCAACATTCATTAAAGAAATAGAGATCTGTTAGTGAAAAAACGAATTAAAACACGCCGTTTAACCAACATTTACCATAGCGATGATGATGACGTCGGGACGGCTATAATCTGCTATCCCCCCACTCCCCCCTTCTCTCTCTCTCTCTCGGTCCCTCTCCTTCTTCAGTTTAGCATAAGTATGTCAGCAGTCAACATGTGCTAAGATTTTTGAGCACGATGTTTGGGTTGCAACAGCCAAAAGCGATTTCTCTAACATTACTGTTATTATAAGGGTCTAGTGCTCGGCACGGATTTGCGCGTGTTCAACATTATAGCCGATTTTATGGGATGTTCAATGAATCTGACGGTGGCCGGACAAAGACAATCCGTTCAAAACAGCATCGTTGTATTATTCCCAGATATATTTATGAACTTTTGGCTACTTAGTTATCGAAACTTGAATAGATACGTAATTTAATTGAGATCAGACTAAGTATGTTTGCTTGAAATTAATGGATGATTTTTAATCCGTTTTGAATAACATTGACCGAGTTATTGGTCGTGCCGGGGACGAGTAGCACTAGTCCCGTCTCCGCCCCTGATATATATATATATATATATATATATATATATATATATATATATATATATATACACTACTTTGCAGGGTGCAAGATTGAATTGACACATATTAGAAAAAACAAAAAACAAAACAAACAACATTAACTAGCACTTTTTTCACATTCGTCTCTAGACAAAGCTTAGTAAATTTCTGTAATAAAAATCTTTTTAGTCTGGTATCAAATAGCACTTACTCCTGGGAGAATATGCGCTTAACCTCGATGTATATTTATTTAAGACATATTTGATACCGATTTTCACGAAAAGAACCTGAAAACATTCAAAGTCTTCAGTATTCTTCCCAAGAAGTTCATTTGCCTTAAAGGAGATTCCATGATTAAACAAAGTTTAAAATAAAAAGAACAAATGCTGAAACACATTGAAAAAGAGTCTTTTTAATTGTGATAAGAAATATAAAAAATTCCATTCCCAAAGTTCTAACATCAGTTACGATATAAAACATTACATGATCAGCATCGCTTTGGCGAGTTTCTAGAAATTTTGACGCCAAACCGAAAGTGTGTACCACTTTTTAGACTTGTATAAGATTTCAGCGTTTTTCATTGCTTTCTTTTTCGTTTGTTCCTTCCTCTACACACTTTAGCTAATGGCATGTATTAGCGTATATGATGCTCGTTGTCTCCCATTTGTTCGCGACAATGCATCCACCATTCAATTAGACGATACGATAAGGTCTGTTCTGGTGGCAGCTTGTAACTGGCTGGATGCTGACCACTGAACATCAGGCTCATATCCGACCAACTGAACCATTGAGCGTCTTTTAATTCTTCTTTGTTCACCTAAAAAAAAAACAGAAGCAAAAATAAAATTTGCAAGGAATTATTGTCTGTATTTATAAGAAGTATTTTCATTGTTTCAGATAGTATTCGGACAGTTAACTTCGTTATCATTGTTTTGACACGATATCTAATCAATTGTATTCTTCAGCTTTGTTCAAGTAAAGTGTTAGATATTTTTCTCATCCTACTCCTCCCTCTATATGCATTCTTTTAGCTTATGAAGGAACTTTTTAAATTAGTTCATGATTTTAGTCTCACATATACACAATACTCTCTATTTCTTGTTGTTAAATATTTATTTCATATATCCCAACATTTGCTTTTAGTGATGACAGAAAAAATTGGATTATGTAGTCAATATTTTAATAGCTTTCTGAAGTGCTGATAAAGTGTTTTTTGGATTGTTTTCATCTTTGTTTTTAGCATGATATATCTGTTGTATTCTTTAGCTTTTTATTGAATCTTTAAAGGAGTTCAGTATTATAAATGGAGTTGTTTCAATGGTTATGCATTGATCCATGATGTGATGGGAAGCTTTAACTGCTAAAATATGATATTGCTTATCTCTTCATTTTTTTATGGTCTAGAAGCACTCCATATCCATTGTCTCTAGCATATCATGGGCATCACCTGGAAAAACAGGCTTCCTTTCATCATGATAATGTAGTTTGTTTTCTTCACCAGCATTGAAGCCATACTATTTCATTGTCTCTTCTACTGGGCCTAACATGTATTGTGTTGCATAGTAAAGTTGAAGAAGGGGAAACATCTCTTGGGAAGACCCCTTAGAAGACATGGAAAAAACAATTTGAAGAGATTGCTGCAAATCTCCTTGAGACTTTGCTCAATACCTGTTCCTAATGGAAATAGATGGCTACAGATATCTACAACTTTAAAGAAGAGTGAACTGGCATAGAGGCAGAATAGTGAGGTCCCTGTGAAGAACCAACCTTGAACCCTGAAATTTCCCTTGCCTCTATTGCTCTTGGACTGTGATTTTTTTTTAAAGCCCACTAATATGGAGAACAATGAAAAACAACCGGAAAACAATGTCCTCATCAAATGAATGAAAAGCCAGCCAGCCAGCCATTTTTTGACACACTTTCATTTTTTGGATGTGCATTCTTGTTCCATGTCTCTTATTTTTATTTTATTCCAGATAGTTCAATGCATTTTCATTTTCTTTCTACCAATCCACCTGATTATGTATTTCTGGCATCCCTCAAGCCTGATCTTCAGGGGATAACTGGCATATTGGTTATATTATGAGAAGCTTTTGGTTATCTTTTTCTCCTATGGAAGGACAATCTTTGGGAAGAAATCGCAGTGTAATTCTTGTATGAAAATCAATGCTGATATTGACATCAGGGATGTTAGATATTGGTTGTGTTAAAAAACAATGATGAATACAGTAGTCAGAGTGAATCATGTTAAGATAAAATTCATAAGTAAAATATTTTGGTTCAGAAATTCTGATTTAACCGAAGCTAAAAAAAGAAAAAAAATGAGTAAATATACTTTAGAATAAGTGTTAGCAGACCAAAATGAATAAATGAATAAATAAATAAAAATAAATGAATAAATGAATTGCAAAACAAAACAAAAGCACAAAACATCCCCCTTCAAAAGAAAACGGAACATTAAATAAACAGTTAAATAGCAAAAAATTGAAATATGAGCAAAAATAATGATCAGTTGAATGAAAGAATTATTTTTTCTTTCGCAAAGAATTTCTTATTTTGTTTTAGAATGATATGTTTGGACAGAAAGAAGAGAAAATGATTGAGAAAAATATTGTACGACTGTATGTATGTAAGAGATATTTATTAGAATATCACTTACATGTGTGTGTACAGTCTTGAAATTTTTCTTTCTCTTTGAAAGAAAAGATGAATGAAAATGTAAGTTTGAATAAAAGAGAGAAAAAAAAGATGATTGTGTATGTGTATGTGTGTGTGTGAGAGAGAGAGAGAGAGAGAGAGAGAGAGAGAGTGATACAGAGAGAGTGAGAGAGAGAGAGAGATTTAGTTGGTTGGTTAGTTGGGTTTGTATGGCATTGTAAGTTATTTAATGACAAATCCTGTTTATATATATATATATATATATATATATATATATATATATATATATATATATATATATATATATATATATAATTTGCAAATGCATATTTTGTAGATAACATTTTTTCAACGAGCCTGAGCTCATTTTTTACTCAGTTAAATGCTTCACTTATTTCTATCTAACATGAATAATTCAATTTACTATCAATCATTTTTTGCACAGTTTAATGTTTTCATATATTGCTATTTATCAATAACAATTCAATTAAACATCAGTCATTTTTTCATACAAAGTTCTTCAAACAGCTCTATTTCAAACAATTCAGTTCAGCATAAGTACAGTTTTTTGTTTGGTTTGGTTTTATGGCATATCAACCATTGTAGATCATTCAATTTCAAATCCCTTTTATACATATAAACCAAATATATAATTTCATAGCACATTTTGTTGATATCATTTTCAAACGAGCCTGAACTCAGTTTTTTCACAGTTAAATGGTTTTATACAGTTAAATGATAAAACAGTTTTATTTCAAACAATTCAATTTACCATAAGAACAGTTTTGTTAGCACAGTTAAATGTAAAAACGGTTCTATTTTCTATTCAGTTTAGCATAGTATACAATTTACATTTGAAAAGTTTTATTTGATCCATAGGTAGAACCCTATCAGGTGCTACCACTTTGGACCTGGGAGCGATGGCAATAAAGGATTATTTCTCATTCCCCAAAGCTCCAGCCTTACTGAAGCCTCACCATCACATTGTTTAGTATCATAAACAGGACACTCGTCAGGGGACTCTTACCCCTCTGGAGAGATGCAGTCGGTGTACTCTGCAGTTCCAACCGATTAGACCTGAGAGAGAGAGAGAGAGAGAGAGAGAGAGAGAGAGAGAGAGAGAGAGAGAGAGAGAGAGAGAGAGAGAGGGAGATGTGTCTCATGGACATCTGTCCATAAAAAGCTAAGATTAAGCTAACATGCTTTGTGCGATTAATATTCACAGGTCTAATTAGCACCGAAACAAACGAGAGGAATAGAAAGTAAGGTTATATAATTAGTAGAGAAAAGAGTACTTGCCGGAAAGTGACAGCCTACTTAATTCGCAAGCAATTGTTAGTGGGTTCTTTTTTCTATCGAGTGCTCTATGAAACTGGTCTTGTGCCTAAATTGGTTTATTTCAATAAATATTTAAGTTACATAAGTCATAATTCCGCTTATCATTTATTTACTCTTAGAATAAGGCAATATTTATTGACTGCTTTAAAGAGTCTTAGATTTCAAGACTTATAAGTTCATCTTCGCATCACAAATGTGTACTGTTCTGAATTATAACATTTCAAATCAGTCAGACATCTAATAACGAACCAAGCTGGATGGAATTATATTTCAAACATAATGAAATCATTGGTTTATTTGTGAATATGTATTAACCTGACCGCTTCACCAAAAAGGAAAACTCAGAATTTTCTTTCTCCTAGATGATTGCCGTACTAACGTTAATGAAACCAATTGGCCCTACTATGTATTCATGACTGGAGGTTGGACAGAGAACAAAAACACATGGATTCAGGCCTTTCTCAAAGGTAATAGCACGAAATGAAACGCAATCAGTCGCGTTTAGATTGTGAACTCGGCTTGTCAAATCTATTTCTCAACGTAGATTACGTTGCGCCACTTGTCCATATATATATATATATATATATATATATATATATATATATATATATATATATAGAATACTTAGTCCAGTTAAACCGGAGTTGGGAGTAATTCCATCAGGACAAGAAATTATTCGTGAATGAATATTTAAATCTTCCTGGTAAAGAGCTCAATGTACCAATTATACAGAGCAATAATTTCTTTAAGAAAAAACAACGAAACCAATCACAAAGGATTATAAATTTATTTCCATCCTGTTACGCATTTTTGAAATTTTCAAAAACACGAAAAAAAATTAACAGGACTTCATCAGATCTTTTAGATAAAAAAACTAGAGTAGACACATAAGAGTGGGAGGGGATAGAAGAGTGGGAGGGGATAGAAGAGGGGTGAAGAGTTATCTCTTCATTAAGCCCACTTCCGTTTTAAATTTAAATTTTCGGTTGGCAATGTAGTAAATTTATTTTAAAACAATTTTTTTTTTAATTAATTTTACATTTAGACTTAAATTACAGATATTTTTAATTAGATTTAAATTTTAATTAATAATCTCACGTAAAGATGCAGTAATAGATATATTAAAACAAAAACAAATATTTAATTTACTTAAATATTTTAAAATTTCAAAAATATTTAGAAGGCATTAATCAGTTACATTTTTTATGCGTAGTACATATGTATTATATGCTTTTTCACAATTTTCTATCTAACAATTTATTTTATTCATTCTCAAAATTAACTCTAATTCTCAAATAATTTTATGCTTTTTAAAAATTTTTTTACTTGTTTAATTATTTATAGTTTAAATTTGGCCCTATGTCTACACCTGGCTATTAGTTCATTTCTCTTATTTAGTAATATTTTTGGCTCAGGAAAAAGCAAAATGTGGATCTTTTTTTCAAGACATAGATTGCACCTACTATCGAAAGATTTTGGGGTACTAGATCTTTTCAATATGGACCATTGAATGTCTGGGGTTAACCCTTTATTTTTTAATCCCCAATAATGTTTTGATAGAGCAGTTTGATTTTTTTGATGCTCATGGGAGTAGGAATATTTATGATTTCCGTACCTAATCTTAAAATTAGTAGATGAAACGCCAATATAATATTTCTTATCACTTATGTCCTCTTTTGGATAAATAATAGCTTGATATACTACGTTATCTAAATTACACAAACCATCCATTGGACAATCACTTCGAGATTTACAATTACATTCTATTTTTTTACTATTAATATTATTATTATTTACTCGGTTATGAAATTTATTAATTAATTCATTATTATGACTATTTATTATTTGAGAAATATTTTTAGTGCAAGAATAACTTATTTTCAAGGTTTTCCTATTAAATATTTTATGTAATATATTATCTTGTTTAAAATGTTTATCTATCAGTCTCAAAAAATATTTACCTACATCTATATTGGCTAGTTTACAAAAAGGGGGGTTAAACCATATAATTTTCCTTTTTCTATTTTTATTTTTTTGATCGTAATTATTATTTTCTTTAGTAACTTCATTTGTTATATTTTCTTTTAAATACCTAAAATCCTCCTTAAAACCACTATTTTTAAGGGCATCTATATATCTTTTACTACTCTCTTTGAAAATCTTTTCATTTGCAGATAGCTTACCTATTCTTAAATTTACTGCTTTTGGGATTTGCTTGATTATGTTTTTAGGGTGATTTGAATTAACATTAATGTACGATGGGTTCTGATTGGGTTTTATGAAAGGTTTATAGGAATTATTTGATAGATCTAAAGTCACATCCAAGAAATTGGCTATTTTAATATTTGATGAGATTTCTATTTTAAATCCCAAAAACTTAAAGGCCCTTATAATCCTCTTTTGTATGCTAGAGCTAAGAGGGCCATTACTATTTGGGATATATAATAACCCATCATCTCGGTACAAACCTACTTGTTGAGGACTAATGATTCTAGTAAGCATATTTAATATATATAATCCTACAAGGTCTGCTATTTGGGAGGAATCATACCCCCCCCATTGGAACGTCAAAATTATCTAATCCATTTTTTACCCAAGTTGAATCGTTACTTTTTAAAACAGTTTTCCTACAAGCTAATATTATTTCGTATTGTTCAATAGTTATATCTATATATTTACGGGCATAGTTAATGCTATCTATTAAAATATTTTTAGTTATGGAAGGATAGAAATCGATGATGTCAAATTGTATATTGAAAAGATCTAGTACCCCAAAATCTTTCGATAGTAGGTGCAATCTATGTCTTGAAAAAAAGATCCACATTTTGCTTTTTCCTGAGCCAAAAATATTACTAAATAAGAGAAATGAACTAATAGCCAGGTGTAGACATAGGGCCAAATTTAAACTATAAATAATTAAACAAGTAAAAATTTTTTTAAAAAGCATAAAATTATTTGAGAATTAGAGTTAATTTTGAGAATAAATAAAATAAATTGTTAGATAGAAAATTGTGAAAAAGCATATCATACATATGTACTACGCATAAAAAATGTAACTGATTAATGCCTTCTAAATATTTTTGAAATTTTAAAATATTTAAGTAAATTAAATATTTGTTTTTGTTTTAATATATCTATTACTGCATCTTTACGTGAGATTATTAATTAAAATTTAAATCTAATTAAAAATATCTGTAATTTAAGTCTAAATGTAAAATTAATTAAAAAAAAAATTGTTTTAAAATAAATTTACTACATTGCCAACCGAAAATTTAAATTTAAAACGGAAGTGGGCTTAATGAAGAGATAACTCTTCACCCCTCTTCTATCCCCTCCCACTCTTCTATCCCCTCCCACTCTTATGTGTCTACTCTAGTTTTTTTTATCTAAAAGATCTGATGAAGTCCTGTTAATTTTTTTTCGTGTTTTTGAAAATTTCAAAAATGCGTAACAGGATGGAAATAAATTTATAATCCTTTGTGATTGGTTTCGTTGTTTTTTCTTAAAGAAATTATATATATATATATATATATATATATATATATATATATATATATATATATATATATATATATATATATATATATATATATATTATTTATCCAAAAGAGGACATAAATGATAAGAAATATTATATTTATCCAAAAGAGGACATAAATGATAAGAAATATTTTATTATTATTTTATATTATATGAAAAATTTTTTTATACAGGACTTCTTCAGATTCAATGGATAATTAACTAAAAACAGAATAAACACGTGGAGTGGAGGGGGACGGGATTAAGGAGTTACCTCCTCGTTTTATTGAATTTCCGTTTTATTTTAATTTTTCAAATTTCTTCTGTCACTTATAATTACGGTAATTTAACTTTTTTATTTATTTGTTTAGTTTATTTTCTTTTCAAGTTAAGTTCGATAATTAACTTTTAAGAGAAATATTAATTCTTATATTAATTTCGATACCATTTAATTAGCTACCTATTTTTTTAGTGTATATGTTTGATACGTTTTTTTTACCTGGTTTCACTATTTATTTCTATGTTTTAAATTTTTATAATTTAAATTTAGTCTTACGTGAATATTCATATAGAAAGTCGCATCTATCTATCTATCTATCTATCTATCTATCTATCTATCTATATATATATATATATATATATATATATATATATATATATATATATATATATATATATGTATATTTAGGCAGCATTTCTTCGTTAATGCAAATTTCATTAAACATAATAGACATTTTATGCCTACATATTTTCTTTTGGATCCGTTCGAATTCCCGTATTACTTTTATCGTATTCGGGGGGAATTGATTTAGGTATTGTCCATAGTTGTATGTATCCCTAGTACTTTCTGCCCGACTTTGGGCCATCATCAGAGGAGAATCTGTTACAAAAGTGATGTAACTTATATATATATGTATATATATATATATATATATATATATATATATATATATATATATATATATATATATATATATATGCGACTTTCTATATGAATGTTCACGTTCTCACGGGTAAAGAATGTGAAATATGAATCTAAAAAAGATAAGCAAAAAAAAAAAAAAAAGAAGAAAATGACGTATCGTATTCTCTCCATTTTTCTTACATGAAATGGATTTATGGTATTTTTAAATGATCTCCAAGGCCAGATTTTTGAGACACCAAGATAGTTGGGGAGTTAGAGAACGAGTGAACTTTATGAATATGACTGAAATTGGATTTTTTGATGTGTAGATTATAACACACACACACACACACACACACACACACACACACACACACACACACACACACACACACACACACACACACACACTTGACGTCTACCTTAAGGTCTTGCGTCACTACTTGCACGACACACCCAATTAGAAGCACCGTTGGGTAGGGCCAAGGAAGGCTGGAATGGTAATTAGTGCTGGCCACTTCAAGATGAATTTGTTCAGCAACTTCTCTTTGGCAAGCATCTTCGATAGATTCTCCTGTAATTAAAATGAAGTACAACATTCCAATTAGTTTAAAGATTAAATCTGTATTTGCTTTTATGTTATAAAACATAATGCCTACTTTATCAATTCCTTAAAAGTATTTGTTACTGTTTCCTAAATCAGTTGTTAAGCACTTCTTTTTTCCAGAGATCATTTTTCTTCTTTGCTGCTCTTGGTGAACTTCGATTTAAATCCAAGCATGTTTTATCCTCCTCACAAACTCCAATGATCTTATTCATGATACACAGTTTGTATATTAGACATCTTTACCTAAGACAGTGCATTGTAGTGTACAAAAAGATGAACGTCAACGTAGTTATTGTTTGCGTGCAACGAATTATCCCTTCTGTAATAAGATCAAGAGAAACATTTTAAATTAGAATTGTCAGATACAATTGATTTTTATTCCATTGAACCGAAGAATATCAACTTTTTCTTTTTTCTTTCTTTTTTTTAAAGTTTAAATTGATAAAAAGTTTTCTAAGAGGATTCTATTTTTTTTAAAATCATGCAGAATAATGAGAATGAAAGAGTTAGTTTCTTTTCTATAAACTCTAAGTTTAATCGGATGACAAAATCTATTTTTACGAGTTTTTGCATTTGCTCCTCGGAAATATCAAAAACGCTTCCAATTCAGTCGATTCGAATTTTAAAAAACTTAAAAAACAAACAGTAACACAAAAACATTAAAGTTGATTCTGTTAGATTAAGTAAGCTATTAATTGATAATTTTGATATTTTTTGACGCCAATAAGCTAATACACGAAACTAAATGCAAATTAACGTGAAGAAGAAGAAGAAGAAGAAGAAGAAGAAGAAGAAGAAGAAGAAGAAGAAGAAGAAGAAGAGGAAAGATATGAAGAATAAGGAGAAGTGCAAAATGAAGAAGAAAGAAGACAGTGGTTTATTGGTTTATAAGATCAAACAGTACTGAAAACTCGAATCGCCGAAGAACGATGAAAACGCAGGCGGTTAACATTAAAATCAGGATTTGCTGGGAATTTAGACAAACATATCAGCCATAAAATGGTTTTGCGTGCACGTTGGCACAAGAAGTTGGCTGACTTACAGCCAAGTCAAACTTATTGTGTCAGTCCTCGTCATATTTAATGAAGTTAAGCAGAGACCAGCCAGCTCAATATTTAGATGGGTGATCACTTTGTAACAGCAGGTATCGTAAGCCTTCTGTGCTGGATTAGGAAAATGTTTTAGTAAATTCTGAAGAGGTGGTAAACTGTGTGTACTAGTCAATTAAATGAGCAAAAAACTATAAACAGTTTAAGCAGCGGTTTTCAACGTACGCCACGCATTTGTCACTAATATAGACAATGCGATAATGATCTCTTGGAATATGGTTATTAGCATAGACAGGGCAGCCAATCACCAATCGTAGTCTATTACAGTTTATGCCTCATTAAGTGTGGCGATCCTAGGAGATACAATTATTTAATCTCTCTCTTTCTCTCACACTCACATAAACACAAGAACTCTTATAAACTGAAAAAATAGGATAAGAAATTCTGATTTTAAAACTGTTTGAAAGAGTTGCCAATCTATAATATTAATAGAATAAGATGCATGTATTCGAATATCATGCCCTGTCATTACTTTAGATAAGTAATGGATGATTCCATTTTGATTGTGAGGAAAGAAAAAGAAGAATAAGTGCCCGCTACACCTCAAAGAGAAAAAGAAAAAAGCAAAAGAGAGAGAGAGAGAGAGAGAGAGAGAGAGAGAGAGAGAGAGAGAGAGAGAGAGAGAGAGAGAGAGTCGTTAATGCTATATATCGCACGCTTATCGTCTGTTTCAAGGAAATGGAAGGAATGAATAACAGAAAGGATAAGAAAGGAGAGGGAAATATATTTATGCGAAAATTGAAAAAAGTGTTAATTTTTGTGTAAAAAGTTTTTGTATCTATATGTTTGCATTTATTGACCAATCAGCAAGTAAGCGCTAGTCTAAAAAATTCTTCGAGTATTCACAGACGACAATATTTGTCTTGTCGCAAAACATTTGAAGGATTAAAACCCCAAATAATTTAAGAAATCTTTTCCCTCCTAAATTGTTAAAAATACATTTTTTTTACCAATTAGCATCATAGATAAATCAACACTAAAAAAGACTAATTTTGAGCCGACATTATCTTATAAATAGCAATAAAAATAATAGTTCTTCAGTAAGTTTCAAAGAATTATTCGGTTGACTACTTAAATATATCTTTCGGTTTATTTCTTTTGAGTGAAAATCTACATTCTTTTCCTTGAAGAATGCATTTAATTTCAACATCTTTGAACGAATATTTGTTTTACATAGATTTGTTTATAGTGCTACTACAGACTAAGCTTGCTGATGAGAGTTCCTGTTGCAGCCGCATACATGTTTTATGCATTAATATAGTTTCTTTCAACATAGTGACACATTCACAAACAGATCTTATCACACATACAAAATTAATCCATTAGATTAAGATTAGACCATAATGTTATGTTTCATGCATGAATGTTTACTTTCCCTCTTAAAATATTTACGCTTTGATTAATATTATTTTTTCTTAGAAGAAAAGTTTTGTAACTACTGTTTTTTTAAAAAAAACTTTTCACTCAATCTAAAGAAATAGAAATTTATTAATTTGTAGATCGGTGTTTTATTTAATCAGTTACGGTTTTGTCCGCTATATATATATATATATATATATATATATATATATATATATATATATATAAAGAAAAAATTCAATTCTTGTTATCACTATGAATTTACTTCAGGTCTAAGAGAACCTACTTCACATGGCGAAAGAAAAATAGTTTTGTATTTAAGTATCATTTAAGTATGTTTATATTGCTTCCAGCGAGAAGAGAATTAAAAATAAAAAAATTTTCATTAGAAACATAAAAGAATTCTTGATAAAAAAAATTTAATGCTGGAAACATTATTATTATCAGATCTAATGTTTATACATTACTCTTTTTTAAAAAATGTTACCCCTAATTTAAATATTACTGAAATTTAAAAAAAAAACCGTGAATACTGAAAAAAAATTATAATGGTTGGCGACTCAATGAAAATTATGAATAAAATATGAATTCATAATTTCGTTGAAATTATTTTGTATTATAAATATTAAATAATATAATCCATGTGGTCAGAAAATGATAAAATCAATACTAATATTAATATGCTGAAATTCTATTTCTAATTATGAAACATATAAAAAATTCCTAGTTATTTATATTCGGAAGAATTAGCATATTGATTGTTAAGTTAACCGTAACAAGTAGTTGGTAAAGTTTTCTTGGTAAATTTCTTTGTAAATTTATGTATGAAAATAAGAAAAAGAATACTTATAAATTGTGGAATTTCCATTATTTTATTTTTATTGTTTTTTTTTGTTGTTCTGTCCAAATGAAGGGTACTGGATGATCCCTGTGCTTACCTGGTTCCAAATAACCTGATAAACAAAACCACATATCCGAAGGAAAGTTCTTCTTCCGTCCGAGTAAGCAATGTGTCTGTGCAAAGCTCAAAACGAGCATAATGACGGATGGATCGACTCGGGGATAGTTTGTATTGAACAGTCCTGTAAAAATCAAAATCGAAAAAACAAACAAAAAACCCCCAAACAAACAAACAAACAAACAAACAAACAAACAAACAAACAAACAAACAAACAAAAACAAAAACATAACCTAGTTAAAACAACAAATAAACCATCAACTAAATAATGATTACAATATTTAATATTGCAGATTAAAAAAACTTCTAACGTGATTATCCTCTCAGAAGAAGTTTATTTTAGTTGAAGATATTTAAATACAAATGAAAAAGCACGAAGGAAATATTGTTTTTGTCTTTAAACCTCAGTCACTTTATTTTTAAGAAGAAAAATTGATCTTTTATATTCTAAGTCATACACACATCAAAACGATAATTTGAAAAAATAACAAATTTTTGACTGTGGTTAATCATATTTCATATAATTCAATGTGATCCAAATTTAAGTATGCCTTAAGTGGATTGGATCGTTGGTTGATTTGTTGGATTTGAACTCTTATTGGAGTTATTTAATATCGATATCTGTATTTTTTTAGACAATTATATAGTTTCAAGTAATCAATGAAAATAAGAATGAGTAACAATTATAGTTTCAAGTAACTATTCTTATTGTTAATAGTTTATACACATCTATATGGTTTCAAGTATTCCTACTACTACTAATTTTCCAACAGGTCTATTTAACCTTTAGATGGGACCCTAATAGTTACTACCACTCAGGGCTAGGGTGGACCTGGAAAAAATGACAACAAATGGGTGACTCCATGCTCCCCAGAGCTTCAGAAATAGAGTCTCAACACCAGATACAGTTTAGTGTCATACCCAAAACATCTTTTTTGGGATGGGGTATCTTACCCTTGTGCAGAGGATACAGTCAGCGTATTCTTAGTCCCACCGACAGAGTGTTCTTCTGTTAGAGTCGAAAAGTATGACTGATGATTATAGAGAGTAACACAGATATTTGTAACGGCGTCTTCTTATCCTTATCAAAGTCTATAACCACTTTTCATAGTTACTACGAAAGAGCAGCAAGTGTTCATTCGTTCATATTCGTAAGCGTCAGGGTTATACTAATCAAGAGATTTGATGAAATGAAATGTAGGGAGAAAAGTATTCGTGCCTGTTCTGCAATGTCGTAGAAAAGTCATTTTTTCATTCTGTACTCTATAAACTAACATTTTTCATTCCAGCAGTTTAGAGCGACCACAATATGGGTTTCTTACTCCCGAGAATGTAGGTGTATGAAATCTAACCAGTGGTTTTGCTAACTAGATAGCTGCTCTTGGGACAGAAACACAGACGCTGACGCGTAAACACGCACGTGGGTGTTTCCATGAGCAGTCTTTAAAAAAGCAAAAACAAAACAAAACAAAACTAAAAAAAAGAAAATTAGTGTATACTTTATTTTTCTCATTCTGCGCGCTTACCCGCGCGTATGGATGGATATATGTGCGTACATGCGTATGCACACGTGTGCGCGTGCGTGTGTGTGATCATGCTCAGTCTTAAGAGACAACACAAAAATAGAGAGGAAAGAGAGGAAGAAATTGTGTAGTGCTAAACTTCAAAGTGAGAAGTGTCTTTAGTCAAGATCATAGATACATTTTTATGAGTTTTATGAATTATATTTACCAACAAATTTGTGTTGAAAGTGATCATGTTCAGAAATTATTAAACGAATTGCTCAGTTCTAAGGCTGATGAAAACACAATAGCTGGTTTGGGTACCTGCGATTTACAGCTTTAGAATCAGGGTAAAATTTGTTCGGTAGGGATATGAATGAGACAACACTCAGTGAAGAATCTTTTGGCTAACTTATTGATAAAAGGCGACGGCAAAAGATTGATTTTCCTAGAGTTTCAATCATCTCAGAGCAAAAAGAATCTTCTCAACAGGATCTTTTCCGAGATAACGGGAATGCAAATTTTCGATTCTACGAATAGAAAAGCTCGAAAAAAGTTTGAAAAAACATTTTCAACTTCTTCATTGTTTCTTAATGTTCTGCCATCAATAAAATGTTCTATGAAAATCTATAGGGCTAAATCTTGTGGATATGGAGGATGTGAAAGTGATAACATTTTATACTAATATTTGAATAAATCTATCTTACATTTGATTTTAAATCTTCTCTCGTAATTATTTTTTGAGCATCATAATATTTGATGAAAGGACTCAAATTAAAATTGCTGTTATTACTAGTAGTTTTTCATCTCCGATTCTGAAACAAAGTGTTTCAAAGGGTTTCCTTGACTAGTAACCAAAATGCCTTTTACATGTAAGCGGCTATATAGGCCGATGTTGGTTGTTGAAAAATGTTCCAGCAGGCGAAAGTAGGAAACTCAAAACGCTCTCATCAATCAGTGAACGAATATTATAAGCCAAAAAGAAAAAAAAAAGTAGAAATAAATAAGAAAAGAAAAAAAAGGAGAGAACGAAAATGATGGATTTAAAGCAAATATATGCATATGATGACGGCTGTGTTGGTGACTTTATACTCCCGTTATTTAATCAAATAAGAAAAATCAAAAAATTAAAAAACAACCCCTTAATGACTGACCATGCGCTTCAAAATGATGATTAGCTAGTTAGTCTCGCAAATCTCAGTGTTGCAAGTTCGATACTTAAGAGGTACCTGACTATTATAACTCTTCGCCAGACTAGACTAAGCTTTGTAAATGTGTCTGTATGATGCTGTCCTCTTACTGAATTGTTCTCTAATTGTCTCATAGAATAGGATATCTTAAAAGCAGAGAAATTCATTTCACGTTACATTTTCCGTTTTTAAAGTAGGAGTGTCCTGTCTAGGCAAGAAAAAATCTGGATTGTTCGCCGAACGTTGCAAATTGCCGCTATTTGTCACATCGACACAAAACTTCATAAACTTTCATCAAGAAAGCAATATATTTTAAGAGCTTTTTTTTTTACCACATTTGTCGTTTTTGATGGAATCGTAGTTTGAATTGCTTCCATTTATCAACATTTTTTTTTCTTTTTTAGTTTCCTTTGTGACTTTTCCTCGTTCTCATCAAGCACCAAATGTTGATACAATATTGCACAATTTTTAGATTTCCCGAGAAAGATTCTATGATGTTTGTTTCAGTTCAGAAAGATTCTATAATGTTTGTTTCAGTTTACGAAAAAGCTAGAATAGATAAGACTCAGTAGAATAGCAAGTAAAGAAAGAAAGGAAATAATCAACAATATAATAAATAAATGTAGCAAACTTGGACAGAATAATTGCAAGACTGGGTGGGGTAGGTGATCCATTGGCAATTGTGCAAACGATAAAATTTTGACAATATAGAGAATGGTATATAGACAGACCAGAATCAGTTTTGAAAAAACAAGCAACATTGACATACATAGCAGCTTACATACAGGGTGCAGAAGAAAAATTAGAAATATTCTAGCATAAGGATAAACGACTCTGTTATAAAATCAGATTCATTTTAATTAAAAAAATTAAAAAAAACGAGAAAATCAGAAAATAGACACAAAAGAGTATATTTACTCAATATGATCGCCATTTTTTTCAATCAACATATCAACATACCTGCTTTGCATACTTTCCATGCTTTCAAAATAAATTCTCCAGACATTCTATTCCATTACTCCTCAATAGCAGTCTGAAGCAAACCACTATTTGGATGGGAAGTAACATTTATTTTATTTTCTAAAACGACTCATGTAGCATAATCAAGGGGGTTAAGGTCTGGGCTTAAATCTTGTTTAATTGCTGTCCTCACAGTTTTCTCGTGGACTTTCAATTCATTAACGTGCTTTCTTATTGACGTTCTGGGGTCCTTCTTAATCGCCGTCGCGAGAGTAGTTAAAAAGCCTTTTCGCTTTTTGTTTAATCCCCCACTCCCCCCTTTTCTTAAAAAGCTGTCAATTTTTTTCTTTGCTTTGTATACGGTTGACAAGGAAATTTTGGCTTGGTTTCGGCGTTAAGCAAATCATAGAACCTTTGTCGTTACTTTTCTTGCTCACTCATATTGGGCTGAATTTTAATTAAAAAGTGCTAATCATGAAAATTTAGATTTATCGCGTTTTTTCAAAAATTGGATAAATCAGACTTAAAAATAAAGTTTAACAAATTATTCCATATCTTGTATAAAAGGCATTTTGGTTAATTGTCCAGTAATCCTTTTCTTTCGAATATCAGGTTGCTTTCTTTCCGCTAGAAGAAAAAATCTCGCCTTACACAACCCATAGAAACATTTTGTTCCAGAGTTGGAGATGAACAACTTCTGGTAAAAGCGACAATTTTAATTTGAGCTCTTTCATCAAATATTAGGATGCTAGTCAAATAATTATGTTTTACCAGAGAAGATATAAAAACAAATGTAAGATAAATCTATTTTGATATTATCATAAAATGCAATCACTCTCTTTGTTAAAGACTGCATCCCAACGAAGTCGAGAAAAGATAAGATCGTTAGGATGGAAGAGTCTTTCATATCCTCCATACTCACCAGACTTAGCACCAACAGATTTTTTTGATGGCAGAATATTAAGAAAAAATGAAGTTGTAAACTGTTTTTCAAGGGAACCACAGATTTTTTTAAACGTAGAATCGAAACTTTTAGTTTTCGCAGGGCTGAACTTGTTGAAAATAAAGGTACTTCATTTTTTATGCTAATATGTGAATGAATTTGACTTAATATTTGCTTTTATATTCTCTCTGGTAAAAACGTATCTTAATATTATCATTATATTCATAGCTACTTTGATACTTATTTATCGTATTTTCATATCTAACATTTTTAGCACGCATAAATATCTACATTTATCCATATTTATGTGTGTGTGCGTGTGTGTGTGTGTGTGTGTGTGTGTGTGTGGATTTGTGTGTGTGTGTGTGCATCTGTACATGCTTTAAAAAAGTTCGATATTCCGAAAGATAAATGAGTATGTGTGGCCACACACAAATACACATGTTGTGAGTGTGTGTGTATGTGTGTGTGTGATTGAGCCCAAACAAAAAACCATTAAAAAACCGGATTTCCTATGGTGACTTTCAAAGAAGGTCGATTCTTGCCAATTAGCCCACCGTAACTTTCTTACTACTTTCCACTGTTAAGTTTTATACTGATTTACATTGTCTTTCTGACTCTCTCGGTCTCTCTCTCTATGTCTCTTTCTATATATATATATATATATATATTTATATATAAGTGTGTGTGTGTGTGTGCCAAGCCATCAAAAAGAAAAAAATGCAAAATTCATCATTGTTTTACAAGAATCAATTTGCTAAAAACAATTTATTCATTTGTCATCAAGTTTGTGTTGCAGTAAGCAAGCAAGAATGGTTTACAAAGTGATACTGAAAAGCCGAAAGAAAACATTTTGAAGTCAAGATTTTTATCTGCATTAAATTTTCAACGTTTCTTTCGAAATCCAAGTACAATGGAGCCAATGGCCTTATAACAAAGAGAGATCTAACTGGAGTCGACAAATTTGGAGATAATATAGCTGATAGCAGTCTCGGAGTCTGGCGGTATAGCACGTGATTTACTCTTTAGGGTAGAAACATATGTTCTGCTATTTTTAAAAAGCACTTGGGGCGTCAGCAACTGAGGAAAATATATTTTCTGTGAAGGGTTGACGAGGTTGGCTAACGCATATTTAAAAATGATATAAATACAAAGAATTATACCTTTCGAAAACAAAGTTTCTTTTCATCTAAAAAGAACGAAACGTTTATCTTAAGCGATAAAAAATTAAGAGACGCAGTCAATTGCTTTAATTAAAATTGCCTGTGCTCTTTTTTCCTCGCTTTTCTCATTATCTGCTGTATATGACTAAAAATTTAAAACTCGACTGTTTCTCCGTCGATTGTTGCCGAAAAGAACCTCTGTACTGATACCCTTGAAGAGAAAACTTAGGCCTCAACTGTTTCGTTATCATCATTTACATTATCATTCAGCTCCATATTGATTCGTGAATTCTGCATAAAGATGTGAGATGAAATCTGTTACAGCATTTTTGATGATGTCTTTGTGACTACTGATCTTATACTTTTCGTTGCTTTAGCTACTATCGTAACATAAGTTAGACCCGGTTCCACACTTTTCATATTAGGATATTGGCACTAGCTGGTCAAGTTTGCATGAATGACATGTAGTTACCCATGCAGCAGACCCCTCTCTTCACAACACCGACTGTCCAATGACAAGGTGCTATAAAACTTGGCATTAGTATTATTGCAGGAGTTGCCAAAACAAGGCTGAACACAACGTAGGACTGCCTTAGCGAACCCACGCCGTGGTTTTCCTTCTAGACCGGTTACTACAGCAGCATTTTATTTACACCAATCTTTGATCTAGGATGGAGCAGTTTGTAGTTGTGTGAATGGCCTCGTATTGATAAATTCGTTATAACTTTAGAATTAACATTTCATGAAGAAGTGCCAACCAGATCATCGTATGCATACGACTAGCTGAAAGTTAGTTAATGCCAGTAACTATTTTCACTTCTAATCGTAAAAGCAAAGGCTAGTTATGTTAGACCAAATTCACGCCCGAACCAAAACAACAAAAAATCTTTATTTCACACTTTTCTCTTTATCATTACCACTTTCATTTCCTGGTGAAATTACAAGTCAGTATCCTGATTCAGCTTGTGTCAATATATGTGATATGAAATTCACCACACTTTCTCTTTATATCATTGATCCCACAGAAATAGCTTTGACGTTTCCTCGTTAGAGTGTCCTACACAATGTTCAAATAGCGAAGTCGACATTCTCAGATCACTTACTTTTTTTGGGAAGGGATTCCGTAAAAGGATTCTTTTGTCAAATACTGCTGTTATTGCACTTGTCAAGGCCCACAGGTTGTATCCTTGTGTAGCAACCTTCAAGACAAAGGTTCGTGAGTGTTCATGTCTCGTTACCATGGAAAGTAGCTAAAAACAATCTTATCTTTCTTCTTGGCAGTTTTCAGTTCATGATTTTCTATAGTTTATGACATTTTGTCCATCCCAGAGCTTTCCTTGGTTTGGTTGGGGTGGATCGGGTTTATGGCATATCAATCCTTATCGGTTATTTAATTCCAAATCCTGTTTATACATATATATTAATAAAATATGATTTGTAAACGAATCGTTTGTAGATTACATTATTCATAAACAAGCGAGAGCTCATTTGTTTGCACACAGTTAAATGGTTTCAACTAACCCTATCGAACACGAATAATTCTATTTTGCATTAACCATTTACAGTTAAATGACACAGTTAAATGGTTAAGTATTGCTATGTAATACTAACAATTCAATTGAACATCAGTGTTTTGTTCGCACACAGTTAAACAGATCTATCTGATCTATAGATGGGACCCTAATAGATATTACCACTGGGAGTAAAGACAATGAAGGGGGTACTCTACATCCTCCTAAGCTCCGGGATTGAAGTCTCACCATCAGATGAAGTTTAGTGTCATGTCAAGGACACTCGTTGGTAGGGTTTTACCCCCTGCAGAGATGCAGTCGGAGTATTTTACAACACCAGCTGAATGGGCAGTGAACTTTCCTGATTTTTATATCAGTATCATAGCTACTCACTCAATCTCCTAAGTACCTGAAGTCTTCAGCTGTGTTCAGTTTTGAGATATTCATTGCTCTCAGCTCAACATCAACATTCTAGTTCAAGGTCATGTATTCGGTTTTCTTAATATTTGTGCGCAGCCCGATCTTAGTAGCTGAAATTTACTCTTGTTAAAACATTTCTTGTGCTTGTTGAACTTCATTGGATATCAGAACTACTTCAACGGGCAAATTATGGAATTAGATCATTTAAGGGTTTTTCATTTTGCAGTAAATAAAGTAATTACAAATATGACGCAAAACATTTTCTTTTAATAGCTGAACATTCTGGCTTCATAAAATATCTCCTAAGCAAACAAAAATAAAGAATTAAAAATGACTGTATACTATTTTCCCAAGCCATGCGAAGGAAAATAATATGGGATAAAAAATAGTCCTTGAGAAGGTTCCATTCACCAAAGAAGATCTAGCAATTGCCATTAGGAAAAGTTTGAAGCCCTTTGATAAAAGAAATTGTTTTAAATAAGTGAAATCCATAATCCTGAAAGAATTAAGGGCGTCATAAAATCTCGAGGAGTGGTAACTGAGTATTAATTCTAGTTTTTTGGTCAATGAATTCCATAATTATTTCCTCAATATTGAGTTATTCCATAATATTTTCCTGATAATTATTTGGAACTTTGTTAATAGGTAAGCAAGCGTTAAATAATTAGGGTGGTTGGTTGTTTGGGTTTTATGGCATATCAACCATTGTAGGTTATTTAACGCCAAATCCATTTTATGCAAATAGTCAGTTCTATTTTAAACAATTCAATTTAGGATAAGTACGCAGTTTAAATGTAAAAAAATATTTCTATTTCCAGCAATTCAGTTGAGGGAAACAATTCTAATTCAGGTAATTCAGTTTAGTATAAGTATAGATTTTGTTTACACACAGTTAAATATCAAAACAGTTCTATATTAAACAATTCAGTTTAGTGTAAGTGCAGTTTCAATGTCAAAAACAGTTCCATTACAGACAATTCAGTTTAGCATAAGTACACAGTTTAATTGTCAAAAACATTTCTATTTCAAGCCATTCAGCTTCGTCAAACAGTTCCAATTCAAATAATTCATTCTAGCATAAGTATGCAGTTAATTCTATTTAACCCATAGATAGGGCCCTATCAGGTGCTACCATTCCTGGGAGCAATGGCAATTCCCCAAAGTCCTAGCATCACTGGAACCTCACCATCAGATTGTTTAGTGTCATATTCAGGACACTCATTGGGGTGGGTCTATTGTACAGCCCTAGCCGACTTGGCAACACAGTTAAATGTCAAAACAGTTTCATTTCAGATAATTCAGTTTAGCATAACTACACAGTTTAAATGTCAAAACAGTTCTATTTTAAACAATTCAGTTTAGCATAAATACGCAGTTTAAATGCAAAAAACAGTAAAGAAACCACGGTTTAGTTCTATTTAACCCATACATAGGACCCTTATCAGGTGTTACCACTCCTGGCCAGAGTGGACCTGGGAGCGATGGCAATAAGAGGGCACTCCGCATTCCCTAAATATCCAGGACACGCGTTGGGGGGTCTGTAGAGAAGCAGTCGGTGTATTCTACAGCCCCAGCCGACTGGGAAAAATTAGGGTGGTAATTAATCATACTAATTATCTTATTGATAATTGATTATATTAGTTATTTTTTATTCAGTTTGGTGAGGTTGTGGACTGGTTACAATTCTTTGCGTGTAAGTGTACTTCGTCGTAAAAGTTCATATGTGTGGCGAGATGTCATGTTTGACAGATTGTTTTGTTGATCGTTGGGTGTTTTCAAATTATTGTTGAGGCCAGATGTCGTTAAAGGTAAACAAGTCATGTCGTCGACTTTGGATAAGATTATCTAACTTAGATCCTATTTACCCAACCCCTCCGCTCGGGCAGGATATGACACAAGGTCAATATTTTAAGCGGAGTTTAGCAGGTTTGAATTCAGAGTTTTCCTTCTCCTAGACTAGTTGCCTCACCAAGGCTGAAGAACCTAGTCTGCCCTACTATTTACCCATAGCTGGAAGGAGAATAATTGGATTCATACCTTTCCCAAGGGTATTAGTGCTATGTGAAATGCAATCAGTCTTATCTAACTTAGATAAAAGTTAATGAGACGTGTTCTAATGTGACTAGCAGATGCAATAATCAAGACTATATTATATAAGAAAAGATAATTTTGGATTGTTGGTTAGTTGGGATTCGAAACCCAGAGACATTGGTACGAATCGGTCCGGTCGGTGGGTGGGTGCCTCTTTGTAGCTGGAAGCGAGATCCGCTCATAAACCCTTACAAGGTCTTCCTCTCTCTTCAAGGTTGCACCGGACTGCTAGAAATGTAAACAAGTCTGAATAAAGACTTTTTTGGTATTCTGAATGACAGACTTGCATTATTATTTTCGAAATTTTGATATTCATCATGGTCTATTGTGTTACACAAGCAAGTTATTTAAAAACATTTTTTAAACCAAGAAAGCGCTTAAAATACTGGTCAACAGAGCAGGATAAAAACTAAAAAAATATCTCACCTTTTTATGTTAGTTTAATCTCTTAAAGTTTTATGCATTAAACGCAGGAGTATAATGCAATTCTTTCTAACAGTAAACAAAAAGGAAACTAACCTGAACGACTTGTACAGTAGGCATTCTTACAAGTTCTTTTTGATCCAGCGTCTTCGGTTGCAGTAACAGAGCCACACGATGGGCAGAACTGGTGTTGTCGGTGCCATGCCATCAAAGAACACGCGGCTGAAAAGACAGACTTCTCTAGCATGTTTAAGTGCAGGAACGTCGGAAACGGCGATATAAAATGGCCGCGTGGTAAGATACTTTGAAGTTTCTCTTGGTCCATTGCTGAAGCGTCGACAGCAAACCAAGCTCTTTCTTTTGGATGTAGGTCATCCTTTTGTTTGATTAACTGTATTCCGAGAAACACAGTTAAAGGTTTGATTTCCAAGTAAAAGTCAATGTCTTTGTAGCTGGCCGTCACCAGTTGATGGTGTGGATTGTCATTCTTTTTCGTACCGTTCTTAACCGATACGAAAACTTGCAAATCGGAGAACAAGATAAATTTGGTAAAATCGTTCTTGAGCATGTTGTCAAGCCAGAGGACATCTTTTCTTTTTTCCGTGTTCCTCTGTAGAACATTATGTTGGGAGACATTTTGAGAAGCTTCTATTTTTAGTTGTGAATTTGAAGTTGCAGAGAAAGCTGTCTTTTCTCGAGATAGCGAAGAAACTGCTGAATTGGCACCAAGGAGTCCAGCAATTCTGCTTTGGTCCCAGAGTTTGGCTATATCTGCAGCCGTTTGACCACCTTTTGTCTGCAATTCACTTTTGCACCTGAGAAACGATCGAAAAAAGAAATAACCATAATTTAATCTGCTGCTATTTGCGTCGCTAACAAATTGAAAGGCATAAATTTCGGCTTTTATTTGAAATTAAATTCTCTTCTAATTTGAAATTAAATTCTCTTCTCATACTGATATTGAATTTACTTTTCCGGATAATTTTCATTGACTTTCGTAAAATTTCTTTACATCATATTTAAACTTATAAGAAACATTTTAAATATGTTCGTTTTTAAGTTTGAATGTCTGTTTTAAATGAAAGTTAACCGCAAAAATTTTTTTCGTAAAAAAAAAAAAAGAAGAAAAGAAAAATACCGATGTGTATGTTTCATTTCTTTGAATGTATATCAACTTTCTTGGGTTATTTAATACCAAAACCACAGTAGTGGTACAATTTCATCCATAGCTGGGGGTGGATAAGGAAGATCATGCCTTTTCCCAGGATATTTGTCCGAAAGTGAACATAAAGCGCAACCGGAGTTCAAACTCATTTACGATAATATTGCAGCTCCACACGTTAACCAGTACGCCACGTTGACTCTCCGTATGTGTACGTCAATTACTTTTTATTCTCTGGAGGGATTACTGAGATCATTATGCGTAGCTAGTTTGCTAGTTATTACAAAACTAGCATCGATTGTGTGAAGGATAAAAATACATAATGTTATATATGTATTGAGGATAGAGTGAAGGATATCAATGGATGGATTGTATGAAGTTTCATGCTTAACAATTCAAAAGAACATTATTCTAAATCGTTTGATAATCACCAGTTTGGCTTGAAACTCATAGTAACGATAAGTTTATGGTTTTTTAAATACTTACTAACCGTAAATTTTGGCATAGAAGTCTATCTTTTAATCCTGAAAATATCTAAAAAACAAAAACAAAACAAACAAACAAACAAACAAGGCGTTGACTGATAGTACAGGGCTAAAATCTAGTCTTTACCACCGGTTGACCACTTAGTAGTAAAGATTTGAATTTTAGCCTTGCTGTATAAGTCGATTCCGAGTTTTGTAGAGATTTTTTCAGGCTTAAAAGGCCAACTCGTACGCGGTAATTTTCAGTATTTATATATGCGCAGACACAAAGATCTGCATTTTTCTTTAGAATAAATACATTCACTCTTCACTGAAGAGTCCCTGTAGCATAATGGCTAAATTCATAGACTGCAGCCTCAAAATAATTGAGTTCGAAACCCAGTCGTGCTATTACGTTCATTTTGAGGCTAATACCCTTGGGAAAGGTATGAGTCCTCGTATTCCCCCAGCAATCGGTTAAAAAGCATCACTGCTATTCCCCCACGAGCATATCTTTGGGATCGATATACCATTAAACGAAGAAAAGTTGATATGCCATTAATCAAAGAAACCAAACCTTATTCTCCACAAATAAGAAAAAATTTGAATAAAAGCGAATTTCAGCATTTGTTTCAGTTGTCATGCTAACATCAAAACATAGATTTATATGATATTCCTCATATGTTCTATATACGAATAATCCACACCCACTGGCCTCGGACTCTGAATGGATATATATATATATATATATATATATATATATATATATATATATATAAGGTTCATACGATAGGTTTCCAGACTTTTTTCGTATGGGCCCTTTTATTGATAGTACACACATGAAACTCTAGTCCCTTTTGAAGTAATCTCCTCCGGCTGCAATGCACTTGTTCTACCGTTCCAACAATTCCTGGAATGCCCCATAGAAGTCCTCTTGTGTGAGCGTGTCAATGACCTTCGTCATAGCCTCTTTCATCTCCTCAATTTTCTCATAACGACAGCCTCTGAGCTTACGGAATGACCAAAAGTCAAAGGGAGCAAGGTGTGGACTATAGGGAGGCTGAGGAACTGTCTTGATGCCCATCTTGGTCAAATAGTATGTGACAAGGATGGAGTTGTGGACTGGTGCATTGTCCTGGTGGAAATGCCACTGACCCGATTTGAAGAGTGCTGGCCTCTTCCGACGGAATCTCTCTGAACTCCCTTAAAACCTTATCATAGTAACACTAACCCTAACCCTAACACTTTGGCTAATCAACTCTGGTGTATTGACTTCCTTACTCCTCTCACACCTCTCATCATCCCTCACAGACTCCTTGCTTTCCTTGAATCTCTTATGCCACTCAAAAACTCATGCTCGATTCATGCAAGATGGTCGAAAAGCAGTCTGAAGCATTTCATACGTTTCTGTGGCATTTTTTCCAAGTTTAAAACACAATTTTATTGCATATCGTTCTTCTAAAGTGTCCTCACGTCCAGATTGCATTTTTGAAATTCACCAGCAGTCACAATCAAGCTTTAGTAGGGTGTATTCCAATTGCTACTGTAGCTGTTGACTTGAAGCTGAAATCATAAAAATTGGTCAGTCATCTCATAAGATGTATAGCAATAAGAAACTGAATTTTTAAGAGTCTACGACAATTTTAAATGCCTGTACAAAAAAAGTCTGGAAACTTATTGAATGCACAATGTTTATATATATATATATATATATATATATATATATATATATATATATATATATATATATATATATATATATATATAATTCTGCTTGCATCTCCACACTGTCAGTACTAATATAACTTATGGAACAAGTAACCTTAATTACGAACAATGGTTCACAGCCCATCATTTGACTGATTGCACATAGACATCTTATCTAATGTTTTATGGTGATGAAAGGAGAAATCACTGATCGAAGATTATAAAGAGAGGCAGGTAAGTAAGATTCATATAATTCAAACGATCACGTTTTACTTGATCTTCCTCTTTTCAATAAATTGTTACGAGTTAACTAGAAACATGTGCGCCGTTCAGAGAAGAGATAAAATTGATTTATATATGTAAATAAAAAAGACCACTCCCTTTGTGTGTATATATACATATAGAAAAATACTCGCATATATAACTATGTTCCAGTGAAGAGAGAGAGGGGGAAGAGAGAGAGAGAGAGAGAGAGAGAGAGAAAGAGAGGGGGAAATAAGAGATAGTTTGTTATTGCGTGGAAATAAATAATGATTGAACTTTGTTAGATAATACACGAAAACATTTTGTTATCTGTAGGCCAGTTACTTCCCCATGACCACCTGTTGCAACCCTTCAGAGAGCACTTAAAAGAGTGAATGGTGTGTGGAGACATTTTTCGGCTATTTTCGTTTAATTGAATATTAAAAGCACATGTGTACAAGAAAATAACTACTTATCCTGTAAGGGTGTTGGTCTTGTTGGGAGGATCACATTTACACTAACTTCTCATACGTAACATAAAATCACGTCAACCAGAAAAAAAAAAAAAAGAATCAAAGAAAACTTAAACAAAAACATTAGCTTTTCTAAAAGAAAGATGATAAAAATAAGTTTTATTGAAGTTGGTGAAATGCTGAAAGCCTTGATCACTTGAGTGTTACTCACGTGCAGCTCAAAAATGGGAGAGGTTGAGAGACTAGACATCATGGTGGTTGATAGAAAAGGAGACTTAAGGGGAGACTTCATATAATAGCCAAGTCGGAGATGTTGGATGTTATTTATCAATACTAAAGTATATCATTATAAGAAATAACATAACTCGCAACGGAAATATTTTGGCCTTTCCTCATATAATTCTATGCTGAGGCACCAAGTATGTTAGTTCATTATCTATCTATCTATCTATCTATCTATCTCCATTTAACTCAATTTAACTCAATTTCAGAAACTCTTTGAATATTATGGCTGTAAATTTCTATTTTTCCAGTAAATTTGAATAGCCTTATATCACTCTGAGCTCAAAATAGAAGATTGGAAAATCCTTTTCAATATTGTGAATATATTCGAGAATAAATATTAAAAGATAGTCAGTGGTTAACATTTTATTTGATTCAAGGTTCTCACTGATAACAGCGATGTAACAACGTTTGATTTTACACCACTCTTCCGTCCGTTCGATTCTGTCTATCTATCTGTTCATTCACTGAGTAAAATATAATGTTTATATTCAACTCAGACTTTTTGTAAGCATCGATTTTTATAAGCTCACTATCACTTATTATTATTCGCACTGAGATTATTTGGATAAGCTAATTTTTTTTTTTTTGGGGGGGGCAGGGCAAATATTTTTGCATCATCGAGACGGCGAAACATTATTGTTAAAAGACGATGAGTTCATTTCTGATAGTGTCTTCATGTCATATTTGAAAGATTAAAATTTATGCTTGCATAAACTTTATAGTAGAAATCAAACTTGTCGAAAACTGTTGGTCAGCATCGTTTATTAGTTTGACTTTTAAATTGAGCATAAAGCCCGAATGTGTAAAACTTGAAAACTTTCTCCGTCATAGAGTCTTTCTACTTTCATATATATTCATGGGTGGTCCTTGAAAAAGAACGGTGTGATTTAAGAGAAACTGCAGATACTTTTTAAATTGCGTAACTCGATGTTATATGACTGAAAGAGATCTCTTCTAATTTATCGTACACACAAAATAATGAGTGCAACTAGCGCCCACGAGAGCAATCACCGGATGTTATCGGTGCTGAGACTTTCTTCAAAGTGGAAAAAAGGGGTTTCTGCGCATAGGATCAGCGCATAGCGAAATGTCGATGAAATTTGTCAAAAATGAAAATAAGTAAAAGTAATTTTTCGGCCAATCCGTGACCTTTGCGGTAAAAAACAAAGAAAACCCAAATTGATCCGATCAAAAGAGAAAAACGATATAAAAGACAAATTTCTCGACAGCGGGGCAGATCAAAAGAAGGCAGACGACACCAATAGACTCGAAACTCCAGCTCTGAGAGAGAGAGAGAGAGAGAGAGAGAGAGAGAGAGAGAGAGAGAGAGAGAGAGAGAGGCGAAACTCAAAACCACGCATCACCCACATTGACTTTCCTCTTCTCTGCTTTGAAGGAAGCGACTAAGACGTAAATCACCAAACACCCCACTCCTCTGTGCACTCGTAACATCTGATTGACCGCACGCTTGTAAGTCTGACAATCCTACCCCTATTAAGCATAGGACATTTTTCTACATTTTGATTCCATATCAACACGTTGATACAAACTGTTATTTTGAACTTTTTACTTATTTGTTTTTAATACAATTGTTCAAGTTTTTATTTAGCTTCGTGTTCTTTGTTTCGCAACTGTGTTTGTGTTCTTTCCTTGCAACCATACACTGATATAACATCGATTTTTGCACGAGTATTAAGGTATTTATCGTTTTCGTGATAATAGACAAAAACGCGATTTCTTTTCCTTAATTAATCAATTTAATAATGAATGGATCAATTTAATAATGAATGGATTGATTTAATAATGAATAGATCAATTTAATAATGAATGGATTGATTTAATAAAGAATCGATCAATTTAGCAATTCGTGAAAAAGAATTCCAAGAAGAATGAGGCGATTATAATTTTTGGTGTTTTTGAGAGAATTTTTTCCTTCTTTGAGATAAATAACGAGCTTTACTTGGTGGGCAGCTACTCACTAGATTTATTTGTCGAAAGTTAAACAAAGAAGCCAGAAAATTTTCTTGTGTAAAAATACAGATATTTTTAACAATTAACTTGACTCATAAATTATGAAGTAAGAATTTTACTTCTCACTATTTATCATAAAGAGTTTCGCTGTACTGGTACTTGTCAACCTAATATTTATCTGTTGGTTAAAAATAATAGATATTCCCTCGCTTCTCTAGGCTTAGTGCTTTACAGAGGTAAAATTCAGAACTATCAAAGTCAATTCAAAGTTTAAGATATTGTGCTTCAAGGATGCACGTGTGTGTGTGTGTGTGGAATTGAAAGAGAAAGAGAAAGAGAGAGGGGGGAATTAGGTTAGAGAATAAAGAAAGATATCAGATAAGGTTGTGTGCAAGAGAGAGAGAGAGAGAGAGAGAGAGAGAGAGAGAGAGAGAGGTGTCAAATAGTGTTGGATAAGGTATGAAATTTTTCGTTTGCAAGAAATGAATGTCTTGATCCTGATATGATAATGTAAAAGATGTCACCCTCTGTAAATGTGACTCCAGCTAATTTGTCCCTCTAGTTCCGGTCATTGTTCAACAACACCACTGATCATTAACGTATACAATTACATCATACAGCTGTTGACCTTCTGTTAGAAAAAAAGTTTCTTTTCGCTGGATTAGCCATTTCCTGAAGGTCAGCCGAGTACTGCATATGAAGAACGACTAAAGACGAGTATTTGCTATGAAACAAAACTCGTGGTGGACCTTTCCATTGTCACACTGCTTGTAAACGGATGTGCGACTACAATAGTGTAAGATGATAGCTTGTCATATAATACGTATTTAATAGTAATTATTTGTGTGTTTGGCTTGAAATGAGCTGAGTACAGCCAAGTTTTTTGAAAAATTTTCTCACGGCAATTCGTTTTATTCTTAGTATATGGAATGTTTAGCTTCCATAACTTGAGGATAATTTCTGTAGACAACTATTAAAAGCCGACAAAGACATGCTTCAAAATGCTGGGAAACACCGATGAAAATGTTTTAAGTCATTTCGCTTATTCTTTTATTAAAACCTTTTTATAACTTGCTTTTCGACCATCTTGCATGAATCGAGCGTGAGTTTTTGAGTGGCATAAGAGATTCAAGGAAGGCAGGGAGTCTGTGAGGGGTGATGAGAGGTGTGGGAGGAGTAAGGAAGTCAGAACACCAGAGTTGATTGGCCAAATAAAGAATTTCAAGGATAAGGACCGTCGTGTATCTATAGAGACAATAAGTGCACTGTTTGATGTCAGTGTGCGAACTGTACACACAATTATTCACGAGGAACTGAAGATGCGGAAGATTTGTGCGAAGTTTGTCCAAAGGGTACTCAGAGAAGATCAGAAAGAAAGACATTGTCATGACAGCAAGAAGAGGGTCGAGCTGATCAATTCAGATCCCACAGTTCTTGATGCCCTGGTGACCTGCGATGAAAGCTTGATCTTCTACTATGATCCAGAGACCACGAGACAGAGTTCCCAGTGGAAGCATGCTGGTTCTCCCAGACCCAAGGAGGCCAGACAGAGCAAATCTCCCCACAAACTTTTGATAATCCCTTTTTTTTTTTGACAGCACTGGCATGATCTACATACACTGCGTTCCCACTGGACAGACAGTCAACAAGGAATACTATGTTGAGGTTTTAAGGGAGTTCAGGAAGAGATTCCATCGGAAGAGGCCAGCACTCTTCAAATCGGGTCAGTGGCATTTCCACCAGGACAATGCACCAGTCCACAACTCCATCCTTGTCACATACTATTTGACCAAGATGGACATCAAGACAGTTCCTCAGCCTCTCAATAGTCTAGACCTTGCTCCCTGTGACTTTTGCTTATTCCCTAAGCTCAAGGAAAAACTTAGAGGTTGTCGTTATGAGACAATTGAGGAGATGAAAGAGGCTGTGACGAAGGTCATTGACACGCTCACGCAAGAGGACTTCCATGGGGCCCTCCAGAAGTTGTTGTAACGGTACAATAAGTGCATTGCAGCTGGAGGAGATTACTTCGAAGGAAACTAGAGTTTTATGTGTGTACTATCAATAAAAGGGCCCATACGAAAAAAGTCTGGAAACTTTTCGAAGGCACCTCGTATGATTTTAAATAGTCTTTCTGGCAACAAATGATGGGCATAAAAGGAAAAATAATTAACATTTCAATCATTTACTACTACTACAACTACTATTACTACTACTATCCTGTGTTGTTTGACATATTTTCTCTCGACGATCTTGAAAACATGTGCAAACTGTTAACTATTAGTTTGTCGTATTTCTCATGAACATACCATTATGGTTTTCTTAAAAATGCAATGAATCATATTCCCTGCCAGACCAGTTACTTTTGGTTAGGACAAATAATTGAGACATCAACATATTTGCTGGTTGCAAAATCGGAGAAAATCTTTTGTAGGCGGTACTGTTGAATATTCGCGCGGAAACTATTGTGGACACCATTTTCCCCTGGAGGCAGACCTGTATGTAATTAATGACAAACTCTTTCGTCATTTTGCCAAGGGACAACAAGTTGATTGTTAACAACAGATGTATGAAGAATGTCCTCAACGATTGCTGTTGGTTATGGAATTGAGAAGTCAGTTGTATTAGATCAAACTAAAATCTTCATCCTGCTGGAAATTTACTCTGTCATAATAAAACTCGCCAAGGTCAGTTGCATAATTAATCAATCATTAAAAAGCGAGAGAAAAAATGGCGGTGAAAGCGAAGTTGATGTTTGTTAAAAGATCAGCAGGCAAGGCAGATGAAGATTAACTCTGCCGATGTTGTTAACAGTGGATTTGAAGATGGATTAGAGAGGTAAACACTGTTACGTTACCCACACCAGCTGTAATCATCTTATGGAAATTAGAAGAAGAGAAGACACAGAAGAACTTTTAAAAGTTTATCTTATTTCATTTCTTTCTCAAGGTCTGATAGAGAAGTACGACTCGGTAACAGTATGTTTATCATTAAATAGTTATATTTGTTGAGCCTGTTCTTTCAAGATTCAACCCCGAATCGAATATCTTGGAAAGTGATCTTAGTTCCAATTTTTGAGCGGGTGCAGAATATGAGGTTGCTTCTTCGCTGTTTTCCCAACAACTGTCTCCCAACAAGACTTCCGTTATGTCAATAATCACGTACTCCCATGCTTTCTTCTGACGGTCAAACCGATATCCAGATCACACCTGTACATCTGTTTATCATCAACTCTGATACAATATTTACGAAACTTAATCTAGAACAGGTTAGCAATAGAAGGACTTGCAGAAAAGATCAAAGTCATTACACTATTAATAGTCAGCGAGATAAGCTTTCATACCGCTGAGCTGATGCAGGTGGTCGAGATATTACTAAATTTTTTGATCGGCTGTTCATTATGCTGAATTTATAAATTAAGCGTTTAACTTGAATGATCACAAACAAGAAACTTCAGATTTCCAAATAGGAAGAATAACTAATTTCCAATCCGATTAAGATTTTGTTCCTTCAAGTGTTTTGTGCAAAATCAGCGATAGCCACGTGGTATGTATGTACACTGGATGACAATTAGCATTCAATTCCAGACATTTGTTTTTATAACGGGAAATTTGCTTATTTATTGTGTTCTCTTGCTGATTTTCCCACATATTTACATCCAGCCCAGTCGGCTGGGGCTGTAGAATACGTCGACTGCACCTTTGCAGAGGAATACGACACCTCCAGCGGGTGTCCTGGATATGATATCAAATCATTTGATAGTGAGGCTCTAACTCTGGAGCTTTGTGGAATATAGAGTATCCCTTCATAGCCATTGCTCCCAGCTTCATTCTGACCTGGAGTAGTAGCACCGGATAGGGTCCTATTTTTGGGTCAAATACAATTGTTTGACATTTAGACTGTATGCAAACAAATGATTTACGCTAAATTGAATTGTTCGAAATAGAACTCTTTCACTATTTAACTATGTGCAAATAAATGACTGATGTCTAATGGAATTGTTAGTAATACAAAGCATTACTTGAAACAATTTAACAGCAGGCTAACGAATGAGTTATGTAGAATATAATTATTAGTGTTGATTAGTAATACTTGAAACCCTTTAACTGTATGCCTACATTGAATTGTTACATGGCGATACAGGAAACTTTTTAATTGTCGGCAAATAAAACTATTTAAGTGAATGCAAATGAATTAACTTTGACGCATTTAAAAAAAGTTATCTACAAACTATTCACTTACAAATCGTTTGTATTACCATTTAACTGTGAGCAAACAAATGAGCTCTGACTCGTTTAAAATGTTATCTACTAACTATGTATTTACGAATCATTTATAATATATATAAAGAGTATTTGGCATTAAATTACCTACAATGGTTGATATGCCATAAAATCCAAGAAAACCTATTTACACTGGCTTAGTTGATATTCATTTATTTACGCAGGCAATAATTTCTTGTTTCATGATATTCATTCTTTCTTATGCATTGTCGAACATTTTTCAGTCAACATTCTTTTTCAATTTCCACAAGAAATATCTTATTAATCTCGCGATTTAAGTTACTTTTATAATTGTCTCCACTCGTGTTGAGCACTCTTGTAATTGTAGCATTGCAGTGTTCACGGAAGGTTTTAGTTTTCTTTTGACCAACTGACTGCATATCTCTTGATTTCTTTAAGGAGTGTGACGGGGTTGGCCTTTTCTTTCTTTTTGTCCTATAATATTTTTTTCTTTTTCCACCGGGCGGTGATTCGAGATATTTTCATCTCTTGTTCCTGGCGGGTTTTTTTCTTTTTTTCTGGTACCGTGAATGCTGGTAGATATTAGATTAGTAAATATATATATATATATATATATATATATATATATATATATATATATATTTCAAAATGAGTAGGTCCACGAAGACGTTTATATATTTTTTTAGGATTTTATTTTTTTATTTTGTTCTTATATAAGTGCATGCTTTCGTCAGAGAACATGTATCGTACAAGGCTTTGTTAATGGGGTATTCAATGAGACTTGAACTCACTCGAAAATAATTCTTAACAAAATATTTAATAGTGATATCTATTTTGTATTGCTGCAATAATTATTGTCGAAATCAACACTGAATGATAATTGCAAACTGATGGTTTTTGCAGTGTTAGCTGTAATAAAGTCAAGTGATATAGTTTATATAAGAATAAATAATTAATACAGGGTGAGCACAATCCCACAACACACATTAGCTGTATTGCTGTGAGGTGAATTCCATTTTGGATTTCACTGCCCTTTAGAAGTGGAAGTGGTGCATAAATGTCCTGCTGGTGAGAAAAGACATATTTTGAGTTAATGTATGTTATGTTACCATAAAATTTTGATCTTACGACCACTTGAAATTGAAGAGTGCTTTTGTCCTCACCTTGGTGTTGCCAAATCTTTAGAATTTGATTGTTTTAAAACAAAATTCGGTAAAATATCTTATGCCGGTATTAGTTGAAAAATTACCTGTTTTCGCTACTATATTTTCTTTTAAATGTATTGTCGTATATAAAGAATTATAGTAAATTTTAATATCAAATAAAACTTTCTTTGATTGTTCTTATTTCTATTTTTTGCATTATCAACTCTTATATACTTACTGAATAAATTACTGAAAAATATTGATCAATACATTTTAGATATACATTTTCATTAATGCAAAGCCAAGCAAGTCAACTAGTGAATATATATATATATATATATATATATATATATATATATATATATATATATATATATATATATATATAGTGCAATTAGAAGGAAACTCAAACCTGGTTAAATTGTCATATATACATATATATATATATATATACACACTAACACTGCTGATAGATTGCAATACAAATGTATGTCAATTTTCTTTTTTTTTCACTGATAGGTTCAAATCACAACACAAATATCCAACACGAAATCTAAAAACAGGCGTGGGAATTTTTCTCTCTTGCAAAAGTTCTCTCGAAATTTTTTTTCTTGTCTCAAATTTTTCAACGCATAATTCGTTTTCAAGTTTTTGACTGTCTGTGAGTGTTTTTATCTACAAACGCTCGAAAATTTGTGTTCATTCCCAGCAAAATTATTCTAAAAGATTTTAAAAAAAATGTTTGTGTGAGTGTGCGTTCTATTCTTGTCTGACGACAAGAGAAAGGAAATGCAAAGAAATTAAAAAGAAAGGAAAATTAATTTGTTTTTATTGTTTGTCTTCCACAGAGTTCTAAAAATGTTTCCAACAGAAAAAAGAAGAAATGAAAATGAATGAATGAATGAATAAAAGGAAAACTTTAAAAAGAACTGTAAACTTCTTCATTGAGTTTGCATTCACATCAACTTGCAATAAGAAGACATGACAATCAAGCAAAACCTCCTAAACACGTTTTGTGAAGAGGAAAACATTGAACAAAAACGATATAATGATGACAGCATCTAAATAACAATTTCGCTTGTCTTTTCGTTTGTTCGCTCTTTATGCACATTTACATACCCTCCCCACAGCCCAGTGAGATATTCTTCCACCTTCCTCTTCAATCATTTAGGATATTCTTACCTTATTTATAGGCCAAACATTGTCAAAAAAACAACAACAACACTTTTTATGATTAGAAATTAAGGGTTGTTCATTAAAAGAAGTCGTTCATTATTGGAGCAATTGGTAATTATTGCTCATAGCCAGACCTGTGGAATGAAAAATTTCAAGAGGAGCTATTTAAGAAAGGAAGGTTGATTTGTAAGTTTATTACATGTAAATCCTATTGTTGCCTTTGCAATATATAATACAAAAATACCCATTAACATCCTCGGATCTCATCAGATGTTCAAGAAATCAATATATAATAATTCATGTTTACAATGTTACTAAGTGAGAATAGTTAGCATCAGGTTATTCCATTGGAATTTAACGCAATGTTTGATCTGATATAAATCAACCCTCCTTGCTTAGATAGCTTCCCTTGATTTTTTTCATATCATGGATTTTCCACGGGTCCTACTCATATATCAACATTAAATAAATAAAAACCATTTCAAAATGTTGAAATAAGTTTGAATTAATACTGTATAAAGAAGAAAGTTATGGCATTGCTGAATGAACACAATAATTACTTTTTTTTATTTAAAGAAAGTAAAATTAATGTTAAACATCTAATATACAATGAGAGGCTTTGTCAAACTTCTGATGCGCATTTGAATTATTTTAGTTGGTTTCATTGCACGTGGATCTATTTTGCATTATTCAATGCCAAATTCAAACTTTTTCCAAATAGTTTTTTATGGTTTCAAGTAACTAACGATAATGATTATTTATAAACAATTACAGCATTAAGTAACTATTCTTGATCTATATATTTTGCACACTGTTTTAAGTATTTCTATTAAATAAAAATACTTTGTAAACAGTTCACTGGTTTTAATTATTCCTATCTATTACTAATAATTTATACAGGTGGTTTCAAATAACTAGTAATAACTATTTTGTGGAAAACAGAAATATTCAAATATTTTCCTTTTTGTTTTAAGTCGTTTCTACCTTTAGAAATTTACTTAGCTAATAATACTAATCCTCTAAAAATATTATAGATTCAAGAAACTATTCTTAATACAAATAATTTGCTCCCAGTTATAAGGTTTTAAGTATTTCTATCCAATATTTGAAATTGTCTAACAGATCTATTTGACCTGAGGATTTGAAGTTAACAAGTAATTCCACTCTGGGTCAGAGTGATACAGGCAGTAAGGTTTATAAATGTGATTCCTTACTGCCCAGAGCTCAAGAACTGGAACCTTTGATGCAGTCTAGTGTCATACTAAGGAAAAATTTTCAGATGTGGTTGATTTACACTTCTGCAGGAGATGTATTTTATTTTAGGCCCCATTGACAAGGCGTGGTTTATTTTAATGTCTAATAGTAGAACTTGGAAGTGGTCTTAAAGATTTGAAACTTTCTTTGATTACTTTTTTATTATGTTTAGTTTGACACAGGTCTAAACTCGCGAAGTACCCAGGGATGTAAGTCGAAACAATATTTAAGAAGTTGAAACGTGAAACTGTAAAGGTTGGAAATTCCTCGTAAGCTTGTTTAATGAAAGGAAAGGAAATCCGATAGCAACAGTTGTAGCAGCAGCAACAGCAGCAGCAGCAGCAGCAGCAGCAGTTTGTTCATAATAATTATAAGTATAACATGGTGAATATTTATTTTTCTTAATAGAATGCAATTCACTTAGTTCAAACATCAATTTGTTGAGTGAACGATTGTAGAAAAACGTAAGGGCAAATCAACAAATCCGGTCAGGATTTGTAATTTTCCACTTCAGCAAAATGTTTTGTACGATAAATAAATGCTGTCTGTTTGTTTATTTTGCTTGTCTATTACTTTAATGATAAACATTTCTTGGTATGACTGAGGCTTGGTTGGAAGGAATACTATTTCTGAGGAAGTCGAAAAGGAAGTAACTACTTCGATATGCATTCGTTTATTCCTTTATCATCAATATAACTGGTATTTCTACTGTTAAAAGTTTTATTGACTTAAATGTCTTATAGAAACGAATAGCAACAGTTTGGCCTTGAATTTCCCATCTGTGAATTCGCTGTTCAATTCTTGGATGTGAATTTATCAATATTTAACACTACTTAAGAAATTTTTACTAATTGAATACAGTCGTTGTAATTAATTTTGATATAGCAAACAAGAGAAAATGGTGACATTCTATCTATAAAACAATCTGACTTTTGGCTTTTCCAGGGAATACTCTTAAATTCTTTACCCTATTTTCCCAATAACATTTTTTTAAAGAGCCTGTTAAATGGAAAATATTCGATTTTTTGCGCTTGTCCAAAAGTTTGACACCTGAGAACAGGCTAGAAAAAGTTCGAATATAAAAAGCAGTAGTGCGACACCGTCTTCCTGTCTATACATTCGAGAGCTTGGCTCAAGGTTGCTGTCCTCAACAGGTAGGCACCTAACCCTCGTCTATAAGGGCAATTGTCTCATTGCTAGGTGTCTGAGGCGTTCCCTAAAAGGGAATGCTGACAGAATTAAGCATTGTCTTCAGTCGTATATCTGTGTGCAAGAGGTCCTCCACTATAAAGATTGACAATGCGTTGCATAATGCCCACGGCGGAGGGACTAGATAAACACAAAAATATTAATCCTTTTCTTTTTTAACCAGGGCTATGTAACGACACACCGTGGTAGAGGGCTGCCATGCTAAAGAACGAAACCTCTCTTACCTTAATCAGAAGCCTCTTTTAATACATGTGATAAATTACGAGTATTATGCAAAGGCATGAAACTTTTTAATGGTGTTCACAACCAAAATATGTGTGACAAGTAATTAAAAAGGAATATCTTTTCTTATGCATATACATCTTTATTTTTTTGCCTCTAAAAGACAATATTTCTAACTCTTGTTTTTAGAGGATACTATAATTTTCTGAGCTTTCAGTAACACTTAATAAACCTTTCATAATTTTTCTATTCATTTTTCTATGTTGAATAAAATATTTTGTTGTTTAAAGTGTAATGGTGCATATGCGTGTAGGTGCAAGTGCGTCTTTATGACTATGCATGCGTATAAGTGTATCGTATATGAATCTATATAGATGCAGGTGTGAGTGTATTTCTATGGCTTTGTGTGAGCATAGGTAGCGTATATGTATGAATGTACGTGGATGTGTGTATTATATAATCAAAAGCTTAGTAAACAAGTTTGGGAGGTCGGCAGATTTTTTTTAGATAATAAATTGAAAGAGAAGGATTTCTCGATGGGAATTGATTTCTTTAAATGTTTATAATAAACTGAAGTCTTTGGCAGTAATACGGTCAGAGGTCATTAGACAGGAACATCATTTTAAAAAGTCATTTTAGTTCTGGGATGACCATGCTGGAGGAGCGTTTTTTCTGGAAGTCGGGGCCATATATACTCTAAGGGGCAGTCAAGAGTGTGAGTGACGATTAGCAGTCAGAGGTTGACTGTTGGACACAGAGGGTAGCCAGCTCAAGTTCCAGTTGTAACCGTTAGTGGATCGTCAGGTCCCCTTTGCAGATCGAGAAAACAGAGTTAGCAGTTCGAGGAGAAAACTCACCTGTGCTGTCCTTGAGCGCAATAGTTAAGGTCTACTCACTTAGATTAAAGAGCAAAGGGCCACACGCGTCTCCTGTCCAGAATTGCACGAAGGATGAATTAAGACAACAATGCGATTGCATTCTCGGGTTCGTTTTTCTTTCTTTCTATTTTTCTTTATGGGGTTGACCCGATGACCAATAGATCTCTTTTTAAAATCCCAAGTGAAGTGGATGGGAAGACATTATTTAGCTGACAAGATTGAACGAGCCGCAGAATGATACTTACCTTGTGAATTCATTTCTTACCAGTATTCTGATTACTGTCATGTGTTCATAGTTCGATTATTGTGAGTCTATCAAAATCAAAGATCCAGTGACTGGAGATTGCATGAAGCCTGAGGAATGAAGTTCAATGGAGGACTTCATTTTTTTGATAGAAGAAAAAATCAATTCCTTATGAGAATTATTTAACGAGAAAAGCTGCTTGGAAATCTTTGAATATGTGAAGAATGCAAGTCATTACAATCCTGTCCACAAAATTATTACATGTACGTTTTTTTCTATCGGTATTTTTAAATTTCACTTCTAGCAAAAGTAAATTTGTAATCAGTAGTTTTTATTTATATATTTTTGTAAAGCACTTTATAACTTAACAATACTCCTGTCTCATGAGTATTGCATAGTATATAAGTTCTGAACGACCATTGAGTGGAGTAGCCCTTTAACACTAGTGATAGTATTGTGTCACTTTCATACCTCGCACATTTGTGTGTTGGGAGGAGTAAAAATAAATCAGCTTAGCTTCAAGAAACCTTCCCTTCAGGAAGCACCTGCTCTGCCGTCTAAAGGAAAGGGATAGATTTATTGCTCGGCATCTAAGGCGTTCCTGAAGAGGGAATGCCGACGGAACCAAGCTATTTTGTCCGTACCCACGAAGTTTGTTTCTCACATTAAACTAACTTTGTGTGACATTACAGAACAGTGGGGGAAGAGGTTTTGGATAAATATCTTCATGCCTCTGATAAACGCTTGCAGATATAAAAACTAAAGTTTGTCTGATAAACTAAGTGTTAGTTATTTTCCATGATTTTAGTTTCAGAGCTTTGAACTTCAACAAAAGTTACCCAAAAATATCTATAAAAAAAGAAACTTTTCAAAATGGACAGCTTATCTCGCTTTAAATTCGAATCGAAAATATTTTAAATCATACATATACATTTATGTATGTATGTATGTATGTATGTATGTATGTAGACAGGTAGGTAGGTAAGTAAGTAAAAATGTTCCAAAGTAAAACAAATATAAAAGATAAATCATAGCTTTTTTTTCTAAAAGAAGAAAGACTTATTTAAATATGTTATAACTACTTTTGCAACTTCCTTTAAAATCCCAAGAACGACTAAAACCATCCTCCTTTTATCAAGTGGATTTTTTTGCTAACTTTTAGTTTGCCTTATCCTCCATTATTTTTTGTCTTTTTTTCTTCTCATGTTCCTCGAATAACGGCATATATTTCTCTTTCTTCCTTCCCTTTGCTCCATTCCCCCAACAAAATGGCTTCTTTCATTCTTCTTTTACTCATCCAAAATTCTTTTTTGTTATTCTCTTTTTTTTCTTTCTTTCATTTCTTCCTTTCTTCCAAAAGAATATATTCAAGTCTTTTCTTCTTTCTTTTCACTTATATATTTTTCTACTTGTTTATTTCTTTGCGTGATTTTTTGCCAGTTCATCGTAATTAACCAACTATGGAGTACGTAATAAGGATTAAACTGACTACCAATGATTTGCTGAGATATTCATCATCATTTTCTTGTATTCATATTTCCCTGAAGCTGGCTAGTTGACTGAAGTAGTTGAGCATTTCTTATTTACAACAGGGATCAGTGTTCCAGCCTAGTTTCAGGCCAGGATCTCTTCGAGCAGATAGGCAATCAATACTTAGAAGATAAGTGGAACATGATCTTCCATCTTCCATTTGGCATTGTGCCAGACTTAACCAGGCTAAGGAAATATAAATTTCTTCTCCACTCCTGGACGAGTGTTTTTTCCTTCACTTTCTGTTTCTTCTTCTTCTAAATTTCCCCCTTCGTCTCTGGTTTTCTGCTTCTTCTCTGATGACTTGATTCTCTCTCACACCTAACCAACTCTTCCGCGTTTGTGGCCCCACTTCCTCTCCTTTATCTGACACAGTCCTTATGATGTGCGCGTTCTTTACAGACATCCTACGCCCATGCATAAACGTTATCAGAATCTCGAGACACAAATCTCACTGGTCTGCTTGCACCGCCCTTTTTTGAACTTTTTTTTTTTTTACTTATTTCTGTTAAAATCTGACTTTGTTTCGACTCTTCTGTACAGCATATGAGGCTTATGGGAATAGTTTAGTCATTTGCAGAGGCGTAGATGTGGGTATATTTATTTATAAACCAGAAAAGCTTACGTGGATATGTAATGTTGCAAAAGTCCTTGGAGAGAGGATTAACACATTCATTAGAAATTTTTTAGGGCTAGATCTTTAGTTGTAGTTTATATTGTGTTCATAGTTTATGCTCATTCGTTTGTGTGTCATGACCATAACTTCTCGGGACCTGAATTTTTGCACGGAGATTGACCTGGAGGCGAACCCTAAACAAAGACTATGCGAGGTTGACTTTTAAGGTCATCTGTTATCATTAAAGATCATCCGATGGCAAAATAAGTTATGACCTCATTAATTGTGGAATAGGCAAAATTAGATCTGACATCTAAGGTCATTAAAGATCATCAAATGCTAAATTAACTACTGCACAGTTTTAATTAAAAAAATTACATAAATTAATAACCATTCCCGTTCATACCGAATATACATACTCACTGGCTATAATGAAAAATTACACTAGTTTGAGTGGATTTGATTATTGTGCTGAAGGTAATGTTACTTCTTAGGTATTTTGTCGCAGCAACGGCAAAACTTTCAACAAGTATATATATATATATATGTATATTGCTTCGCCCATAAATAATTAATTCTTGAGCATTTTTTGAAATAGGATTTAATTTTCTACAAAAAAGATATCAAGATTATATCAACTATAGTGGAATATTATACAATAAAAACTGATATTATTAGATATTATTGTTTACCAAACTTTACAATATCAAAAGATCAAATTGCAATCCAAAAAATATTGCAGCATTTCTGTGACCGAAAACAAATCTCACAAATATATGTAAAGGTTGAAATTTTTAGACTGATATATATTACTATTTTTGATTACAGAGTTTCAATACAGTAGTTGGGTGATAAATAATATCTAATAATATTCGTTTTGATTGTTTGATATTACCATAGGAATAATAAAATCCTGGTATCTTGGATTTAGAAACCCCCCCCAACTTTTTGTTAAAAAGAATTATTGGAGATGTTGCTGTTTAGCAGGGAATACCGCATAATTTTGTCTTAATTCTACGTAAATTATATCAGCGGCTACAGCTGTTTACTGACAGTAGTTGATCTACCGAGAGATTAGGGTACTTTTTTTTAGGTGTTTCTGTGTTTCTTCCGTTGTGTTCTTTCCTTTTAAACCAGAGGCCCGTTTTTCTACCAAAAGGAGTTTTGATAGGACATCATTTTTTTTTCTCGACGTGTAACATGCCCTGTGCAGATGTGGCGATTTCAGCAGTGTTTCTATGCTTGGATACTGGCTGACAGGAAAACTTCAATATTTGTTATGAAATAATTCCAGTGAACACAGTGAATGAAACAGACACGCTGATGAAAGTAGACTAACTAGGACTTCGGTTCAATACATTCGAGTTAACGGCGGGATTATTTTATAAACTCTTATTTGTGTGTCGTTGCTGAGGTCCCTATTTAGAAACTTTTGCCAGTCCATTGTTAATGTCTAATTGCATCAGATAATATAACCCATCCCAGACATGTAAGGTCTTATACTGTTTTCGTATTCATCAGTTCGATGGATAAAGAAGATGGGTAATTTTTCTTTTGACTGAATTCCAATTCGAAGAGATCTGTTGTCTTTTTCAAAACAAGTCATTATATTAGAAAATAAGAATTGCATCATCCGTGAAAATTTCATTAACAACACATCAGTCTTAGTCTTAGTGTCAGCTTGGAGTTGCTTCATGTGAAAAAGATTGTTATTTGGATGCATGAGAATATAGATGTTGAGTCCTACATTCATATTTACATACACATTAACCTCAGATTACTTACGTACCTGTTTGTGCAATGTCATGTATTCCCAAGAAGCAATATCCGCAATAAAAAGATATTACATGCAAAATTTAAAAAGATAATTCTAAATTAAGTTTAACGTATAATCTATTTATTTTGTATCATACAGCACCTTAGGTAAGCTCAGTGAATTTATACCAACTGTAATAAATACTTGAAACTTGTAAGTAAACATTCAAATTTGAAAATCTGTATCTCTGATACGCAAAATTCAATTGTCAGTAATCTCTCCGCACAATAAAATGTTATTTAACGAACTAGAAAGAGGGCCAATATAGGGTCTTTCGATATTTTTCTGCGCTATATATATATATATATATATATATATATATATACAGCACACACACACACACACACACACACACATATATATATATATATATATATATATATATATATATATATTTTTTCATCATACAACGTGTGGAAGCACGTGCGATACACTAGCCTCATCAGCCGCCATCCAGGGTGATAACACAGTTTCGGTAGCTTAAGGCGGTACTGCCACACCTGGCGCTACCGAGCAGCTTTTGCCACCGGCTAGGGTATTTAAAAAAAAAAAAACAAACCTATGTATACATAAGATCACCTAAAAGCGGACATTACATTAGACGTTCGTTCATCTTCATTTTGGTGCAGTTTGTGATTTAAAAAAGCGTTTACTTACGGCCGTTAGATGTCATAGCAACCGTTTCTTGACTTTGCGTAATTACACGAGAATGGTGGTTACACGTGTATAACATTCGTGTTGAAAACCTTTCTATATCCGTTATCTTTTCGATTCGTTTTCTTTCATTTATGCGTTACTGCCCAAAAGCACTCGAGACAAACGTTATATATAATTCCGCTAAAAGATATTATTTGTTGATCAATGGGCCCTCAAGATGGGTGGTGAGTAAAAAGAAAGCTCGTGGTCTAAGTTAGTCCAGGTAGCTATCTGATTACCTTTGGGCCACTAAATTCTTGGCTTGCAAAAAATGTCTCCAGGACGCTGATGGTCAGCAATGGGCTTGTGAATACTGTGGGGGTAAACCGGACTCATAGGCCCATCAATCGATTTACATTCTCCGGCAGGAGAATTACGTTCTTCGCACCAGCGCGCCTTGTGGATTCGTGTTCCTCGCAAGCTGTTGAATTTTCTACCGCAATCACACGTTGTAGCCGGGTACATATCCAGATCGTTACCGTAGGAGCAAGTAAGATGGGTGATATATTCTCCCTCCCCGCTACAGACACCCTGAGGGCATTTTTCTTTCATTGTATTATCCATATTTGTTAAAATATGGATAATACAATGAAAGAAAAAAAAAAAATATATATATATATATATATATATATATATATATTCTGTTTTAGTTAAATTTATCATTTTTATGACAATTATTGAATGATGATATTAACATAAATGATATAAAAATGTCAACAGAAATTTTCTATAATTCAATGGTATAAACTTTTTCGAATTTGTTAAATTTCATTTTGAAAGTTAGATCATTTAATATATACAATGAAATCTTTACTGCTAATTGTCTTTAATTCTACCCGGAAGATCTTGTTTGCCTACCCCCAGCATATTTTTCAGGACACGTCATTGTTGCTGTAGTTACCATTCTAAGTATTGGGCGGATCATGGCTACTTGACCCTGGATTCAACATTATGCTGAAGAATGTTGAAAACATTGTGGAAGCTAAAACACAACCATACTTCGTTTGCAATTGGGGAAATATTTTGAGGGGTAGTTTCTAACTTGTCTGGTCTACACCTCGGAGTAAGAAATCCATCTTACAGCGACGAACGTCTTTGTTAGATTGGCAAAGGTGATAAAGAGCTCTAAGCATTTTCTTGGGTTCTTTTAAAGTCGGCAGTACCACAGTTGATACTAAAGCCACTCTGTATTCTTTGGAGTTGGGGTTTATCCCAACATTTACTACGAATCTTTTCTGCAAAATCTTTACGATTGTTTTACTTGCAACTGAAAGCAGAGATCACTCTGCTTTCAGTTGCAAGGCCAATATATTAGTTTGAACAATCTAACTTTACTCCTTTGTTTTAGTGAAAGATTATGATAACTAATTCTTTGAAATGTTGGCGTAGTTATTCTTTTCCCAGATGCTTTTGAGAGGCCAATGGAATCTTGTGCGCAGAACAAGACCTCCAAGTTCCCAGATCTCTAGAGGACTGCCATTAATGTCTGTAGCTTTGGCACACTTAAACTCTTTGCAATTTTTTGTGACTTGGTCTCTCATCTAGTTTCACTTTTGTTTGTTGTTAAGGGATGTGAGTAACTACAGCTTCCTATATCACACGTTTGACACTAAAGTACAAATTTCTATACGTTCCGACGAACGGTTTAGGATGGAATCTTCGTCTATTGTACAAGGAACTCTGAACTTGGTAGTCTATCAAACACTAAAAGTTAACAAATATTCAGTGTGCACAAAAGCCTCTCTTTTAAAATCTAGAGAGTGGATACACAGTAAAAAAAAAACAATTGTCTTTTGTTTTTAATGTTCAACTGATTATTCATTATATGTATATTGATTTATAATCATAATTTAAAGGGGGTGTCCTCGTGGCGTAATGGTTAAAGCGATGGACTGCGGAATCGTAGTACGCGAGTTCGTACTCCAGTCGCGCTATTATGTTCACTTTCGGACAAATACCCTTGGGAAAGGTATGAACCCCCTTATCCTCCCAGCTATGGGTTAAATAGTACCACTACTGTTCTTCTAGGAGAATGGCTTTGGCATTAAATAACCTACAAAGGTTGATATGCCATTAAACAAAAGAAACCAAACCAAACCATAATTTAAACATTTATAATCGTACATATTCCATTCTTATTGCATTATCTATTTGCGAAGTCACTTGGTTCAGTATTTAGGAAATCTAACCATGTCTCCGATGATATGGGACGGGAAACGATTATCGGATATATATGAAGAGATGTATCGGATATATATGAAGAGATGTATTTAGATAGGGTTATCGGATATATATGAAGAGATGTATTTAGATAGGGTTCTTCTGAAAGAGAGAGAGAGAGAGAGATTTGAAGGTAAACGACTTCAATTAAAATCATGCTATCTCCACAGGCTCGAGAGATTAGAAAACAAACAATAAAATCATTTTGAACTTGTGAGAAAAAGATTCATAGTATTTCATTCATTTTTGATTTTCCTTTTTCACAATTTCACCACAACAGAAGAAGAAAACAACTCTTCCCTAAGATGTGGATTATCTCTTCACCGACAGAAACGAACTTGATAATCTCCCACGGCTTTTTCGCCAACCGTATCAGTCAAAGTCCCAGTTATTCCACTTTTGATTTTTAAAACCCTTCAAACCAAAACATTCTACCCACGAGGTCAAAAGTACCCTGAACCTCAATGTTTACATCGTGTGGATGGCTTGTCTCGGGCTCAAACGAAAAAAGTTAATAAACATGCATTTATAGCTTGTCTTCTACATTTATTATTTAATTCAATCAGACAGTCATGTTCAATGACTTTCTGACCATTGTTCATAGAGGAGAAAAAACTCTTCATCTTCTTTAGATTGTCTTGAAGTATCTCAAAAGAACTTCTAAAATTCTTTGGGATTATTCCAAAAACTCAATTGGTATTACCTTCACCTTTATGTTCTACAATATTTATCAGTTCTCTGGCAAAGTCCAGGTATTTGTTCATTTTTTTTGTTCAGTGCTTTGCTGGAACAACAATATCTGCTTGATGACAAGTTCATTTCTTCTTGATGATTAAAACTGGATCTGGCCAATTTGATATACAAATTGAACCCCCAATCCTGACCAAAAGAATTTTATTCGTCTCATTTTCTACAATGCATGGTCAAATTTCAGTCTTTTGCACAATTCCAGGGGATCACCTGCTCCCCCAGTCAAGTTTGCAACTGTACTCTGTGCCGTTTTGCAATATTTGCTTACTATGTAGTTTTTAGTTTCATCTTTATCATCACATAGCCTACACTTACTATTCTGCGTATTATCAATTTTTACTTTGACATAATCAGCCCTTATGGCATTATTTTGAGCTTCGATTAAAAGAGATTCAGTTTCACCCTGTAAGTTTCCTCTTCGCAGCTATGTCCAGATCATTCAGGTGCAACTTCCTTAGTTTGTCATTAAAAGTATCCATATCGCTGTTTTTCTTTCTATTTTTTTTCTAATTTTCTTTTATTGTTGTTTTCCTATTTATCGTTATTTCTCTTATTATTGATGTTAATGGATGCTGTCATTAATTTTTCTTTGCTATTTTTTGTATATTGCTTGAATCATTGAATGACTATATCTACAGTATTCTAAATGTTGGTGATTCCTTTTCCTCCTTCTTGTCACAAAGAGTCTGTTAACATTATCTCTTGTGTGTCTTGTGCATCGTCATATTGTTCCATAGTCCATATTTCTCATTTCCTCATTATTATTATTGATTTTGCTTATCTAGTTATTCAGCATTGACTGTCTAAAACGGAAATTTTGTAATTTTGATGTACGAAGAAAAAATATGCAAAACTCCAAGATGCTATCTAGGGATTCATTTTCCTCAAAAGGTTGGCAAGGAAAGGAGTTTGAAAAATGCTTAAGATCTTCGGGAAGCTCAGTTACTTCTTCGGTAAATATTTGTCCAGATGCTGCTGATAAAGTTGGTATGCGAATCCGGCTCAAGCAGTGGTAGTAAATCCATAAACATTGTTCTAAAGACTAACCACCTCTAAGCAGTTGAAATAAATCCGACACATAAACCTTTTTACTGGGGAGAAAAATAACCTGTTTCTATTGTAACACAAATAGCAGAATTTTTTTGGAATTTTACAATCTTGTTTAAGTCAGTCAGGAATTTGTTTACTAGATGTTATTCTGAGTATTTTCATAAAGATTTCAAATTTTTTGATAAACCAACAAGAACTTAATTACCAATAATACTGAGGAAAATATAACCGGCAGAAAATTTATCTGTCAAAAGAATCCTACAAAGATAATCGCAATATTTACTTAATCCGTTTACAATATCTGCTTACAGAGCTTGCTATTCCCAGGAGGTAACCCATCTTAGAACTAAACATTCTCATTGTAGTTTAACTTGGGTGATCGTGCGTAAATCGATGTTTTCAACGTGATTTGGTCGTAAATCAAAGTGAGGAATCAAACATTGCATAAAATTTCAAAATTTAACAGGATTGCTTATTTTTACAACTTCAATTTATTTTGGGTTGAAATTGAATATATTTGAATATAAAAGGAATATCATGTAAGGTAAGAGATTTTCTTTTTGGATATGTTTTGTAGAAAATGATGAACAATTTTCTTTTTGTGTTTTAAGATTATACGTATACGTGGTGCCTTCAATAAATTTCGAGACTTTTTTCTGGCATTTAAAATTGTCTTAGACTCTTGAAAATTCAGTATCTTATTGCTATACATCTTATGAGATGACTGACCAATTTTTATGATTTCAGCTTCAAATCAACAGCTACAGCAGCAATTGGAATACACCCTACTAAAGCCTGATTGTCACAGCTGGTGAATTTCAAAAATGCAATCTGGACGTGAGGACATTTTAGAAGAACGATAAGCAATAAAATTCTGTTTTAAACTTGGGAAAAAATGCCACAGAAACATATGAAATGCCACAGAAACATATGAAATGCCTCAGACTGCTTTTTGACCATCTTGCATGAATCAAGCATCAGTTTCTGAGTGGCATAAGAGATTCAAGGAAGGCAGGGAGGCTGTAAGGGATGATGAGAGGTGTGAGAGGAGTAAGGAAGTCAATACACCAGAGTTGATTGGCCAAAGGGTTAGGGTTAAGGCTACAATGTTGAGGCTTTAAGGGAGCTCAGGAAGAGATTCCGTTGGAAGAGGCCAGCACTCTTCAAATCAGGTCAGTGGCATTTCCACCAGGACAATGCACCAGTCCACAACTCTATCCTTGTCACAGACTATTTGACCAAGATGGGCATCCAGATAGTTCCTCAGCCTCCCAATAGTCCAGACCTTGCTCCCTGTGACTTTTGGTTATTACCTAAGCTCAGAGGCTGTCGTTATGAGACAATTGAGGAGATGAAAGAGGCTATGACGAAGGTCATTGACACGCTCACACAAGAGGACTTCCATGGAGCCTTCGAGAAGTTGTTGGAACAGAACAACAAGTGCATTGCAGCTGGAGGAGATTACTTCGAAAGGGACTAGAGTTTCATGTCTGGAAACTTATTTAATGATCCTCGTATTTCTAAAATAATTCTAAAATAATTCTAAAATAATTCTGAATGAATAATAATATTGGGATACAGAATAATCCGGGTATATTTACAATTTTAGAAACCAAATTTTAATCTTTATATAGTTGAATGTAAAAATCAAATTTGTATATATTTAATGCCTATAACTTATTAATTAAATTATCTAAAACAAATTTTGTTCCTTGATAAAATGTTTTTTCATAATTGTTTATGTTGTAAAAGTATAGAAAATGTTCATTATTCTTTTCAAACTTTGCTTTTGTTCTCTGGATAATCAAAATTAGAAATGAATCAATTTTCTCTAAAGAAATAAGCAACTTAGCACATTTCCATTTACATAATGGAATTAATAACTGGAGAAATCAAAATTTATGTGTATTTATTCTAAACTTACATGAAAAGGAACAAAAATGTTCTGTGCGTTCAAGAAAATTCTCCATTAGCTCAAAAACTGAATCTATTTGGGGCATTCTGAAAAATCAGTAAATTTTAAAATTTCTTAAACCAAGTTACAAAAGAAAAGTTTAAAGAGAAAATATGTCTTTTCCATTTACTTGAGCCATAAATAAATCAGAAATAACAGATTCTACTCAGGTACGAGAAAAGATGAAAAAAATTGTTACGTAATGTTATTTATAAATTTTGCTTATTCGTAGGAAACATTTTAAAAATCCAAAAAGAGGATTACTATTTTTCTTTTTTCCATATATATATAGTAAGATTCCACCGAATCCATCATTGAATATGAAGCATCAGATATGATCGAGTTATCCCCCTTATGGAAGACGCAGAATTTACAAGTTCGACAGTTTTCTTATTCATAACAATAGGAGTTATGAAATGATTTGTGCAATTGATTCTTTAAAGATCCACAAAATTCATATTTTAAGATTTGATTACTTATTTTCTTTATTCTTGACAACCAACACCGATGAAGTCAGAGTAGCCAGTACAATTTTCTAATACATTTTCTAAAAAAGAAGATAATGAATTCAATACTTGGATTTATTATCTATCTTCTTTTTTATTTGCACCTTTAGATATCTCTTATCTCGTCTATAGTTCCGTACTTTGGTATTTTTCAAGGACACTGAGTTCATATAATTCAAATAACGGATATGTTAGACATTTATCCCACACACGACAGGTTCATGTTCTGACGAAAATAATTCCAACAAATTCTTATGCAAATAGTCTCATCACGTTCGAGTGGTCGATTTTACAAGTATAGAGTAGTTCCGACAACGGTGACTATCAAGTATCTAGTCATTGCCCAAAAAGTATAAGTCAAATGAATAATGTTCATATCAATGAAATTGACGAATCATTCTAGTATTTTCAAAGATTTAAGTGTTTGATATAGAGAATCAACAAGCTATTATTCAAGGCGTTTTAAAAGTGTAATATGTCCTATGCAAAATTGGTGCTCTATTAATGTAGCCTTGTGCCAACCTAAACTGAGTTAGGTAAACAATTGCTACTACTATGGATTTTTTACAAAGAAACTTCATACTTTTAAGAAGACTTCACTTTGTCGAGAGTTTTTATAACTAAGTGCTCGATAGTGTAGCAATAAGTATCTCTGTATGTCAGAGATTGGGTTCAATTCCAAGCCGAGAAGGCGCAATCTGCTCCAGTTTTAGACCTTTACTTAATATATCATATATCTAAAGATCGAACACAAAGGTTATTGTTGTTATTCACTAAACGTTGCTTAAAATCGCACATATTTCTTAAATGGTTACTCATTTAAGTTCTCAAAAGGCTCATCGCTGCTTAACTTCGTAACTTGACTGTAAAACAAGATGACGGTAATTGTTATTATTTATTAAACTTTGTCTCTTATAGCAGTGGTTTACTAAGCATAGCGAAGTTTGGCACAAACCCAGAAAAGGTTGCTTTATAGGATTTACACTCCTCTATTTTTAGACCAATCGTCGAAGAACACGTGAAGTGGAAAATTCTGGAAAAATAAGATCAAAAACTCACTTGTTTCCGAAATAAAGATAGGTGCTAAAATAAAATAGGCACTTTCGGGAGCCTGATTCGATAGAATAGTCAGGTGGCGGTGTTTTCAACTACGTCCGCACGTATGAATCTAAAAAAGAACTTGTCCTACGCAAAAATAAATCTTGCGTTTTGAGCCGGTCACGTGACTAGGAAACCTATTTATTTCACGCTCCCGAAAGCAACTTTCTCTTACGCTCTTACTCTTTCTCACACCCTCCGATATTCTCAGCTCTCCCAGTTTGCCACAGCTCGAGACAGCTTGACAGCAACACAACAACCGAAAATTGGAGAACCCACAGCTAGCGGAAGTACGTTCTTGGCTATATCGAAATGAGTACACTTGCCATCTTTCAATATACTCAACTTCTCATGAACTTCAACGTCATCTATTACCACACACACACACACACACACACACACACACACACACACACACACACACACACACACACACACACACGTTTGGTCAGCGGGCAGACACCGATACTATTTACTTTTTAGTTTTCACGCACACACACACACTCTCACACATGTGAGTAAAACTTTGCTATTTTCTCTTTTGTCTTGACGGCGAACACATATACACATAGATATGTTCGAGCAACATACACTCCCATTTGCATAACATTTGCAATATACACACCTATATATATACAAGTAACATATTCGAACATTGCTACATTGTATTGACTTTTCTTCGCTTGTTTTGTTTCATAAAAATATTCGTTTTAACATTCTTGTGAAATTTCTTTTGCCTGTGTTGTTCATATTCTTTGTGTTGGAAATTGTGGAACCGACACTCAGTTTTGTTTCTAACAACTCCATAATCCCACAGAGTAGTAGTTTTCCTTATTTTCCAGTTATTTTAATTTTTGTTGAAAGGTTTTGCTTTGTTTTAAAGAGTTAAAAAGAATTTATTTATCCTGGGAATTATATTTTAAATATATAGAAAATCCCATGCACTTTGTAAATCCAGTCATCAAATTAATTAACCGAGAGGGGTTCACACAAGAAAAATGTTGTCATAGTTACTAAAGACTTGGTCCTTTATTCTATAAATTTCATAGATTTTAAAAATTGGAATGTTTTTTCGCTGGAAAAGTTTTAATACAAATTTGATCATACTTATTATGTGGATTGTTGCACCAAATTGATTTCAAGTTTTGGGATTGAAATGGCTTCTAAATAATATTTTCAAAAGGTTGTTACGCTATTCAGATGTGATTTTTTGATAATTCAAATCTTTTGAATGAAACGGAGCAAATCTAACTGAAGAACATGGTGTTTAATTTATCAATAGCCACAACTGGAATCTGTGTACCTTGCATGATAAAATACTTAACGAGATAGCTCGCAAACCTTTGCTGGAGAGTTCGAAACTTACTGGGAGACCAATATGTCTGGCCTTGTGCCAAACTAAACTAGCTTGATAAATGACGTCTACATCAGTTATTAAATCAAAATTGAATTTCATAGCTGACTTGGCATTATGGGGATGCTTTTAAAACAAAATAGAGACAAATTCAGTCATATTGAATGGTAGAGCTTCTGAATTTAGGTCAAGACAACCTGCCCGGATTTCTCTTATAATTTAGAAGCTTTTTCTAATAAAACAAAACAAAAACAACATTGTTGGCAAAATTTCTAAAGGGACTTGATGTAGCGAAAATCCATTCAAATCTGACCGAAAGAACCTCTCTAAGCGGCGCTTCTCACATTTCTAAGCAACGGATCCTATCTGTAGGTGGATCGTCTTAGAACCGATGCCAGAATTTTCCTTCATTCATCAGATAACCTTTAGCCACTATAGAGGCAATAGCAGCAAACTAATTAGGTATCTGTTTAGTTTGAGAACTACGATGAACTACTTATAGCTAAGATAGCGTTCCATTTTTCAACGTAAAGGGTTTGGCTTTTTTCCCTAATTTTTTTTCGTTCTGACAGCTGTTACATATTAGTAACATATCTCTTAATAAAATGAACCGCCAGCAAAGGCAAGTCAAGATTAAAAAGATGTATAGCGGCCTCGAGTGAGCATCTCAAAGATCAAGACACTGGGAATGTACCTCTTCTGTAGCTTTAGCTGTAAGAATTGTTTGTGCAGTCTTGAATAATTCTTCTGTTAGTATTGGTTACTTTTTTCTATAGTACAAAAAACAGTCTTTATCTTTTGTATTCAATACGTTTGTGTGCATGTAAGATCTTCGTGGTAGGTTGTTCGTGGCGTAACAGTTATCGTCGTAGGAAGTGGACACGACTATCCGAGTTCAAATCCCACACGAGGTTGTTTGCATTTCACATAACACAAATAATCCAAGGAAAGGTAGGAATACAACTATTCTTCAAGCCATGGGTAAATAGTAGGTCATACTAAGCTCTTTAAACTTGTTATAGCAACCAGTTTAGGAGAAAGAAAACTAAATTCAAACCAGTTATAGACCTGGAGCGGGATGGGATCTACCTGGCTATTCCTGCCCAAAACCCTCAATAAAATTGTTTCCCCATGAGCAGGTTACAGGACCAGTGAGTATATCTCCGATATTGATGTAAATATCTAGCCATGCATTTTTAAAAGTACAAATCAGTTATAAATTTGAGACAAGAGTGAAACTTGCATGTTTGGAGCGCTAGTCTCAGTAACCGTTAAAAGTGAGATTGATCCTTACTGGGGCTCAAGAAATATACCTGGTGTCAATATTGATATTGTATAATTTCGAGAAACTGTCATTAAAAAATGTAGAAAGTCAGTATTTGATAAATATACATCTGCTGTGTGCTATTTCGAGTCTTGAACCGTTATATTTCATTTGAGAAATAAAAGAAGATCAAATTAAAAATACGTTTCGTTGTCTTCAGTGTGTTTTGTTCTTACAAGTAATTTTTGTAGCTCAAGGGAAGATATTTTTCATCTTCGGTTATCTTATTTTCCGATATATATATATATACTTAGAGAGAGAGAGAGAGAGAGAGAGAGAGAGAGAGAGAGAGAGAGAGAGAGAACTTTACTATCAATTAAATACGAAATTCAAGCACTGTAAAGTGAGCGTGATTTTAAAAGGTACTCTCCCCCCACTGGCCAACTCTTCAAGAAACGAAAATAACAAAAATGAGCAAAAATAAACAGAAACAAGAAACCAGAAAAATTACTCCAAAATCAATGAACTTGAGCGGCATAGCGTTGCTAAATTATAATTTTGATACATTAGACAATCTACTAAATTATGACTTCATCAGAAATATATATATATATATATATATATATATATATATATATATATATATATATGTATGTATGTATGTGTGTGTATGTGTGTACATAAGGGTCGGCTGAAAGCTTCATAAACTCACTAAGATATTCTCATAATGTGACTAAAGGAGGTTAATTTTTCATCATAGTACCCCTTGCAATCCATACACTTCTCTCATCGGTGTTGCAGTACTTGGATCATCAACAGCAGATATGATTTCATCATATGAACTTTTCAGTCAATCAAATTTTCAGCCCACCCTCGTAAATATATGTGTATATATATATATGTGTGTGTGTGTCTGTATGTGTGATTAAAAAAATATTCTTTCCAAAAAATATCCAAAGCAATCCAATTGGTCTCTGGTTATTTTAATAAATGATTTTCATTAGTTTTTTGAAATATTTCATAGAAATATTGTTTATATTAATGAGTCTTGAAATTTCATTTAACTTTTTACATATACACATAAAAAAAAAGTTGATTCCTTAACTTTGTTTTGGTAAAAGAGGGATCTATATCAACTATAAGTGAAATAATCATAAGTTTCATTACCAGTTCTAATGCTTTTACTTAAAATAAATAGGTACTTTATGATTAAAAAAAAAGCATTAGAATAACACTAAAGAACTCTCCTGTTATTCATATTTAAAATCCTATTTTTCCATAAAAAAGCATATTCATGTAAGTGGAAGGCAAACCAACACATTTGTGAAGTAATTAAAAAAAATTGTGTATTAGTTCAGTTAATTTTTATAAAGTGTCATAACCATAGTCGAAAAAGAATTTAGCTTTCAATTAATTTCCATTCGAATGTCTTAATCTATGCAGATCGAACGATGTGATCATTGATTAAATATTTTCTCTTGCCAATTTATGTTTTTAGGAAACTTATTTGAGCGCAATGGGTTATCAAAATATACATTTTGTCTTTTTAATGGAAGATTTCAACTGAGCTAGCAAGAAGTCGTGTATGAAATTACTCACCCTTTTTCAAGCAACATGTCGATGATACGACTATGTCCATTTTTAGCGGCAAACATCAGGGCAGTCCAGCCGTGCTCATTTTGAACATCTGCTGTCACTCCAGCTGAAAAAATAGAAAAGATGAGTCAGTACATGAGAAAAAAATTTAATCTTTTTTCTCCTCTTTCTATCGTAGAAGTAGCGGCAAAAAAGTAATCAGCTTCGGAGGTACATATACTAAGAAGGGAATCAAAAAGAGTCTATCCAAATAGATTTGAAAAACTTATGTCGTCTCATCTGTATTAAATGTATTCCTTGTCAAATATTAATGTAAATTGGCGTGTCTCTTAGTATAATTTCATGAATAGTTGAATGCCAATTTCTCAAGAACAAAAACGCGTAAGTTAATTTTAGTTAGTTTGAATGTAAATAAAGTAGATGTTGAATGCCACCTTTTAAACTGCATTAAACAGATTATATATATATATATATATATATATATATATATATATATATATATATATATAGGTGTGTGGATTGAACCAATATTAAGTAACCTTATCTGATCTTTCCACTTCTTATTTAAGTAGTATTTAACAAACAGAATGATATTCAGTCGAGATTGTGATGTGTTATTCATTCTGATAAATGATAGCAACAAAATAATTATCATAATAATTAATAAATGTATCCAACATATCTTAAAAGACTTTTTAAAGAAAATTATTTTTCAGTTTTAACTTGATTTATTTCAGGAAGAAATATACAATAAATAAACAAATGAGTAATATAGTAATTGTATAAACATTTTAAAAAAGTTTTCTAGTTTACATAAAAACCTGTGTCTGGAAATTCCTACCGATAAAAATTTTAATGATAATCTGCATTCATATCAAATTTATAGCAATAATTATCATCAGTGAATCTTATTTTGAATTTGTCACAATGACCGAGTAATAGAAAAGAGTGCAAAACAGTATCCGGTGCAAAACAGATACATACAAAAAAGACACAATACAATAAGTTAAAAACAATTAACAAGAGAATTCACAATATATTGAGGAGGGTCAAATGCCGTATAGCCAAAAGAGTAAGATAAGTCCGAATATTAATCAGCTTATTAAATCAACAGTATTTGTCACACGCCCTACCAAACGAGTGAGTGTGGCACAAGGCCTTTTTAAGGTGGGTTCGACCGCAGGGCCATAACCCAGATACGTCCGGCATTCCCCAAAATGCTTCGAGCCTGTCGGCATTTCCCTAAAAAGAGACGCCTCAGGCATCAGGGTTAGAGCCAGGGTGGGGGCAGCTTCTTGAGTCTTGGCCGTTTGACGAGAATGCTAGGCTTCTCCGGCACCTGTGCCAGATATATATATATATATATATATATATATATATATATATATATATATATATATATATATAAAACTCGGTGTCTTGTATGTATATATATATATATATATATACTAAACTAAACAAAAATTCCCGTGTGATTATTCATTCGACCTCCCTTTTAAAACTGGGAGCAGACTGTTTTCCGGGATTCGAAAACAAGCCGTACGGCCCCTAACTGGGAATGGAACTATGAAATTGTGACAAAAAAATATGAGAGGGGCACGGATCGGAATAGTGGCATGAGACAGAAGCGTATGAAAAACCAGTATCTTTGGCAAATATCGGGTTAGCTCGTATGAGGCGGGGATGTAAAATATTGGAAACGGGAAGATCTTGGAAATTAAACGATGAGGCCCATGACACTCATCACACTGCTATTTAGGGGCAAAGGGAAACAATTGAAAACTAAGCCCACCCATTTGGACCACAGCTAGGATCGCGAGAAAGACCTTCTTCACCTTCTGTCCCCACACCGTATCTCTCGTCAAGGATCGACTCAGGAAAGCTAATCTTTTAGCAAGCCAATGACTCTCCAGATCAGGCATTCCCCAGCCCCCATTGCAAAGACATTGATGACAGACTTCATCCTCCCCAAAGCAATTTGAAAAGGAATTATTTCAGCGCCTTTAGGCAGGGGGAGTACAGTCATTTAGTAAAGAGACAAGAAGATGTATACAGCGCACGGTTCAGTCCTGCCCTTTAAGGACAAGCGCCTTCGAAGCCAAATACCCATCTGCGCTTCTACCTTTGTACTTCCGACCAATTTCGCTCTAGTTGGCAGTCTGGTCCGAACCACACCCCGAGGATGCAAACAGGTCCGTTGTTCCGGCGGAAGGGTCCAGGTAGGGGAACGCCACTCCTCCAAGCACTTAATCGTAGACCTTCGGTCTTGTCAAAATTGATACCGCCTTCTTCACAGCCTTTATGTCCAAACCGCAGGACTCAAAAACTGTAATATCATCGGCGAAAGCGCAGACCCTTACCCTAACACGACCGACAAGGGGAACTCCAATCAGGGCTGGATTTGCTTTCTCATCTCTAAGCTTACGAATGAAGAGCTCCAAGGCAAGGACATAGAGAAGATGAGACAAGAGGTGGCCCTGTCGGACCGACTGCTTAATTGTGAAGGACCCGGAGCGCTTTCCATTCACCTGCACCACTGCCTGGGGGCTCCGGTACAGAATGCTGATCCATTGGCAGAACTCTGGTTCGAATCTGGCGGTTTCCAAAACCGTCGCCAAAACCGATGATCCACCATATCGAAGGCTTTGGACTGATCTAAAATTATCAGCGCGGCTTCAATGTCGTCTTCTATTCCCTCTATGATCTCGCAGATCAAATGCAAGTTGTCTTGGATCGATCTTCCCTACACAGCGTAATTACATTCTGGTCCAATCAGATCGTTAACGACTAGCTGCAGTCGGTTCGCTAAGACCCAGGCCAAAATCTTTAACTTTTTGTTTAGCAGAGTTATGGGCTTGTAATCGTCTAGTTCCTCCCAAACATGACCGGCGCCTTTCTTCAGCAATGTGATCACTCCCTTGGTAATGCTACCAGGAATGACTCCCTAGGGAAAACCAATGGTTGAACATATCTGTCAGAATAGGGACAAACATATGTGACATCCTTAAATACACTTCGTCGGGCAAGCCATCCAGTCCCGGCAACTTGTTGAGGCCGACCTGTTTAAACTCATCACGAACTTCGCACTCTATTACCAACTCCTCAAACCAGCCGCTTCCGCCTCCTGAAGGCGGGGGAAGTCGGCTAAATAGCTGTGAAACTCCTGTATTTGGAGATCAGGCAAGCTGGCAAAACGATCCTGAAAATGCGCCCAAAAGGCTTCACGTATGCCCATCCGAGGAGTTGACGGACTCGATATTCCGACAAGGGAACCTTCGAAACTCTTCCTCGCGAGCAAACGCGTTACACTTCACGGCTTTGTTGGGAACTCTACTTAGCCAAGATCTAACTACAAAGCACTTGCAGCGCTCGCTAGCTCGAGGGTCTTCCCGAATACCAGGCCTCCCCGGCACCTGCGCCAGTCAGCGTCGGCCGACCACCGTATGCAGAGACGTGACACACCTGACCAGATCCGTGCCACCGATACCACGGCTTGCTGAGGTGTGACCCATCCACTAGATCCAGCTGATTAAATCAACGGTATTAGTCGCACGGGTTCGGGAGTAGAGCCGTTTCCCAGAAGCACCCGGCGGCTCCAAAAATGCCTCTGGCCCCGTCGGCATTACCCCAAAAAGAGGCGCCTTAGGCGCCAGACGATAAACCTAACCCCTCCGAGGAGGATTAAAGCCTGGGGGAACGGCTTTTTAAGGTTCGAGGTATGTCAGTCCAGAGATATGACACACCCGACCCGATCCGTGCCGCTGATATCACGGCCGCCCGAAGTGTGACCCATCAACTAGATCCAGCTGATTAAATCAACGGTATTTGTCGGCCGTCCCACCAACCGGACGAGTGTGGCACAAGGCCTTTTAAGGTGGGTCCAGGCGCAGGGCCGTAACCAAGACGCGCCTAGCATTCCCCAAAATGCCTCGAGCCCCGTCGGCATTCCCCTAAAAAGGGATGCCTCAGGCACCAGGTCATTAACCTAACCCCTCCGACGAGGGTTAAAGCCTGAGAGGACGGCACCCTAAGGCTCGAAGTATGTCAGTCCAGAGACGTGACACACCCGACCAGATCTGTGCCGCTGATACCACGGCTGGCCAAAGTGTTTCCCATCAACTAGACCCAGCTGATTAAATCAATCCCCGAATCTTTAATCGTAGGCTATTTATGGCTATCAGTCAGTTTATCAGGTAGCATGCTGAAGGGGTATTTAGCCACTCTACAACAAACGAAATATTACTGATTCAGATTAGGAGCCTTGTTGCGGGTTAGTAGCTTAGTTTCACAGCTATCTATTGGACTATTGAAATGAGATTTTCATAAGGTACTATTTACCAACCCCTCCGCTCGGGCAGGATATGACACAAGGTCGATTTTTAAGCGGAGTTTAACAGGTTTGAATTCAGAGTTTTCCTTCTCCTAGACTAGTTGCCTCACCAAGGCTGAAGAACCTAGTCCGTCCTACTATTTACCCATACCTGGAGGGAGAATAAGGGGGTTCATACCTTTCCCAAGGGTATTTGCCCGAAAGTGAACGGAGTACGAACTCGCGTACTACGATTCCGCAGTTCATCGCTTTAACCATTACACCACGAGGACACCCAGATTTTCATAAGGTAACCTGTGCATGTAGCCTTTTGTTAGTCAAACCAAAATTAATTTTAGAATTAGTAAGAAAATTCTACATTACACATAAAATTAATTGGGAGATATGATAGTTCATAGAGTACACAAATAGATTCTGACTGTGTGAAAAATCACAAAAAGTGATGATTAAATCAAGTGGAGGCTGTTCAACTTATTGAAATTGATTTTAACGGCACCCAACAGATAAAAATGGAATAAATACAAACGATTTTATGAATAGACATAGCTGAAAATTAAACCACTGACCACTGAGTTAAGAACAAGAGAGACTGGGTGATTTAACCGAAAGAAGAGAGAGAGAGAGAGAGAGAGAGAGAGAGAGAGAGAGAGAGAGATGAAAGGATTAAGAACGGGATTACGGATAGAAGAAAGCAAGAGGAAGAAAGGCTATGTGATGTATCGGAGAGAATAATGCAGTAAAGAGACTGAAGGAGATGATAAAAAAGAATGGAGAAACGCCAAGAAAGAATAACAAAAAAGATGAAGCAAGAAAAATAAATGTACGGAGAGAAAGTTAGATGAAAAACAAAGCGCCGCTGTCGTTGGAAAAGAAGAGGCGGAAGTTCAAGAGAATGATGGAGCTATCAAGCAACAAGCAATCCAATGACTTCCTTCGTTAGAGTAACTTTGAAACAAGTGTAAAAAGTAGATTGCTGAACAAGTAAACAAGATGAGGTCAAGTGATGACGTGTGGCTCAACAGGGACTGACCCTCTGGCCAAAGACATTTATTGCACTCCCACGGATCTCTTCTCTCTCTCTCTCTCTGTCTGTCTGTCTTATGGTTATACTTACGTACGTCAGTGTAGATTTTTTTATGGAATTTCTTCACTGACCACTTAAGAAGACAAGCACTCCTAGAAGTCATTACCAATTCACTTTTCTAACCTCGAAGAATCAAAACTTGACTTATATCCTCTCATCATTTTCTTTTCTCAAACGAAGTGAATGTCGCAGACATGGAACGCTGCGCCTACAGATGATCCAGGTCGATGAGTAAACAAAGGAAATTGCGTCCAGTATGGGATGAAGACATTACAAGTGACCACAGAATGAAACGGAAGAAGACAAATATTAGGATCTTACGTGAATGTTGTGAAAACTGGTTTATGAAAGTGAAGGTAGTGCTTATAATCATGTAAATACTGGAGACAGTACCCACAGACTCTTGTTAAGAGACTAGAAGTATCAGAGGTCAGAGGAAGAATTTAAGACAACTCAGATTACAAACTTTGTTGAAACTGAAGATTATACTAAGAAGAGTGATGAAGACTTGAAGATACGTGTTGTCACTTATCCCTCTGGGATAATTTCCAATTGAATTGAAATTGTTGTATTCCATGTTTATTTGTCTTTGTTGTTGCTACTGATGTTGTTGTTCAGTGATTCAGAATCACATTATTAGCTAGTTGTAAATCTATCGATTTATGTAGGTATGTATGGCATGACATCTTATCGTTGTAAGAAAAGTCAGCGAGTCGAGTTCAAATACTGAACGAGGCTGTTTGTGTTTCGCTTTATGCTAGTGCGAAGTCCACTTATCCTCTCGTGTATAGGTCGACCCTACATTTATGGTTACGATAACATTAATTCATGGATTTTTGAAGCCATGTTTAAATTTCAACGTTACATAATTGTTACTCCTGTGTGTTTTTGTCTCCATCTCCTCCAAAATTAGGTCTGTTAAATTCGATCTTTATACGTTATATATGTACATTTAAGACACAGTAATAGATAGATAATGACGCTTTACAGATATAGACATATATATTCGTGAAACTTTTCCTTGTCTCACCCCTTTTCTTGATTGATAGATTTTTATTTGTTATTGTAAGAATCCTGCTTTAATTTCAAATTCCTAAGGCAATTCACACACGTACTGTGATCTGTGAATCATTAAAGCTGAAGTAGAGGGAGAGATAATTTGACTCTCCGTCGCTTATGTTGATGATGATGATATACCTGAATAATAATAAAAATATTAATAATAATAATAATAATACAAATGGCATATGCACAAACCAGAATCTGTCCTGGAGAATGAGACACATAAACTTCACTGAGATTTTAAGATAAAAACAAATCACCTCATCCCAGCTAAAAGACCAGACCTAGTGATATTTAACAAACAAAAAAAAAAAAAAAGAAGAAAAAAAGATAACCTGCTGAATAGTGGATTTTTCCGTCCCGGTGAAACACAGAGCGAAAATCAAAGAAAGACAAGTACTTCGACATTGCCAGAGTACTAAAAAAGCTATGGAACATGAAGGTGACAGTGATACCAATTGTAATTGGTGCACTTGGAACGATCCCCAAAATCTTGGGGTTGGCGGAGTAGGAAATCGGGGGACGAACTGAGACCATCCAGACAACAACATTGTTAAGATTGGCCAGAATACTGAGAAGAATCCGGGAGACTTGAGGAGACTTGCTATCACTTAGACTCCAGTGAAATACCCTCAACAAAACTTTGTGAAAAATCGGAAGGAGTAATATAATAATAATAATAATAATAATAATAATAATAATAAAGGACAAAACAACGCTATAAAAATCAATAATATCAAATCAAGAATAGATAAGACGCAACAAAATAGCAAATGTAGGTTATGTGGTGATAGAGACGAAAAGATTAATCACATAATAAGTGAATGCAGCAAACTAGCACAAAAAGAGTATGAGACTAAACACGACTGGGTGGGCAAGGTGATCCACTGGGAATTATACGAACAAATGGTATATACACAACCTAGAATCTGTTCTGGAGAATGCGACTCACAAATTCCTCTGGGATTTTTAGATACAAATGGATTACCTATCCTCTGCCAAACGGCCAGACCAAGTAATAGTCAAAGAAAAAAAAGAAAAAAAAGAAGAAAAAATACAAAAGAAAGAGAACTTGCCTAATTGTGAACTTTGCTGTCCTGGTTAACAACAGAGTAAAGTTGAAAGAAAGCGAAAAGAAAGATAATTACCAGGACATTGCTAGGGAATTTAAAAAACTTTGAAATGTGAAAGTGACGGTAATACCAATTGTAATTTGGTGCTCTTGGTACAGTCACTAAAGGATTGGTACCGGGATTAGAGGACTTGGAAATTACAGGACGAGTGGAGACCATGCAAATAACAGCCAGAATACTAAGGAAAGTTCTGGTTACTTGATGAGACTTGTTTGAGACTCCAGTGAGAAACCATTGGCTAACGCTGGTGTGAAAAACCTTCAAAGGATAATAATAATAGTAATAATAATATTGAAGTATTAACATATATATCAACAAAAAACATCACCGAATTAAATGAACTAAACTATATAGGAGCGAAATTAGTTTGTGAAAAAATTGAGGTTCCCTTAAAGAACACAAGCAGAAAATTAAAACCTAGATGGGAAATTCGACTTGAAACGCAGATAAGAAATCTACGAAAATAGGCAAAAATGATAAAACAAAGGAAAAAACGCTGGAACATATTGGAAGAAAAAGGAAAAAGCAACACAAGAAGAAATGACGATACAACTTGAGGAAATAAACCAGAAAATAATGGCGAAAGGAGGAAGATTAAAAAGATACCGAGAAAGGGTAAAAAAATAGACAAAATGACATTCCAAAACAATGAAAGAAAATTCTACCAATAAGACATACCAACAACCGGATGCAAAGAAAGCTAAACAATTTTGGAGTAAAATATAGCAACTAAGAAAAGATAATAAAAAAGCCGAATGAATAAGCAATGTGGGATAAAAGTTAGAAGGACTCGAAGAAGGACTGAAAGCGAAAATACACATAGATTTACTCAAAACAACATTAAAAAATATCAAAGTCGAAAACGTCTGGTCAGTATGGCATACATGGTTCAAGAATTTCACCTTCATCCATGACAGACTAGCACTTGAAATGAATAGATGCCTGCAAAAAGCAGACGCACCCAAAAGGATGACCAAACGAAAGACCCCATTGACCCAAAAAGCACCGTCCAAACAAATACAGATACATAACGTGCCTACCTATAACGTGGAAAATACTAACTGCACAAATAAGGGAAGAAATTTACGACTCGCTAACAAGCCGCGGATTGTTCCCTGATGATCAGAAAGGATGCCGCAAGTGGACCAGAGGCACAGGAAGGCTACTCTACATAGACAGCACATCCTCAACGAGAGCAAAACGAGACGGAAAATCTAGCTATGACCTGGATTGACAACAAAAAAGCATATGATATGGTCCCACGAAGATGGATAATGAACTGCCTCAAAATGTACAAGATACCACATGAAGTCATAAACTTTATCGAGAAAACCATGAAAAACTGGAGAGTGGAATTGACAGCAGGAGGAAAAAGCTTTGCTGAAGTGAAGATCCAAAGAGGTATAATCCAAGGAAATGCACTGGTATTTGTAATAGCGATGATATTCAGGAAATGCACAGCCGGATACAAACTTAGTAAATTGCAGGAAAAGATCAATCACTTAATGTACATGGATGACACCAAACGGTTTGCAAAAAATGAAATTGAATTGGAAATTCTAATAGGCGCAGTAAGGATACAGGAATGAAAAATGCGCCATGCTAATAATGAAAATCGGGAAATAACACATGATGGAAGGAATGGAACTACCGAATGAAATTAGAACGCTCGGAAAAAAAGAAACCTTCAAATACTTGGGAATATTGGAAGCTGACACCATCAAACAAGTAGAGATGAAAGAAAAGATTCTGAAAGAGTATCTCAGAAGAACCCGAAAGCTATTTTGCAGAAACCTTATCAAAGGGAGAAATACCTGGGCTGTCTTCCTTGTAAGATATTCGAGAGCATTCTGATTACAGCCACCAGAAACAATACTAACAATGCAAGGGCCAACAGAATGGAAATAACCAGAAAACAAAGCTAGTAAGAAAAACAAATCTATGGACGTTTTAAGCGACTAACAAATGACATCTCACATAAGAAAACGTGGATGTGGCTAAGAAAGAGAAACCTTCAGAGAGAAACTGAATCTCTTCTAATAGCAGCTCAAAACAACACCATAAGGACCACTCATATCAAAGCAAGACGTAACAAAGCAGCAGATGTAGGTTATGTGGTGATAGAGACGAAACGATCAATCACATAATAAGTGAATGCAGCAAACTAGCACAGAAAAAGTATAAGACTAAACAAGACTGGGTAGACAAGGTGGGAATTGTGCAAGGAACTGAATTTTGACCATACAAACAAAAGGGTATATGTACAACCCAGCGTCTGTCCTGGAAAATGAGACACACAAACTCCTCTGGGATTTTGACATACAAACTGATCACCTAATCTTGGCCAGACGACCAGACCTTATAATAATAATAATTATATGACTTATTCAAAAATTAAAACCTAAAAGTGATTTTTAACTCATTGTAAAAGTAAAAATAAAACGACGATAAACGGCTAACCCTCCCCCCATCCTCAAAATATAAGTTTGGAATGGGAGATTCTAGAACTTGCACGTGCTGTCCAATTGTTGAAATGTATATAAATGACAACAGTAGTTTGAAAACATTAGAAGGGCCGAAGGAAACATATCTGTTGCTATGAATGTCTACTCAAAGGTAAGTTTTTGGTTACTGTCTATTTAAATCACTGATTTTCGTGTCTCGTAAAATCGTTTGCTTAACATTTGTATTTAAATGAAGACTTGCTAATAAATGGCCAAAGTTTATTCCTGGGGAATATTTTTGAAACGACAAAATAGATTTGTTTTTAAATTTAGCCCCCTCTCACCATTTATATTACTTCTGACTCTTCTAAACTGTGGATATCTGTATTCGATTGGGACTGAAAGTATCAAAATGTTTCCATTCTCATATTAGGAAAGTATTAGAAGCTATGTATGTATAATATTAGTAGTTCAATAGGAAATTGAGCATCGAGCAATAGGAAGTTTACACGGGAATGATTATCTGATGATATAAGAGTAAGTAATGGGACTTTAACTAAGTTAAAACTTAGTTTTTTTTTTTTAGACCCGCTGTCGATGAACAGTCACCATGACTGTCGTCGGTCACGTCTGTTTCAAGTGCGCAGATTGTAAACAACCCCTGGGTCTGGTATAGCCACAATATACCACCCATGATAAAAATGTCAAATTCATATTTTACACAACGTGGGGCCCAGGACTCAGCCTTGGGTGTCATGATCGGCAGGTGTTCTCTTGATAGCCAACATGGGAGATCCGACCGTCATCCTGCGAATGTTGGCTGTTCTCTTTTCAGGTACACAAATAGTGACGTAATGAACCCCACCAACCAGAGACGTAAACGGAAAACATTGACTAGGGAAGACAACCAACTTGCATTACACTGCTATTTTAAGAGTAACCCTACACAAAAAGGTTACAGGAAAAGAATGATGGAGATATGGTAAGAACTTTCTATTTTTCAGACAATTAGTCAGAGACTCGCTGATCAAGTTAGAACGATAATGAAGAAGGGTTGGTTTTCAGAACTCGAAATAACTGAAATACATCAAAAAATAAATGATCAAGAAAGGAGAAATACATTACCTGACACATCAAATACCAAAAAACAAAAATAGCCCATCCAAAATGGACCAACTTCGGAAAATGGAAACCCCACCCAACCAAACACTACACAACAAAATAACCTAGAACTAACACAAGAACAAAAGTTAATTCATAAAATTTAAAGAGAATTTTAAACATTGAAAAGACCACCTTACCATCATTAAGAAACATTGATTGGAGAATAGTTGAGGCAGAGACGAATAAAGTGAATCAAGTACTGACATATATATCAACAAATAGCATAACCGAATTAAATGAACTAATTTATGCTGGAGCGAAATTAGTTTGCGAGAAAATTGGGATCCCCTCAAAAAACATGAAAGAAAAGTCACAACCAGGATGGGAATTTCGACTAGAAACTCAGATAGAAACCTACGAAAACAACGGAAAGTGATAAAACAAAAGAAAAACGCTGAAATAAATAGGAAAGAAAAGACAACACAGGAAAAATTTACGATACAACTTGAGGAAATATACCAGAAAGTACTAGCAAAAGAAGGAAGGTTAAAAAGATATCGACAAAGGGTAAAACAATACAGACAAAATAGGACATTCCAAAACAATGAAAGAAAATTCTATCAACAATTGGGAGGAGATGACAATAAAACATACCAACAGCCGAATGCAAAAGAAACCGAACGATTCTGGACTAAAATACGGCAACCAAGACAACATAATGAAAAGGCTGAATGGATAAACCAAATCACAAGAGAACTAGAACAACCCAAAGCTGAAATACACACTGATTTACACAAAACGACACTTAAAAAGGTATCAAACTGGAAAACGCCAGGCCATGATGGAATACATGGTTTCTGGTTCACCTCAATTCACGACAGACTAGCATTAGAAATGAACAAATGCCTACAAACAGCACACGTACCCGAGTGGATGACTAAAGGAAGGACCACATTGATACAAAAGGACCCAAACAAAGGAACTGCCACAAACAATTACAGACCCATAACTTACCTACCAATGGATCCAGAGGCACAGGATCCAGAGGCACAGCAGAATTACTCTACATAGAATTACTCTACATAGATCAACACATCCTAGATGAGAGCAAAACCAGACGGAAAAATCTAGCTGGATTGACTACAAGAAGGCATATGATATGGTTCCGCATAGCTGGATAATAAACAGCCTCAAAATTTACAAAATATAAGACGAAGTCATAAACTTCATCGACAAAACAATGGAAACCTGGAGAGTCGAACTGACAGCAGGAGTAAGAAGATTAGCTGAAGCAAAGATCCAAAGAGGGATTTTCCAAGGAGATGCTCAATCACACTTACTATTCATAATTGCCATGATGCCATTTAACCACATACTCAGAAAATGCACCGCCTGATACAAACTCAGCAGGTCACAGGAAAAAGTAATCATTTAATGTACATGGATGACATCAAACTTTTTGCAAAAAATGAAAAAGAACTGGAAACCCTAATACACACAGTTAGAATATACAGCCGGGACATAGGAATGGAATTTGGCATAGAAAAGTGTGCCATGCTTGTAATGAAAAGTGGCAAACGACAGCTAACTGACAGGATGGAACTATCAAACAAGGATAAGATAAAAACTCTCGCAGAAAACTAGACCTACAAGTACTTGGGCATCTTGGAGGCTGACACCATCAAACAAGCGGAAATGAAAGAAAAAATTCAGAAAGAATATCTCAGGAGAACTAGAAAACTACTCGAGACAAAACTCAAAAGCAGAAATCTTATCAAAGGAATAAATACCTGGGCTGTACCTCTCGTTAGATATTCCGGACCCTTTCTTAAGTGGACCAGAGACGAACTTAAACAAATGGACCAAAGAACAAGAAAACTAATGACAATGCATAAGGCATTATATCCCAGAGACGACGTTGACAGACTATATGTTTCAAGAAAAGAGGGAGGAAGAGGACTTGCCAGCATTGAAGACAGAGTTGATGCATCCATACAACGACTCAAAGACTATATACAAAAACACGAAGGAGGACTCATTACAGCCACCAGAAACGAAACTGAGAACACGATGAACAACAGAATGACAATAACTAGGAAACAAAAATGGGAAGGAAAACAACTCCATGGGCGCTTTAAACGACTAATAAACAATATCTCAAACGACAAAACTTGGAAATGGCTAAGAAAAGGAAACTTTAAGAGAGAAACAGAATCTCTCCTAATAGCAGCACAAGGCAGCGCCATAAGAACCAATCATATCAAAGCGAGAATAGATAAGACTAAAAAAATAGCAAATGCAGGCTATGTGGTGACAGAGATGAAACCATCAATCATATAATAAGCGAATGCAGCAAATTAGCACAGCGGGAGTATAAGGCAAGACACGACTGGGTCGGTAAGGTGATTCACTGGGAAATGTGTTAGAAATTTAAATTCGACCATACTAACAAATGGTGTATGCACAACCCAGCACCTGTCCTAGAAAATGCCATGCATAAACTCCTATGGGACTTTAATATACAAACGGATAACCTAATCCTGGCCAGAAGACCAGACTTAATAATAATCAAGAAAAAAAGAAAAAAAAAAAAGAAAAGAGAACTTGCAAAATAGTCGACTTTGCTGTCCCAGCTGACCACAGAATAAAACTGAAAGAATGTGAAAAGAAGGATAAGTACCTCGACCTTGCTAGGGAATTGAAAAAACTGTGGAACATGCAGGTGACAATTATACCAATTGTAATTGGTGCGTTTGGAACAGTAACTAAAGGATTACTAAAGGGACTAGAGGACTTGGAAGTCGGCAGACGAGTAGAGACCATCCAAACGACAGCGTTATTGAGAACGGCCAGAATAGTAAGAAGAGTCCTGGAGACTTGAGGAGACTTGCTGTCACTCAGACTCCCGTGAAAAACCATCGGCTAACGCTGATGTGAAAAGCTCTAATTAGAGAATAATAATAATAATAATGATAATAATAAAGAACTTACAGAATTGTGAACTTTGCAGTCCAGTTGACCACAGAGTAAAATTGAAACAAAGGGAAAAGAAGTATAAGTACCTCGACCTTGCTAGGGATTTGCAAAAACTGTGGAACATGAAAGTGACGGTGATACGAGTTGTAATTGGTGCTCTTTGTAAACTCACCAAAGGATTGATACAAGGATTTGGAGGACTTAGAAATAAGAAGACGAATGGAGACCATTGTTAAAATCAGTCAGAACACTGAGAAGAGTCCTAGAGATTTGAGGAGACTTGCTGTCACTCAAACTTCAGTGAAAGACTAACAGCTAACGTTGACAGCAAATACTCTCAAGGGCTAAAAATAATAATAATAGTAACCTTTTCGAATCGACCATAAATAAGTAAAACAATTTTTGCTAAGTTTATTTTCTTCTAAAACAAAATTGCCAGGATTTTATTATTTCTAGTGACACATCAAATAAACAAACGGATATAATTAGGTATTATTTATCACCAAATTTGACTGTACTTACAAAAAAAAAGAAAGAAAGAAAAAAAAGAAAATATTGCATAAATATTTAAGGGTTATAATTTTTTGTAGACTGCTACATATTCTTATTCTTGGTTAAAGAGTTTCAGTGTTGTAGAGTTTGGTAGTAAATTATACCTAATAATACATGTTTTGATTGTATTGTATAAATAACATCATTTTTTTTTTTGCTTCGGAGAAAACTAACTTTTTATTAAAGATTGGTAGTGTGTACCTGTTTATCAGCTACTTTAGGGGGTTTTCCAAGCAAATTCTTGAAATGTTCTTTCCACCAAACTTGGACAGTTTAAACAAGAGGAACTCAACGTTGCACTAACGAAAATTAAATACAGGAAAGCTGCCGGTCTTGATGAAATACCACCAGAGATATGGAAAACAAGGAAATTCGACAACCTACTGCTCCGATAAAATCGACAACATACTTAGAAAAAACCAAAATGGCTTCCGAAGAAATAGATCTACGACCTCACAAATACTAACCATCCGCAGAATCCTTGAAGGTGTACGGGCAAAGAACCTACAAGCGACATTAATATTTGTCGACTTTACCAAGGCTTTCGACTCCATTCACAGAGGAAAGATGGAACAAATCCTACTAGCGTACGGCATACCTAAAGAAACCGTAGCGGCAATAACGATTCTCTATAGAAACACTAAAGTAAAAGTACGATCACCAGATGGAGACACAGAATACTTCGACATTGTAGCAGGAGTACTACAAGGGGACACGCTGGCTCCGTATCTCTTTATCATTTGTCTAGACTACGTACTTAGAACATCGATTGACAAAATCAAAGAGAATGGCTTCGAACTGACGAAGAAAAGAAGCAGAAGATATCCCGCAACAACAATTACCGACGCCGACTACGCCGATGACATAGCGATACTGGCAAATACACCTGACCAAGCCGAAACACTTCTGCATAGCCTGGAACGAGCAGCAGCAAGCATAGGCCTCCATGTTAATGCACACAAAACGGAATATATGTGCTATAACCAAACGGGGGACATCTCCACTCTAGAAGGAACCCCTCTTAAACTAGTAGACAAATTCACGTACCTAGGAAGCAGCGTCGAATCAACCGAAAAGGACATCGAAACGAGGTTAACGAAAGCAAGGACAGCTATCAATAGGCTATCGACTATATGGAAATCAGACCTAACCGATAAAATGAAACGCAGTTTCTTCCAGGCAGCGGTCACATCGATACTGCTATATGGATGCACTACATGGACGCTAACAAAACGGCTCGAGAAGAAACTAGATGGCAATTACACAAGAATGCTGCGTGCAATCCTCAACAAGTCCTGGCAGCGGCACCCCACAAGACACCAACTGTACGGCCACCTGCCCCCTATCACGAAATCTATTCAAGTTAGGCGAACCAGACATGCAGGACATTGCTGGAGAAGCAGAGATGAACTCATAAGAGATGTACTCTTATGGATCCCCACACACGGCCGCGCAAAAGCAGGACGACCAGCACGAACGTACATTCAGCAGCTGTGTGAGGATACAGGATGTTGTCCTGAAGACCTGCCTAGGGCGATGAACGATAGGGAGGAGTGGCGAGAGAGGGTCAGGGATATCCGTGCTGCCAGCACGATATGATGATGATGATGACTGCTCCGATACTGCAAAGCCATGTATAACTAATAGACAGATGGACAAAGGGCAGGATCCTCCCATTTCCCAAGAAAGGTGACCTCAGAATCGTCAAGAACTACCGAGGTATAACCCTTACTTCCATAGCGGCTAAGATTTACAACGCTCTACTACTTAACCGCATAGAACTCGAAATTGAGAACATTCTCAGGAAGAATTAAAATTCTCTGGAAGAAATCGATCCACTACATCACAATATTCCTGATCCGTCGAATCATAGAGGAAGTCAAAGCAAAAAACCTCCAGACAACACAATTATTTGTAGATTTCCCTAAAGCATTTGACTCCATACACAGAGGGAAGATAGAACAAATACTTCTAGTGTTCTCCTCAAAGAAACCGCCGCAGCCATAATGACGCCCAATAAAAACACGAAAGTTAAGGTTTGTTCCCCGGATCGAGACGCTGACTTCTTTGATATTGTCACCGGCGTCCTGTAAGGAGATACGTTAGCCCAACACCTGTTCATAATCTGCCAAGACTACGTACTTTGAACGTCGATAGATTTAATGAAAGAAAATAGCTTTACTCTGGTAAAGGCAAGAAACAAGAATTAACCCGCACAAACAATTACAGACGCAGACTACGCTGATGACATAGCGTTTCTGGCAAATACAACCGCCCCAGCCGAATCCTTGCTGCATAGTCTGGAGAAGGCAACAGACAGCATAGGCCACCATGTCAATGTAGGCAAAACGGAATATATGTACTTTAATCAAAGTCAAAAAGGAGACATCACACTAAAAGGTTGCACTCTGAGACTGGTGGACTAGTTCACATACCACGGAAGCAGTGTCTCACCAACCGAAAATGACATCAATACGCGACTAGCAAAGGCATGGACAGCTATTGATCGGTCATATGGAAGTTAGACCAGTCCGATATAATAAAACGCATTTTTTTTCCAGGCAGCAGTCGTGCTATAAGGACGCACCACATGGACGCTGACAAAGTGCATAGAGAAAAAGCTTGACAATTGCACAAGAATACTGCGAGCAATAATGAACAAATGCTGGAAGCAACATCCAACAAACATCCGCTATACAGCTACCTCCATCCCATCTCTAAAACCATCCAAATAAAACGAACCAGACATGTTGGACACTGCTGGAGAAGTAAGGACGAATTCATAAGCGACGTGCTCCACTGGACCCCTTCACTCGGACGAGCAAGAGTTGTACGACCAGCTAGAAATTATCTACAGCAGCTCTGTGCGGACACAGGATGTAGCCTTGAAGACCAACCAAAAGCGATGAACGATTGAGACGAGTGGCGAGGGAGAGTCAAGGATGATAATGTACCTATCTATGGGCGTTAACATTTGTGTGTGTGTGTGTGTGTGTGTGTGTGTGTGAGTAATTACAGACCTGTATTAAGATTGACTATGACTGTTATAGTTTTTTTTTACTGTTATTATTGTCTGGATGTTAAGTATCATCTTCATCAACTATTATGACAAATCATACATTTTGACAAGATTTATGATGATGATGATGAGATAGAATGCAAGAAGTGAATTTAAACCTTCCAAAAGGAAGGTGTAATATAATTATAACTATATTGTGCAAAAAGTACCAACAGTATTAGCCAAAATTTGAAATTGCCAATCCTATTTTCTGTCACCATAACTATTAGGTTTACTTGCAAATCTATCTAAGTAACAGACGCAGACGTATCTGTATTAAATGTTGCAAAACTCTCCGTTTCTTTCCAGCGAATCTTATAACAGAACTTCTGTTAAAACTACGGCTTCAAATTTGCCACTTTTCAGACTTTATTGCTTTTTTTAATTGTTGTTGCTGTATTTTCAACTTTATTGCTGATGTTACTTATCCTCTTTGATTTTCTTTGTTTATTTTGTAGGAAAAGAAAAGATGAAAACAAAACCCTATTTTCGTCAGACTCATGTAGGTTCTAAATGTCAATTTCTCTTTGGGTGTGTCTTGTTTTTTTACTTCACAACTTTTTCTTTACTTACAACAAAATGCGTTGCTACTAAAAACAAAAACAAAAAAAAAAAACACTTCCTAACAAAGGTGTGACGTGGTATGCCACAGAGAGAGGAAAAGTAAGATTAATTTCCCCTACCCTCTATGTTTGAACTAACAAGTCCCAAGACTGACCGTTAAAAGGGAGATATGAACGAAAGTCAAATTACTCGCACTCCATGACCTGTAATCGGTTGGACAGAGAAGGGAATGTAGGTCATTGTAGTAGCATGACCGGATGAAATAGAGTGGAAGAAGAAAGAGCCGAAATGATTGGCCCGAGCCTTTAGCGCCAAAAAAAAAAAAATAGTACCTTTTCGTCAGAGGAAATTTGGGAAAGGATCTTCAGTTTTGAGGGCAAAAGTCGACGGATAAAGACGTCGGTTAACAGCCCGCTCCGGGAAAGAATGTCCCGTAAAAAGCATAGAACAGAATCTTTGGACAGTAGTCAGCAGAAAGGCTGACCCAGCCGATTCGGGGGTGGGGGTGGAGATGGATGTGAAAGTGAATTGGAAATCCCCCTTGCTAGTGTTGGAGATGAGTCTAGCCCCAAATTAAACTCCACATTATTTGCCAGTATCATATGCCCGAAATAGGAGTCTTGACTAGGACTTATTTTGCGGAGGGTCAAGTGCCAGACTGCTCCCGACGTCACGAGTGCATAAAATAAACTCTCGTCATGTGATAAATATTTATGCAACGTCACAAAAGTGATCTGGGAAGTGTGTTGCTTATAGATAGATTAAATCGATTAAAATTCGATAATGCTTATTTATTCTTATTTCACTCATTTTGGGGGGTGCGATTTAACGTCTTTCTCGAAATCTTGTGTCGTTCAGCGTAAATGTTTTGAAACATATAATATAATTGAGTTACAAAGAAATACATTTACTTATAATACTTCGGCGTGCAAGGTCGCTTACAAGATATGAGAATAGAATATAGAATTAGCAAGTTCAAATTTGGCCTGACAATGCTCGTTCCCTTCCCACAAACTTATGATAGCGATACTTATCCATATTACATCTGTGTTGTCAGATGGTCATTATTAAAAACAAATGACATAGAGTTGTTTTTATTGATATTTAGGATAATTATTTATATTCAAAGTATGTTTTATTGAGTATTTAACTTTTATTTACTACGACTTACAATCTTGTTTATACATAACATGGCTTCGTTCGGAGATTTCTGATGACCATGAAAATCACAAAAAATGAATAAATATTTCGAGGAAATATTTATTCATTTTGAACTTAATTCATATTTAACTCAATTATTTTTCAATTTTGGAGAGGTAGTGTAGTGATACTGGAGCAGTGCAGAGAATCAGATCTTCACCCTAAGATGTTAAAAGGAGTAATGACAAAAACTGGGTTGTGCACATCTGGCACCACGCATGGTTCCGGTTGAAATAAAAAGAAATTTAATAAAGAATTTGGAACCAATCAAAAGCGTTCGGGCTAAAAATAATAAATGTTTTCGGCCTAGCCTTTTGATTCACTCAACACATATAAATAGACCCCTTTTCGGCCAGTAGATCGAATTTCCGACCCCAGCAGTTCCTAATTGGACGGTAACACTCCGGCCGGCCGTGGTGGGAAAGGCACGGATTTGGTCGGATGTGGTGCCTCGTGGGGATGCTAGTCAGTCTAGGCTGTCGGGGATGGGTGCCTAGGAGGCCTAGCATTCGCGTCACGCTGCCGAGACTGACTTATTCCTCGAGCCTCAGGGGGCTGTCCCCTAGGCTCAAACTCTCTTCAGGGGAGGGGGGGCTAGGCTTGTTGCCTGGCGCCTGAGGTGCTTCTCTTTAGGGGAATGCCGATGGAACCCGCGGCATTTTTGGGAATGCCGAGCGTGTCTGGGCCACAGCATTGTGCACGTACCAACCTTAAAAAGGCCTTTTGCCACACTCGCTCGTTTGGTGGACACGCGACAAAACCGTTCCCGATCCTAGCATACAGAGTGACACCTTTGTGACAGACTACTACGTTGACCAAAAGAGTCAGCACTCACACATGAAAAAGTACTGATTCTCACGCATACCCAAGGATATATAAGTAACAATTTTGTTCCTTTCAACTGTAAATTTCTGAAGCATATTAAATTACCGACTCTGTTCTGTCTAAAAACAAAATTATTCACACTCTTAAATAAGAACTCTCTAACACAAAA
>OY757904.1:83641835-83764335 GCA_963585895.1 Sepioteuthis lessoniana | reverse complement strand
AAAACAAAAGAAAAGAAAAATAATCCGACAGATATTTATTGTCTTTATTTGAACCAAGTGTCGTCGATACAAAACTTAGAAACATTCGAGGGTGTCCTCGTGGTGTAATGCGATGGACTGCGGAATCGTAGTACGCGAGTTCGTACTTCAGTCGCGCTATTACGTTCACTTTCGAGCAAATACCCTTGGGAAAGGTATAAACACCCTTATCCTCCCAGCTATGGGTTAAATAGTACCACTACCGTTCTTCTAGGAGAATGGCTTTGGCATTAAACAACCTAAAAAGAGTTGATATGCCATTAAACAAAGAAACCAAACCAAACCTTAGAAACATTCAATGAAACGCCATAGTTCTCGTATTTTCGATAGAAAATGGTGTTCAGGAAAACCATTATTAAAAAAAAAAAGAAGGTATTTTATTCAATTAAAATTTTATTGTCAGTTGGTTTGTTAAAATTTATTTCAATTGTCTGTAGTCGTAAAAAAACAAATATGAGCAGAAAATACTTAGAAGAAAAAAAAAACGACAAAAAACAACAAACAAAAATAACTAAACAAAACAAAACAAGAAAGAAAACCAACAAATAACTAAATAAAACAAAACAAAAAGTGTTCTTTTTTTTTTTTTTACATTAATCCAATTTTTTTGAACGAGTATCCTCATGATTGCTGTTTTTGCTATAACGTTTTGACTTTTTCTTTGACCTTTTTTGACGCGGATTTGTTTACAATTCCAGTGACGTAGCAAGATTTCAAGAAAAATATAGGACAAGGCATAAAAATGCAAGATACATGCGAGGAAAGCTGAACGTTGTACTGTCTGAAACAACAAAAACGATTGTACTCGTCGGAATAATTAGGAGAACTATCCAAAATATGCGCCTTCTGATTATAATAAAATATATTAAACCAGAAAGACTAACAAAACTAAGTAAAAAACCCTTATTAAAAATATCAGTATTGGACAAAGCAAATAAATAAAGAAATAAAATGAAATAAAGAAATAAAATAAAAATAGAATTTAATATCATTTAACATTAAATGATTGCATTAAACTTATTTGAACAGAGTGAGTGTAATCGAAGAATAGAACAGTTTAACAGCGAGATCTGCCCATTGCTTCCAGCTTCCATTGATAAATTTTTCTTAATTAAATCAGTCTGAAAATGATAAAATTCTTTATATTTCTTTTTGTTAATGGATTTCTTTAAGATTTATCGACGGAACTTTTTCTCATTGCCATTAAAATGATATTAAACAATAAGAAATCAATAATAGCAAATAAATATTTATCAAAAGCAATTAAGACCAATATGCAAATTAGCTTTCCCGTTCACTCTTTAAACCCCCATTTTTTTGCACATATAAATATAATTGCATGTTATCAGCATGAAAATAAGCCCAACACTGGTAATAATATTAAATAATTTTCTTAATAATTGAAATCTAAATAGAAATAAAACCATGGAAAATGTAACGTTCAAATTGTTATGGAAATTTTGGGATATTAATTTTCATTTAAATTTTTTTAGACAAATAGAAACAGTGATCAGCCGATCATCAAAAATATCCTAGCATGTTCATTTTGGTGATCTTTTGTTGCAATTGGCTCATTCTATAATGAAAAATCTTCAAGCTTCATACTGGTATATATATGTGGGAATTGATAAAAATAAATGAGACGAAAAAAAAATTAATTTGAAAATAAATACAAAAAATGCAGAAACTCCCAGAAGCCTCTGACAGGATAAGGGGTGACGCATGTACAAAGAAGGAACCCTCTAAGCCAAAGAAAGAAGCCCGTTCTCTTTCAGCAGTGACCAGCGGGGTGACAACGTCTAAATCTTTCTGGTGAAAGGCGCCATGCGTCCGTCTCTCGACGACGCGTTAATTAACCTTTCCACTAGTAGCAGCCCTCTCTTTTACCAACGACTCACGACTAAAAGCACCAAATAATGGACTCGTCAAAACCAAAATTATGACACCATATAAATGAACTTAATAACTACAACTGAAAACACTGGATTTAGACATATCTCACAAAAGCGTCGAATACATTGTTAACGCCTTAAATACCAAATTTGGATATATATACCCAAGAATGACTAAAAAATTTTAACACCTTGATTAGGAGATGTAACTATTTTATTTGTATTTAGGAAGAATTTCCTCACCCATGGTTGTTGAACCAAGAACTAAAGGCAAAATATAAAAAAAATATCTTGACCTCCTATCTTCTCTTCTTGTCTTCTTTCACATAATTCCTTTGCAGTTTTCATATCCAAGAAGTTAAAACAGCAAAATAACGTCGGGTAAGAATAGATTAATCCAGCATGGAGTCAGGTAATAACAATAACTAAAAATACCCTGAAACCCCATAATGATGACCCAGACGTGATGTTGAACACTCAAGATAAAGAAGATATCCCAACGTGAAGTGAAAAACTTTCCATGTGGTTCAAAATATTCCAATATGAAAGTAAACAACTAAGACGTGCGTTGAACATTATATATATATATATATATATATATATATATATATATACAAGTCACTGTATGTTGCTTTGAAACGTACAAAGCATATTACGTTAATTTTAGTTTTTCCTAATTCACATGAAATGAAATCCAGCTTAAATTTACGGATGTCTTAATTCTGAAGAATGGATGACTAAAAATGACTCAACCTGATATTATCCACAACATCAAAATACCGTCATATAACAGGAAACACTCTGGTAAATGATTAACGCTAATTTATTATTTCGTAATTCTTTTTCGGTAATTTAATGGATAATTTGTCGGTTCTTAAAAGAAAAAACATGTTCAGTTTTAGTTTCCAAGTTTTCTTTTCGAAAAAATATATAAACAAAACAAAACAAACAAAAAGACAAAACAAACAAACAGACAGACAGACAGACAGACAAAAAATCTAAACTTTTTGTCATCAACCGAAAGTAACTGCTTAGCAGGTGCACCCCCTTTCGTTGATCATATTTAATTAATTTGAGTCACCCAGTAAGACTTATTACTATAGCCCTCGACCAGAATAAGTCTAATAAATAACCAAAACTGCTGAAATTTCTTACTTTGTAGAAGGCGTGCCACCTCATGGATGTCTCCTGCAGCTGATCTCTCAAGCAAACGTTCGGCGAATATATCTGACTTCTGTGTCTGAAGAGTTCCTCTCGCTGATGGTGAATGACTATTACGACAGAACCATACCCACTGAAAGAAAATAAAACAAGAAAAAGTAGTTTTAACAAGATAAAGGTATTCATAAAATTACAAATTCTTTAGGTATATAAGAATGAAAGTAATGTCCTGGAGACTTGAGGAGACTTGATGTTACTCAGACTCCTGTGGAAAACCATCAGCTAACGCTGGTGTGAAGAACTGTCAAACGAGTAAAATAGTAATAATAATAATAATAATAATAATAATAATAATAATTCTATCGAGAAATAGAAAAAGAGACAATAAATGCAAAGGAAACCTACGATTGAAGATTGTTGGAGTAATATATGGAGCCATATGAAATCATGTAATAAAAAAGCAAGGTGAATTAAAAATATAAAAGACATATAAAAATAATGAACCACAAATGTAAGAAGATATTACAGCCGAAGAGATTAAAAATGAACTTAAATACACACGTACATGGAAGTCACCGGGAATAGATAAAATAAGATTTTAGCCCATCTTTCTATTCTCCGTACATCAACTAATGACGAAATTTGTTTGAGAAATCTTAATGATTTCTAAAATAAGTTTCTTCATTAGTTGATGAAGCTGAACCCCCCCCCCAAAAAAAAAAAAAAAACAAAAACAAAACAAAACAAAACAAAGCAAAAAAAAACAAAACAACAACAACAAAAAACAAAACAAAAAACCCAGATTGCCTCACAGAAAATGCAAAAGACCGACCAATCACATGCTTTCCCACAACATAAAAATGATAACATCAATTCAAAAGGAGAAAACAGTCAAAATCATAGAATGTAAAGACATCTTTCCTTTAGAAGTAAAAGGATGCAAAAATGAATCTTATGCCTCATCCAAACAGAAAATCTAACTATGCTTGAATTGACTACAAAAAAGCTGAATGAATTTTTAAAGTTCTAAATATTTTTAAAGATATCCCCAGTTATAATAAGATTCCTAAAATACAATATGGAAAGGTAGCATACTAATCTCAGATTCATCCATGAAAAAAAAAGGCATGCTCAAAACTAATAATCTGAACGTTAACAATGGAATTTTCCAATGTGACTCACTTTCTCCTCTTCTTTTCTGTATAACTCTAATACTTCTCTCCATAGAACCTAAAGCTACAGACTATGGATTTAAAAATATGACTAAAAAAATCAACCTCCTATTTTATATGGACGATTTAAAGTTATATGCAAAAAATGATGATGATTTAGAAAGTCTACTAAGCACTGTAAAAAGATTTAATGACGACATAGGGATACATTTTGATCTGGACTATTATGCGAACATCACATTTAAAAAAGCTTTGTTAGTAAAGTCTAAAAACATCACTCTAGAAATAAACACGGAAATTACAGAGTAAGAACACAAACCTATAAATATTTAGGAATTAATGAAGTGAATGGTATCTGTTATTCAGAAAAAGATTCGAAAAGAATTCTATTGGAGAATATTAGGAAGGGAATTGAATGTAAAAATAAATTTATAGCAGTTAATATCCTTGCAATACCAGTAATGATATATTATTTAAATATAATAAATTGGGCATTAGTTGAAATAAGAAATACAAATACTAAAGTTAGGAAACTACAACCCGCCACAGAAATATCACCTACGTGCAGATATAAAATGTCTCTACGTCAAAGGAGAAAATGATCGAAGATGATTTATCAAACAATAATTGACCAACAAAATCACTATGGGATTAAAGAAATGCTTTGATACAACAACTGATTGGGTGCTACAATTAGTAAACACACACCAGAAGCAAAGAAAACATATTAAATTAGTAAAGAAGATAATAAATTTGCTAATCAACTCCATATCACACTGAAGGAAATTGACGTAAAAAAACCCAAAAAACAAAGCAATAGAGGAGGCAAAAACATAAAGAAAAAAACAAAAACACAAGGACTAAATCAATTAAAAATGCCTGGGAATAAAAACTTCACTGTGGACGATACTCACAAAGATCTAGAAATGCTGATATAGATATAAAATGACTAATTGATAGCTGAAAAGTGCTGGACTAAAGGCAGAGACAGAGGGGTTAATAATAGCTGCACAGGACCAGAGCCAACCAATTATTAATAGAAACTATCAGGCAAACAATATAAAAAAATCAAACCCTGTATGTAGATTGTATGAAAAAAAAAAAAAGAATCCATTGACCACTTTGTGTCAAGTTGTCCAATCCTAAATCCAATAGCATATAAAGAAAGGCATGTTAAAATAGAACGTTACATTTATTGGAAAGTACGTATGTTTGCTATTCAAACTATTAAAAAATGTGGTACCTTAAAACTACCAACGTGCCAGTAATAGTAGGAGCCATGCGTATGATCAAGAAAGGGACCAATAAACACAATAACAAGATACCTGCCAGTCCCCAGCCTATACTATATAAAAATGCCTTTTGCGGAACTGCTCATCTTCTTAGGAGAGTACTATCAATGTGATTTAAAAATGTAATCCAGAGAAGTATCAAAAACATAAATTCATAGATTACATATAGTTACTACTTTGCCTCATCATAGGTCCTGGGTAGAAACCTGGTGAATAAAACCGAAAGAAACCGAAAATAAAACTAAAAATTGAATCATAAAGATGTTCAAAGGATGATAATCTGAAATCGAAAAAATTCTTACGAAAAACCAGAACGGTTTTCGGAGAAACCGATCCATAACTTCACAGATTCTGACTATCATCATATGTCCCAAAAATCTCGAAGCAACACTATTGTTCATTGATTTCTCCAAAGCATTTGATTCCATAAAACATAGGAAATATGGAGCAATTACTACAAGTATATGAGTCATCCCAAAGTAACTGTTACGGTTATAATGATGCCCTACAAAAACACGAAAGAAATAATTTGCTCACCAAATTGAGACACTGACTTCTTCGACATTGTTGCTGGGCTTTGCAAGATATATATTGGCGCCATGTACATTGATAATCTGCCTAGATTACATGGTTTGATTGTCAGTAGATCTAATAAAAGAAATGGCAAGAAGGAGACGATATCCAGTAGAAACTATAGCGGATGCATACTATGCAGATGACCTAGCACTTCTCGTAAATACACCTGCTCAAACCGAATCCTTATTGCATAATCTGAAGCAAACAATAAAATGCATTAGTCTTTATATTGTGACGGCAAATTCTTTAAAATCCCAAAACGGGACTTTATTTTCGCACGTGTGAAGACGGGGCAGGTTGGCACTTGATCCCTTGTAGAATAAGTCCTCGTTCAGAGTTTTTCTCTCAGGCATATAAGAACTGGAATATTATGTGAGGGATTAATTTAGGGCTAGACTGACCGCCGCTGGCAAGGGGTTCCAAATTTCACACTATCCACCCACCAGGTCGCTTTCCTTCCTCCCCTAGACAATGGAAGATATGGACCTCTAGGTTGAGACGTAATAATATTATATTGTAGTAGTCGGCAATTCCGGTTTCCCGTGTGATATTTTAAAGGAATTTATAGGACAATTTTAAGCAAGATAACATAAGGCGAACAGAAGCTGAAAAGGAAGCATGAAGTAACAAATTCGTAGCAGACGCCACAAATAACAATTTAGACCACGTGGGAACATTAAATACATGAATCTTTTACTACAATTATATACACCCTCAAAGTGTCAAATATATAATAAATGAACAGTCCATGAACATAAATGTCTTTCTTCTTTTCTTTTCTTTCGTTTTCCTTCAAATTGAGAGAGAGAGAGAGAGAGAGAGAGAGAGAGAGAGAGAGAGAGAGGGTATACAAAATTTGGTATAAGGAGAAACAGTCCCAAGGGTACTTATCTTATTTCTTTGATGGAGTTCCGTGGAGAATCTTTCTTCTTTTACGGGTTAATAGACTTTAAGCTATTTTTAACACTGGCTTGAAGAACTTGGGTCCCTCGTGTCCGAGATATTTTTTTGTCTTCTTCACCCGGAGTACTGGCGTTGGGTCTGTCTGCCACAAGCCATGTCCAAAAACTAACTTTCTTACTATCTATTTCCGCTGACGGGAAGGATCCCCCACTTCCGTTTTAGGGTCCCAGCCAATCGTTTGGCTTCTACCTTCCCGTGCCAGGCGACCCGAGTGAGGTCACCAAGTATAAACATCTGGCCTCCCCTGTGACCCATATTCTTTCTTAACGGTCATTCTTTGACGGCTTCCTACTGTTAATGGCAACAAGAGGATAGTAGTCATCCCACTTCCATCGTCTCAGTGGGATATCACGTGACAATATGAATATAAACAGAACCGCGTTTATGTGATTTAAACAAGAAGGAGACGTCTTCATTTCAAATTACAGGCCTCTAAAATTAGTAGACAAGTTCACATACTTCGGCTGTAATATTTCATCTAGTGAAAGTAATGTTAACATATACCTAGTGAAGGCGTGGACCGCTATCGATAGGTTATTGATCATATGGAAATCTGATCTCTCCGATAAAATAAAATGGGATTTTCTCCAAGCGGTGGCTGTCAGTACTACTGTATGAATGCACCACATGGGTGCTTACAAAATGCAAGGAAAAAAATCTAGATGGGAAGTTCACAAGAACGTAACGTGCTTTTTTGAACAAATCCTGGAAGCAACACATCACAAAACAGTTGCTTGTCGGCCATTTGCCCCCGCCCCATCTCAAAAACAATCCGAGTAAGACGAACAGGACATGCGAGACACTACTTGAGTAGCAAGGACGAACTCACTACTAAAAATACTGTTTCGTTGAATGAGACTAATCATGAGATGCGGTAAATTTGATTTTCTCATATCATTGAACAGCTTCCAAAAGAACATTTCACAGATAATTTTGTACTTCTTAAAAATTTCGTTTGTTACACTGCATCAACAAGTAATTCAGTCAGTGTATTTGGCTCAGTCGGTCGAATACACAGAGTGCACCTCTGCAGAGGGGTAAAAATCCTCTCTAACCAGGGTACCCGTTAGCCATGGGTGTTGACCCATGATGTTCGCGATCCTGGTAGCTGAGTAATCCATAACTCGGCAACCGAAGTGGTCTTCGGCTCTTAATGGACGAAACAGGCAGCCGGAGAGGGCAGGTCCAACCAATCGGCTAGATATATCAAGCCGTAGCCCCTATATGATTTTCCCGACCGTATTCTTCAAATTGATCTTGTGGCAAACCAGTATCCAATCCTATTTTATCTTAAAGGCGCTAGAAAGCGGTGGCTGAAGGTCAATTGGTCCGATATAGCAAAACTTGAAATTATTTTAACTGTACGCAAATAAATCATTGATATTAAATAGAATTATTTGTGTTAAATAGCAATACTTGAAACTATTTAACTGTGTGCAAAAATGACCAATATTAAATAGAATTATTTGTGTTTAATAGCAATACTTGAAACCGTTTCTTTGGTATGACAATAAACTGTAGTTTTGGGAATGTGCTATATCCCTTCATTATCGTTACTCTCAAGTCTACTCCGCCTCGCAGTGATAGTAAATGTTAAGGTCCCATATATGCGTCAAATAGAAGTATTCAATCCTTTACTAAGGATTATTATTAGTGATTTGAAGCCATGCAACCGTATGCAAATTATTTGTATTAAACAAGAATAATTTATAAATAGAATTACCAATGTTAAGTAACAATACTTGAAACATTTAACAAATGATTAATATTAAATAGAATTATAAGTTTTAGCGATATTTGAAGTGTCAGGTAACAAGAACTGCAATTATCTAACGGTATGCAAATAGAATTATAAGTATTAGATAGCAATACTTGAATCCATTCAACTATATGCAAACAAATGAGCACTGGCTCGTTTAGAATTTATTTTACTGACGAACTATTTGCTTACAAATCATATACAATAGCGAGCATAAAGAACAGAACGATGTTAAGAAAAAGTCTAAATGTGAAATAACTTTTTATTTTAAAGCTTCATAGAACATTTTATCAAGGAAAAATAAGTATATTAAGGTAAATTATATAATTCCAAAATATAAATCTCAATAAACTTATTTTGATAAAGTTATAAGAATAATTATATAACATTCGAAAAAAAAAATGCTCGTTATGCTCGTTATTGTATATATCTATATCTATATGTATATATATATAAACGGAACTCAACATTAGATAACCCACTAGGGTAGATATACTATAAAACGGAACCAAACCAACTAAAATATTTTCTAAAGTTTTCAACAAGATTCTCTTTTTTCAATTACCATTGATAAAAAATGTTGAATGTACTCGGAATAATGTAACAGAAGTAATATTTTCGTTCTGAGAATTCGGAAAATATATTAATTCAATTTTCTTTAAAAGTATATCAATAAAATCTATTATTCCGTTCAAAGGTATGAGATTATTGCTTTCTCTATCACGGTAAACGACTTCATATTTAGATTTCTTTAACTTGCTAAGACATTATCACTTAAAAATAAGTGACCATGTGGCAGACTAAGTTGTATAAATGCAATAACACTTTTTAAAATAATTCTTACTATACCAAAGACTTTTATCATTTCTTGCTGAATATCATACCATGAAAATGGATATTATTTGGTATTATGCATTATTAAAACCTACAGCATTCATACTCTGTAACAAAAATTGTAATTGCATAAATAAATAAATATTTTTGGACTGTTAGATATTCTAATTTTTGGTGACTGAGTTTCAATGCTGTAAAGTTTGCTAACAAATGATATCTGATAATAACTTTTTTGATTGTATAAAATGTAAAGTTGGCGACCGTTGTCGAGGGCGACCAGAAGGTTCCCTTTTCAATAACTACGACACCAAGGTGTAGGGGAGGGCGCTACTCCTTTCCGTGGATTGCTCCACTTTATCCTTGTTACGTACCTTATATTGCTGAGTGTTAAGCAAGGAGGTATCAAGTACCATTTTTAAAGTCTTTGGTATGATGCGACCTGGGATTGAACCCAGGTCTCCCGGACCATTGGCGAACACTCTACCCACTAGGCCAATGAGCCGGTGTATAATATCTAACAAATATACCAAAATCCTGGTATGTTTGATTTAGAATAAAAATTTTAAAAACTACTTGAGAAGTATTGTAATCTATATATTGATATTTCATATTCGTGCATAACTTGGGTTCCTACTGAAAAGCAGTGGTTCCTAAGCTAATCTTGCAGCCCTAGCAAAATAGATTCACACTGTTACTTCACTCTTGTGGCCTTGTGACAGACTAGTCTTTGCTCAGTAAATATCTACATGTATATAAGAATACGTCACTGCATAATACCTTAACGTTAAGTGGTATATGTGGAATTGTATAGCGTCAACACGTTAACTCCCACAGCACCCTGACAGCTGAATAGAAGAGAAGAAACACATCAGTGATAAATTCTAACTAAAACTCACGAATATAACACTAAGAAAATACAATCATTACTTAGCAGTTTGTCCGTTACATAATCTGAAAATATTCACTGTCAGAAAAAAACGAGAAAATGATTTTAAAAAGAATTTAAAAAGATGAATAAAAGCAAAAAACAAATGGGAATGGAAGTTTTACCAAAAGTCGTCAGCGGTTATAAGGGCGGGATGAAAAAGAAAGATGGAAAAATTATTTTCCTCATTTTGATATGATTCACCAGTTACCCCCAGGAAAAAGGGACGATTTTTGTTGTTGTTGGATCCAATTGTACAAGGTTCTGGCCACAGATTGCTCCACACACTATGAAACAGTAAAATTTTTTACTTTTTGACTACTGCCGAAAACAATGTCAATGTCATGTAAACGAAGAATAGCAGACAAAATGTCAGAATTGTTAGCGATCGTTAAGCACATTAACATCTAGATGAGTCATAAACAAATAATTCACTTCTATATCTTAAAAAAAAATGATATAAAACCGTCTCAAAATAAATGTATTTTTCAAGCACCATAACGTTTATAAACAGAAAAGGGTCTCTTATTACCACTAGCATTAATGGGAACACAACAACTCTGTCACGCTGTGAAGGAAATACGTCAAAACTTGGAGGAGGAACAACCAAATCTGAAAGATTAAAGATACTTTTTTTTCTTCATTATGACTATGCCTGTCTCCTTATTGCAGGAACAATACCTCAGAAATTGAGCAAAATGGGCATCTATCTCGATTGATTAATTTTATTGTTCCTCTTTTTCCAAATTATATACTATGCATTCACGCATTTTAATAACTAGCAGAATTTACCCAAATTACTCATCTGTTGTAAGACGTTCATTATCAAAAATAAAAGACGTAGAGTAATTTTCATTAATGTTTAGTATAATTACACTGGTTTACAAAAATAAATTTTTGGTCTGAAGCAAGAATGGGGATAGGTGTTTTTTGTTAATTTGGGTGTGCTGAATTCAAATTTATAAATAGTTTTGCTCTATCACCTCTAGTTTTCTGGCTTTTAAATAGTCTCATTTTAGTATAAACAGAGAATATATGTGCACATTTCAAGAGTTGCAGCAGCTTATAACAGATAAAACAGGATAGATAAAGAACACTGACTGAATCAATATACTTGGATGATACAATTACACAATTCATAGTACCATAGACAGTGAAAAGTGTGTTTTCTTAGAAGATCTGGTGTATTTTGCCTCCGGGATGTCACGCAAGAGCATCCAGCAGAAGTTTCCCATCATGCCGGGATTCCATTTGCCCTGATAGTTGCTCTCCATCTTCGTAATGTCTTGGTGGAATCTTTCACCATGTTCATCACTCACTGCTCCAACGTTTGGAGGGAAGAAGTTGAGGTGGGAATGGAGAAAACGAATCTTGAGTGACATTTGACACCCCATATCCTCGTAAGACTTTAGCAACTTCTCAATACAGGCTTGGTAATCTGGTATGCGTATGTTACCAAGGAAGCCACTACAGACTGACTTGAATGCTTCCCATGCTCTCAGTTCCTTTAAGTTAAGAAGCTCCTCAAAATCAGTATCCTTCAGCACTTCTTGGATCTGAGGTCCGACAAAGATGCCCTCTTTGAGCTTAGCCGCACTAAGACCTGGAAACACAGTAGACAAGTGTTGGAAGGCAGCATCATTGTTGTGCCAGGCCTTCACGAAATTCTTCACACTATGAAACAGTAAACCAAGCTTGATGTGAAGAGGAGGAAGAAGCACCTTATTCATGTCCACCAGAGGATTCTCCTTGAGGCTATGATCGCCAGGAACAAAAGTGCTTCTAGACCCCCAGTCTTTCTGCTTGTAATGCTGGGATACAGCTCGACTATCCCAGAGACAGAGAAAACAACAGTACTTTGTAAAGCCCGCTTGCATACCCATAAGAAGACCAATGACCATGAGGTCCCCACACAGGTTATATTGGTACTCGCTGTACTTAATAGCTTCTAAAAGAAGCTCCATATTGTCATAGGACTCCTTTAGATGGACAGAGTGTGCAATGGGAATGCTGGGATATTTATTCCTGTTGTGCTGAAGACCACCCTTGAGACTTCGCTTGGAAGAGTCTATGAAAAGACGCCAGTCTGAAGGATTATGTGGCAAACCAAGGGACGTAAACAAGCCAGGTATGTTTGTGCAGTAGCACAATTTGTTTTCCATGTCGAAAAAGGAAGCAAGGTCTTTGTCCCGATTCCTGAAACTGGTGATCCTTACATCTTCCTGAACTAGGTTCCACTGTTTAAGCCGAGAAGCCAAGAGCTCTGACTGCTGTTTTGACAGATACAAATCACGAGCACGATCATTCAGGTCTTCTTGCGTGATCCAGTGTGGCTCATTGCCACTTGTTCCTGAATATGTAGACTCAATATCTTCCAAAAATATTGTCTCGGCAGAATCCTCCCTTGAAGGCATTTCTTCATCTGATGAGGAAAGAAGATCCTTATTTACTGGAGGTGTGGGTGCAGGAAGATCATCTGAATGGGGAACGGGTCTCATAGCAGATCGAAATTTGGGATATTTGATCTTTTTTCTAGAAGATGCATTGAAACCAGTTATATTAGTTAAACAAAAACAACAATCATCTGCGTGGTTTCGCGGCTCTCTCCAAACCATCGGGACTGCAAAGTTGAAAGCAAAGTTGAAAACTAAATGTGCATTTGAAAATGTAATACTAATATTTAGTAACCCAAAAGATGTGTAACACTATAGTTGAGGGACACTAACCTCCTGCGCCGCCGGCGAGACAACCTCTTCCAATGACTACCAGAGTGTGGATTGAGACCTGCTGCTTTAACTGTCAAAATCCGTCTTGATATATAACTATATATATATATATATATATAATGTAATGCTATCACTTACATTTAGTGCATAATAACTAAAAAATAAGCCATAAGTCTCACAATATTAGAATTAACCCTGAATTCATATACGCCTTTATGTACCGTATATGCACAAAATGCACACTATGCATATCTAAAAAACTAGAAGTGATGAGTAAAAACGGATTTTAAATTTGAATTCAGCACCCTCAAATTAGGTAAAAACGGGTATTTTTGAGCTTGCCTCAATTTCTTTGTAAACCAGTGTTATTTGTATTTAAAAGCCATTTTACTTGTTTTTATAATTCATTTCCAACAGGTTATTGCTTTTGTTGACGTTGCATAAATAATTATCCCAGGACGAGAGCCCATTTTATGCGCATGTAACGTCGGGGGCAGTCTGGCACTTGACACTCTACAAAATAAATCCCGGACAAGATTTCTATTTCGGGCGTATGATAAACAGACAAATAATGTGGAGATTAATTTGGGACTGAACTGACCTCAGACATTGGTAAGGGGGTGCCAATTCACTTTCACATAAGCCACCAAGTCCTTTGTTTTCCTACCCCCACAGATAACAGAAGAACGAACTTCTAGGTTAGATATTAACTGTAGAGATTTCCAAAATTCCTTTGTAATGTTTTACGGAGGCAAGAAGACGTTTCGCGAGAATTGATTAAAGCGATACGAGGCTAAGACAAGATACATGCAAAAGAAGTCAAATCGACAGAGGAAAAAACATAACCAAAAGATTTCAGCACGAAGGTGCATTCAAAATATAACAACATTTTAATATGCGACGACCAAACAAATAATGATGAGATTTAAGAAACAGTTCTTTTTTCTTTTCTCCTTTCTTTTAGAAATATAACCAACATGTTAAGCCAACAGGAAATATCAAACTAAAACGTCTCTCAACAATCCCTTTTCTTCTTTCTCTTTTTTCTTTCTTTCTTTTTCCCTTGCTTGAGTAAAAGTGTCTAAGTCTCCGGACTGGAGCATGTAGCAATGTTCATTCAATAAATTTAACTATTGATGAAACAGAACCTTTACAGTTTCTCTCTTTTTCTGAATACATATAACTTTCCCATATTTAAGAATAGTAGAAGGAAAACGGTTTGAGTTGTACTTATCTTTGACGGGTTTTCAATGTTTCAGATTTCTTTCTCTCCTTTTTACGGGTGAGTGACCTCGGAGTCGGCTGAATTCAGCATGGGGTTCTGACGCTGTCTTCTGTTCAAACTAAAATTTCTTCTTCAAATTTCTCTAACGGGTGATGGTCTTTTTGGCGCAAAGAGCCAGTGGGCCAATCATTCGATTTTCTTCTTCCACCACCTCGTCAGGTCACGCCACTTGATTGACCTAGACTTTTTTCATCCAACAGACTACTGGTCACAGAGTGCAGGTAGCTTGATCTTCTTCCCCCTACCATTTTAACGGTCAGGCTTAATGCCTGTTGATTCAAATAAAGGTATAAGGGTATTGACCTCCCCTTCACCCTCTTTCTTATAGCATACCACGTCACACTTTGTTTACATCGAACGTGTTGTGCGGAGATCTCAGATAAGCTGATTGGTACTAAGAAATAATTATATTTCTTGTCCATCAGTACTAAGAAATATTCATATTTCTAGAGCATAATGAAAAATAAGAAACCTAGGTTTTTAGAAACACACACACACACACACACACGCACACACACACACACACACACACGCACACACACACACACACACATATATATATATATATAGTTTTGTTTTTTACCTTTAAAAATTGGATGAATATAATTATTTGGAGTTTAATGTAAGACTTGACATCAAAACTTCTAAAATGTTTAAAAACCTTCATTTTCACGAAATTGGCCGAAAAAATTGTGCTATTTCCACTATAAATCCCCCAAAATTGTTGTTTTATTCTAATATACATAATGATAAATGCATAATAATAAATGCATAATAGTAATACATTATAATAACAATTATATATAATGATAAATAAAAGATTCCGATTGAAATATTTAAACTATAATATCATCAAATTCTTCCTGGTAAGGGTCCTAAAAAGCAAAAGAAGGCCTTTTCTGGCGGCGTACAGTTTTTGCAAGAATGCATCTTATTTCAATTCCATGAACCGTATAAGAAGCTTCGGAAGTTTACCTAACTGCCCTTTCGACACACTGAAAATGGGAAAGTCGTTTGGTTAACTCCAACTTTGTGCTATCCTAGGAAGTAATACCCACCAGGACTGCATGATAAGCTTCCCTAGTTTATCAAAATTATTTGTGACATATATGCAGTCAGCTGGTTTGAGATTAAAAGACAGCAAATTCCATTATCAGCAACTGTCTGTCTTTTATATGACCCAAAGCATATAGCGAAGTCTGAAAAATATCTAGAGTATTTAATTCAAGCACATTCAATGCTTTCGGCTTGCTACCCAAAAATACGATGATTAAGTCAGATCAATTGGAAGTAAGAAGAGAAGGTTTAAAAATTGTTGTCTATTAGCTAAGTAAACCTTTATTTAAACAAAAAGTGACTAAATTGGTTATATCAATTCATAGGATTGTTTTAAGTCCAATTAAAATCACATCATAAACATAGTAATATAATACTCAGTGGGAATTTTATTTTAATTAAAAGAAATCCAATTTGATATTCTTTCATAGATAGGAAGATAGAAAAAGCCGAAGAAAATCGCTGCTATTAACTTAGGAGCTACATATTCTCACAAACAGTGGCGTTTGTGCATTTTCAAACATAGAAGAGTTTTCATGCAACGAGATTCAAGAGTCATTGATGAATGAAACAAAGCTGAAGTTGACAGATCGACCTTCATATTTTCACAGTGTCGAAAGGGTAGTTAACTCCTGAAGCTTCTTATACAGTTTATTGAATTGAAACAAGATACAAACACGTTCTTGCGAAAGTCTTATGTCATCATATAAAGCCTTCCTTTGCCTCTTCTGAAGACTCTTATACTGAAAATTAATAATATGGTTTGAATATCTTAACTTGAATATATATTTTATTTTTTATGTTAAGACAACCATTTCTGCGTTTTTGCGGGGAGGGAGCGGAGAGGACAACAATTTTTCGACCAAATTTCATAAAAATGAAGTTTGTTTTTTGCATGCATTTTGCAAAAGGTTTTTGATTGTTTCCTCAAAGTATGGTAAAACATTGGAATGTAAATTTCGGTTTAATTTCTCATGATAGTTGTAGTGATATTGGACCTTGGTTGTATGTAATTTACATAAGAAGGAAGGAGATAGATTTATAGTCATGTTACTTGGAGGATTTCCAAAAAGAGGACATAGAACTAGAGACTCGAGACAGAATAACATACTTGGTAGCATAATAATAATATTAAAACTAAACTACATAGACTTCTTCGAGACCACAGTTCTAAAATCGACCTTCTCTAATGTATCTCTATGTATGTTAATGTGTACATGTGTTTTAAATTGTTTATTGATTCTACTCTATACCTACCTGTCTATCAATCTTTCTATCAAGATTTAATTCTATTATGTTCATTACAAACTTTATTTGATTTCCTTCAGTTACTTTAATATTTAAAACTTTAAAGATACAAATAAAAATGAAGAACAAAAATCTTGCAGATGGATTTCATCTGGAATTAAAACGAAAATGCCCGTTTGAACTTATTCACTGATATTTATTCGACATTCTTGATGATATAAACTAAATCAATCAAAAACTTAGTTCATATTAGTCAAAGCAATTATTTGACCATATTTTTTTTTCAGAATTGATTTAATCTTTATGGTTTTTCCGTTGTAAGAAACATGGTCAATCATATTCTTTTTTTTTTAATGAAACTAAACCAAAATCTAAAATCAAAACAAGTGAACAATGTTTGAAGTTCCTATTGACACAAGTTAAATTGCTATGTTAAAAAAAGTACTTAAAAGTGTTAAAGTTTTTGTCAATCACTAATGATCTATAAACATTGAAACACAAATTCAAACTTGATTATCGTGTAACACGAAAACATCCGATGGTGAGGCTACTGCTCTGAAGCTATGGAGAGTCTCACATTCATTTTCATTATTCTTAGATCCCTTCTGATCCACACAGTACCTTTTAGGATCTCATCTATGAGTCAAACAGATATATTTGAAAAGTATCAGTATTACAGACAATACTTATAACTATATAATTGTGCAAATTATCAGTATTAAATAGAAATATTTGAAATCAGTTAACTGTGTGTAAAAGCTTTGTATTAGCTTAGAATACTTGAAACCATGTACTGTGTAATTTATTTGCTTTAAGAATAGTTATAAGAAGCTGTCACTGTTTACAAACAATTATCGTCCATAGTTACTTGAAATTATACAACTGCTTGCAAAAGATATTAACTTCGGCATTAAAAAACTCAAAAAGAGTTGACCAACCAACCAACCAACCAACCAATCGACCGAACCAAAAACTTGTTTATCAAAGTTGAGCAACATTTTGATCAATTGATATTGAGTGAGTGATAATTTGAAAATTTCCAATTCTGGTGGAAAAAATTGCCCTTTAATGCGTTCAAAATATGCAATACTCATGAGGTAGGATTGATTTTTTTGTGCATTTGGGAAAGTTGGTGAAATAATTGCTTAAACGACACGTTTTTGTATACGCGCTAATAGCAAAATATTAAACTATTCCATTCAGTTTTTAAAGTAAGAATCATATGGTTTATTATTAATTATTCATAAGAATGAGATAATGAGAAACATTTGTGCCTTAGGAATTATTGTCTTGGACTTTTGACAGAAGATTGATGTGAATCGATTAATGAACAAAGAATGAAAAGAGCGGTAGACTCGACAGTCTTATGGCGAATGGAAAAGAGTCTTTGTTTTCTTCTAAATTCTTGAAATAAAATCAACTGTAGCAAATGAACTGAATCTATCATAACAAAATAGAAGTAACACATACCTGCAAATAGGTTCCATATCGTTGCCATTCATCTGCAGTTAAATAGATCCGTTCTTTTTTTAAGAGAGACTGGATACATCGACATTTAGTGTCTTTCATTTGAGCCATGTAGATAGATGGCTAACTGGAAAGGAACATAAAAGTGAACCTGTATGTTAGGCGCCTGCTGCCTGCGTCGGTGCATACTGACAGCCGTGACCACTCTTCTGTTTTCATCGATGTTCATCGGAGTAGCAGTAGTTGGGCGAAGAGGTGAAGGAGAAGGAGAAGGTATCACCTGGAAGCAAGTGACACACTCACCTGGACGACAGTCTTCAGCCGACACTAGTTTACTTGTTGGCTCCGGGTTGAGGGTGGGATGTAAGTGACTGGTGCTGAGAAAGTGGGAACACAAGATTCGCTAAAATGAGTGACTCAATCTCCTTAAATAAATGTTAGCCTTTTTTTTCTTTTTTTTTTTCATTACTTTTTAAATTTTCTCTGTTTAAAACCAAGAAGCAAGTTTTCAGAAGATAACATTGAAAATAGAGCCATGAAATATCCGTTTACACTTCTGAATAGAGAAATACACGCAATATTTTCGGATTATCAATTAAATCTAAGGAAATTACATTATTAAAATGAATATCTACTTTAGTCGAGTTTAATCAAATAGCATCGTTTTAATATATACAGAGGACATATTATCAAATATTAACGTACTAATCTCGCGACCCATTGCTAGCGAGACTATTTTTCACAGAGAACTGAATAGGAAGAAAGATCAGGTAAGTTGTACATTTATAACTTCAAAGGTGATTTAACATTATAAGGAAGTAACTTATCATTTACTTAGCTTAGTTAAGTATCTTATACTTACAGCCATGTGCCCAGTTTAAGTTTTGCTTAATTTTGAGCTTTTTTGGAGTCGCTCTTGGTGTAACGTTTATCGTCGTTGGAAATGGACACGGCTACCTGAGTTCAAATTTTATATAGCACTAATATCCTTGGGAAAGGTATGCCTCTGACTATTCTCTCTCCAACTATAGGTAAATAGCGGGGTAGACTGGTTTATGAGAAGAAACATTCTGAATTCAAAACTGTTAAACTCCACTTTAAAATTAACCTTGCGTCGCACCCTGTTCGTGGTGGAGGGGGTGGGTAAATACATAGTTTTGGATTTCTCGCGATGGTGAAATAGCAATTAAGTTAGTCTCGCACACTCATTGCTACATGTAATATAATTAAGGATGGTAATAAGTTATATTAGTTTTTTTTATTTCATTTGTTGTAATACATTGTGAGTTTGCTCAAGACTTTGAATTGAAGTGTAGGTCGCATTGAAAAGTCGTACGCGTGCACATGCTACGACCAGATATTAACTCATTCAAAATAGGAAGTTGTTTTGAAATCTGCAGCTGACAGGATGTTTTTAAAAAGTATTTTGAATGCAATGACAACTGATTGAGAAAACGGGTTCATGGAAAGTTTTTAATGACACGTGTTCTTATCATCATTTGTTAATAAGATAATTAATGATATATATAAGAGTGTTATTTTAGCGGACAGTTAGTTGAGAGAGTCGGAGGCAGAGGGTCGTTGTTGGTCGGACTGGTTCGGGTCGAGAGACGGGTGGGCACGTTGGGGGTGTTTGGGTTTACGGCTGGTCAGGAAGAAAAAATAAAAGTCGGTTCTTTGATCGTTCAACTCCCACTAATGAAACTTTATGCATTTCTAGTAACATGCCCAAATCTTTTCGTTCTATATCTCGTTTCGTGACTGATTACTAGAAAAACAGTAGAAGTAATAAACTTTCGTATTTGAAAAAACTGGGCCCGCTTTGTACTTTGAGAAATGTTACACCTATTCATATTCAAGATGGTGTCGTGTCGGTGAGTTCGATCCTCACTGGGTGTCTCATATTTCTGGTTGTGCTAAAATTACTCAACTCTTAGTTTTTAAAAGGCACCTCGCATAGAGTAATGTCTAGCAAGCTAGGTTATTAGACAATTGTTAGGGAGTTCGATTCTCATAAGGCCTTGTGCTAAGCTGTGCAAAACTGAGCTAAGATTAGTCAATGACTGCTAAGCTTTCGTTAGTCTGGAACATTGGTCTTAGGTTGCTTAGAGTAAGTGATCACCTATTTTAATAGTGGACAGAATAAACAGTACTTAACTTCAGTGATCTAACGGCAACGTGTTTCAGTTATGAATAAATCAAGTTCATCCATAAAAAATTGTCCATCTTTTAAATCAGTGTATTCCATCTGTGAATGCCCACCTAAAGCACTTGGATGCCTTCTAAAATCTCCAAATTATACCCTTATGTAAATCACTTCCCTCTCATAACTCCTGACGCTCCTACAGGGGTTAATACGAACCCAGTTGAAGGCACTGCTATAACGTATAGGCACTGCTATAATCTATGGATGGGTCATCTTCAAAGTTCTTATTCGAAAGATAATAGTTGCTGTAATACTTTTCTTAAATTATGTATCAGTCTGCTCAACAGATATAAGAAAGTTATTATCAACTTAAACAATATTTTGAATTTGTTCCAGAACCACGTCGCATCACCAGATAGCACTTTTGGTAAGTATGGGAACATACTGTTAATCTCGACTTAATTAAATTGGACAGCATATTGTGTTGTTCTTCACTTGTCTATACTTTCATGATGATGATATACAAATTTGCTCACCACCCTTTTCAAACTTCTTGATAATTTTAATTACCATCCGCTTATAACTTATACCGTCTTCTAGGGGGAGGGCAGCACAGACCACGATTGGAAACTCTGCTTTAATTAATGTAGAAACGAAAAGTTCAACGGATTGAAAGGTAGGAAAAATCTAGTTTTTCTTTCACTAATTTTTTCGTTCATTTTTTTCTTTTTTGAATTTTTTTGAATGACTAATGAAAAGTTTGATGCATTTAATGATAATTCTGCAAACTCTATCATAGAAAAATCTTTCAAAAAAGTTTTTTCTTTCTTTCTTTTTTAATGGCATCTAATGAAAATTTACTTCATCCGATTGTTGTAATGTAACATTTTCGAAGAGTGAATGATGGAATTCGAGAAAAGTTACATTGTTTATCGATATATCCTCAACTGTCGACCATCTTATCTTCATTCTCGTGATAATGTTATGGTAGGAAAAGATAGATTGACAAGATAAGTGAAACCCAACCTATTCAAACCTACGTACATATACTTTTCCAACTGAAATCAGTAGGTGAATCGGGTTAAGAAATTATTTCGTGGCACATCAGCTCTCCCTTGGAACGACTTCGCCACGACATCCACCCCCAGCTAATCGCTTTTTGACTTCCGTTGAAATAGAACAGCTGTATTGAATATGTAACTTACAATTAATTTATTCTTAATTCCATAAAATATAAGTTAACTTAAAAGGCAAACATTTATACATTAAATTTCCTGGACCAGTTATCATACAGATACAATCCAAGGACAATCTATCAATATCAATATTTCTTCAATTCTCTAATTTGAATTTTTAAAATTGTTTCCATATATCTTTAATATTAAAGTGAAAGTTGAACAATCCAGCATTGAAGAAAATCAAGACATTAAAAGTGGAATTATTTATCTGAAAAATATTGCTTATTATGAAGTTTTAAACGATTACAATATTCTTTTCACTGATCTAATTTACTTATTTAATTTATCTTATTGTAATATGTATAAATAAATTCAGCAGATTCGACCATTATAAAAATTGTCATATATATATATTAAATCGTGGAATTTACTCGGGTTCATCTAGTAAAAATTGAAATATTTGCATTAAGAACTATATTGATATAAAACACCAACAGAATCCAATTCTGGTCTCCCCTTTCATTGCTTTTTTAAAAAAAATGTTTCTTTCGTTTGCTTCTTTTTGGGTGCAGCTTGTTTTATATATTTTAAATGTCCAATAATAATTCAATTTATATATGTTATTGATTCGGCTATACATAAACAGAAAAGATAAATGAAAAAAATGCAACTAGTATTCAGAATGTATATTTTTGACACCTACTGTAGAGCAACGGCTATTTACTTCGTCTCCATTTACCCCCATTTGCAAGTGTGGAGAGTTTGTTATTCATTGAAGAGCGCCTTGCATGGTATAATGGTTTACGAGCTACACTAGTAGATCATTTTTAATGAATTCATTTCTCACTGAGTGCCCCATATTGCTGAACTTGAGTCAAATCAAGTAAAATGACCACCCTAAGCTATGTCAGTACCCCTCAACCTGTCGACTGACCATGCAATCCGATTTGAACACTAAGCATATTCTATTTCAATTTTAGAAAAGGGGACAGGCGCTATGAATAAACATACAACGCATTCGCTTGTTTATTAATCGAATATTAACGACTCAAAAAGACATTTTAAGAATAGTTTTTATCCTACACATCAGAAAATTCTAAAGCAAAACCATTGCTTTAGAATTTTCTGATTTTAATCAATGGAATTTTCTGATTTTAATCAATGGAATTTTCAACAAGCGTTCCTTGTTGAAAAAGTCACAAATATCAGTTTCATTCACTTCACTTGTTTTTTTTCTTTTCGTTTAATTCAGCTTGTACAACATAAAGTTAATTATCTCCAAAAGAATTTGGGAATGTATTGTCCCCAACCACCACCACCATCAACAACACCCACCATGCAGTTCTGCTTGTAATTAAAATTCGAGTATAAAATGGATTCCAGTTTGAAATTTCTTTCTTTCTGGAGAGACGCAAAAATGCTTTGTTAAGTAAAAAGAAAGAAAAAAATGTTCTACTTCTCAGGCTGACGATTGACATCGCACTCGTTCATCGGCACCTGGTTTTGCACCAAGCTGGAGATCGGATAGTTTGGAGATGAGGAAAGGATCTACAGAAACCACCCGGCCTCTTTTCAATAAATAAATAAAAATAAAGATAAGGTGGGGAAAGCTGGAAGAATGATGGGAAAGCATTACTGAAGAAGAAAACTGAAAAAACGATTTGGGTAAAAAAAAAAAATACTGTTTTTGATATCCGAAATGTTTATTTAGCGTCAAAGAAGAAGAAGGGAAAAAACGAGGTTGGAGACGAAGCTAATAAGGAAGTTTCTATGGAAACCGAGATGGAGACTACCAGGTTCTGATTATGGCAAAGTGGGAAAATATAGTAACAGATTGCTGGAATAAAGAGATTTCGAAGTAGTAGGAGTAATGAGAGATGAAGAAAAAAAAGTCTTAGGGGAGTATGGTGTTGCTAGTAAAGACAAGTTTGAACTGGTTATTAAATTCTGTACTTTTCTTACCACCGTCTTGTTCCAACAAATCAACCCGTTCCCCCGGCCCGTTGACTAGGTTATGTCAAATACCTCGGTAGCTCGAGGGTATGCTGGAGTTCGGGAGAGGTGATGGGGTTGTGTGATTTGGCACAGGTGTCATGACTGGGTACATAGCTTTGAAACACCGAATTAAAATGGGTGCGCTGAATGAATAAAGATGAAATGTACCGCAGCGTTGCACTACCCTCTTCGCCACCATTTCACTCTACGCATACGTGAAACGGTCAGCATGTCAAGCCAGTATTTGCAAACAGCTAAATGTATACAATCTTCCAGGATCAGAGTCTCTCTGAAGCTTACCATGGTAGTGGGGGATCCTGACACCGTGCAATACTTGTGGTGTAACGGTTGTCAGGCGAAGAAAATAGATTCAACGAACCTATTTCAAATTCTGGACGAGACTTTGCGTTTCTCTTTGTGCTAATGCCCTTGGGAAAAGTGTGAATCAATCTATAGTTATGAAAACTGGGGTTTTTAGCCAAGGTTAAGGCAAACAGTTTAGGAAAGCTTCTAACCAGCTGTACTCTACCTAGAAATTTACTTTGAGTCACATACTGCTCATGTGGGATAGGTTGGGTAAATAAATACTTTCTTATTACAAACCCCTCGAAGATCAAGACATTTTTCTATGATTTCAGCAAGAGTGCTGCAGTCTTTTTTTCGTAGGACATTTTCTATTAATTCATTTATCTTTTTACTGAGCCTTCCCGTTGCTCCTAAACGTCTTCCTTTCTTTTTCTTGTTATTTACTGAACTGATGCTCAGGCTTTCAGTTGCATTACCCATCAAAGTACTGATCAGATTCGTCACTGCTTAACTTCAGTGATCCGACAGGAACCAGTGCTTTTAACGTGATTTGATAATTTCCTTAATCATGTTGACTCTTGGCTGAATTTCATTGGTTCTATATCTTTTCATCTTGTAGGTATTGTATTATTTACAATAGGAGCAGAAAGATTGCGTTTTATCACTCTCTAAAGTGGGATAAGTCGATCCACCTTGAAAATCATCATTCGAAACCTTTCCTCCTAATTCGGATCGATCACTGACTATTACAACCAGAGTTATATACTAAGATATTTCAGCCATTAAGCCGTTTCCTTATCATCTTTATTGAACAAGACAGTTTTACGTATTTAACTAATCGATTTGTCATATTCAGCGATGGCTCCTTTTTTGCCTAAACCGTTTGTATTCCATTTCATTTGACATAAAGAGGCCGTGAATAATGAAACATGTGAATAATGAAACATGTGAAGGATGAAACGTGTTTCGACTGTAAAAATTCTTCATGACATTTTTGGAATTTAGCAATAAAACGTTATTTCATTTTCTCAAGAATGTAAAACATAAAAATAGAATAAGATAAAACAGAATAAATTACATCATTTACATTGTAGTTGACAATCTTTAATCTTTATTTAAAGGAACACGTTTCTTTCTTTCTTTCTTTCTTTCTTTCTTTCTTTTAACTTTATCTCTTGTTATATCTACCTGTCTCTCTTATTCCTTCTAATACTTTTCTCTCAGACATTTAGACTCGTGAAAATTTGTAAAAATGAATTATCCGGAATCTAACAAAAAATAGAAGAAATTATTCGCTTTCTACGGAAACACTCGAAGGGTATAAAGCATTTGAAACATCTAAAGGGTATGAAACAATTTAAGGAGAAGGAACATTCAAAACATTTGCTGGTATGAAACATTAGAAGGTATGAATAAATGAACTGTGTTAAAAAATCAGATGTGTGAGTGGCGAAATGATGTGTGAGTGGCGAAATGATGTGTGAGTGGCGAAATGGTTGCCATCGAAGAAAATGAACTCGGCAAAAGCCAAGTTCAAATTCTGTACGAAACTGCATTTCACATAATGCTGATGCCTTTCGAAAAGCCATAATTATTCTATCTGCTAATTACGAGGAAATTGTTCGTCTGACAGAGATTTTTTGTGAAATGAATACAGAATTTATTTCAGGAAACGTTTATTCCGATGAATCTTCTTCGAAGGACCGAAATCTCCTTTCATTGGAAGAATGAAATTAAACTTGAAGTAAACACTTCTTCGGAAGAATGTTCGTAACTGAATTTTTTGACATCATCTATGTTTGGTGTCCACTTCTGAAGTAAAGTTGCGTCATTTTTTTCTTTGGTATATTTGGTAAAAGTAAAAAAAAAAAAAAAGAAAGAAAATCTTACTCCAAGCTGGATGCCACCATCTTCGCCTTTGTCTTTTTCGTGGCGAATTTTTCTTTTTATTGTTACATCTCACTGATACATCTACTTACTTACACCCGTCTACGGTAGATATTAATAAAGATTTGCTAAATGTGGCAAAAAATCAAAGATGATTGGAAAATGCCAATCTTCCAAGCAAAAGTGGACTGTCTGATTGGAAAATTACCATTCTAAATCTTGGCTTTTATCTGAATTCGAACATTGACCTCTGAGACCGGTGAGAAATATATACATGAACCGAAAGGATATCGCACAATAGATTGGATTAACGACAGTAACATGAGCTTGCTCTGAAACTTGTTTGCTAACCAATACTATGTGACAGGCAACCTTGTAGTTTATTGTATCAACAAAAGCCCCTAAAAAGACTTGGTCTATGCCAGGTCATGAACATTACAAATAAAAACGGAGTCTCCAGGGGATTCCCGTTTGCTTGCCATCTCCGTTTACATTCATCGCTACAGCCCAGTTGGATGTTGATTCAGCAACGTTCTTATCCGATAAGGTGACAGGCATCTATCAGTCGACACTTTAGAAACCGCTTACTTGCTTATCTACGAGTTGAAATGTCGTCGGTTGGGCTGGTGTAGGGGTGACTCGACGAATAGTTAGAAAAAATGAGGGTGTCAGTTGTGTTTAAGAAGAGCAGCAGTGAGTCAACATCAAGTTAAGGAATTACATTGGATAATCTATTTTTCCCCTTTGGCTTACTTTGGGAATCTATAGATTTTCGATTTTATTCGTTTTTTATTTGTTTAATGAGTTTACTTTCCATTTCAAAGAGGAAGAAGAGGAGAGGAAATATTCCAGAGTAAAGAAATATTTCTGTCAATGTCAAGCTTGTCACACACACACACACACACACACACACACACACACACACACACACACACACACACTAAGTAAATGACATCAGGTCAATTGATTGAAGAAGATAATCGAAATACACTGTAATATTCTGTAGTCACAGAATATGAGAAAGCCATTTTCAAAAGAATTTATATGCATATGCATATTCCCTATGATTTTGTTCATAAGGAGTGAATACACACAAATACACAAATAATAACTAATCCATTATAACTTATAAAAAAAAAACTTTTTTTAACAAACCTGCAATAAACTAACTGGTGAGTTATATATATATATATATATATATGTATGTGTGTGTGTGTGTGTGTGTATGTGTGTGAGGATCCTTCAATAAATAAGGTGAATTTTGCCAATGGATTTGGCAATAAGGAGCACCGTTTATAGTTGCATCGTTTTCAAGGTGATAGATCCTTTCATATCACAGAAGACTGTCAGCATGATCTTCTTTACTGACCGATGCACACGAAACTTTTTTCTTTTACGGAGAGTCTGAGTGTTTCTTCTCCGTGGACTGTCTTTTCGACTCGGGTTCGTTGTGGCAAACCCATCTTTAGCACATTTGTAAACATTTTTAAGCTAAAAAAATGCTTCTTCGTACACATTACACATTCTTTCGTAAATTTCATTTAGCTTGCATTTCTCAGCCACCAAAAATTTGGAGCAATGTCTGATTTGCTACCATTTTGAATAGTCTAAAAAAATTTGCGCCAGATTAAAATAATTTTTACTGTTATCCAATTTCAAACAATGTAGAATTTGTATTTATGGAAAAATATTACGAAAAAAAGTATTTTTGAAAAAAAAAACCCTTATTGATTAAATGTTCCTGGTGTGTGTTTGTGTGTGTGTATCTAATAACATTGTATATATTATATATCATCATCATTATGTCGTGTTGCTAGCACACATTTCCGTCTCTTTCGCTATCCGTCTCTATCAGCCATCGCTTCTTGAAGGTCTTCCAGGCTACATCCTGTGTCCATATAGAGCTGTTGTCGATGAGTTCTAGCAGGTCGTTCTACGTCCGTATGAAGGGGTCCATAGTAGAACGTCGGTTATGAGTTCGTCCTTTTGCTCCTCCAGCAGTGTCTCACATGTCTCATTGGTCTAATTTGGATTGTCGTCGAGATGAGTTGTAGGTGCCCGTATAGCTGCTATTTTGTGTGATATTGCTTCCAGGATTTGTTTAATATAGCTCGCAGTGCAATTGCCGTAGAGCTTTTTCTCGAAACGCTTCGTCAGCGTCCAATTGGTGCATCCATACAATAGTATGGAAACGACCGCTGTTTGGGAAAAATTGGGTTTTATTTTATTCGATAGGTCTGACTTCCATATGACCGATATCCCATCGATAGCTGTCCATGCTTTCGCTAATCGCGTATTGATGTTATTTTCGCTAGATGAGACGTTGCTTTCGAGGTTGGGGAACTTGTCCACTAGTTTCAGAGAGCCACCATTTAGAGTGGAGATATCACAACTTTGATTAAAGCACATGTTCTCCGTTTTATCTGCGTTCACATGGAGACCTATGCCGCCAGCTACCTTCTCCAGACAATGCAGCAGGGATTCAGCCGAGGTTGGTATATTTCCCAGAAGCGCTATGTCACCAGCGTAGTCTGCGTCTGTAACAGTTTGTGCTTGGTATCGTCTGCTTCTTGCCTTTTCCAGTTTAACGCTATTTTATTTTATCAGATCTATCGATGTCCGAAGTATGTAGTCTGGGCAGATTATGAACAGGTATAGTGTTAATGTGTCCGCTTGCAGCACACCTTTAACAATGTCAAAGAAGTCTGTGCTTCCATTCGATGAGCGTACTTTTACTTTCATGTTTTTTATATGGCATCATTATGACTGCTACGGTCTCTCTGGGTGGACCGTAGGTTAGAAGTATTTGCTCCACCTTCCCTCTATGTATAGAGTCAAATTCCTAGGAGAAATCTACTAGTAGGAGTGTAGCTTTGAGGTTTTTTTTTTTCCCGAACACCTTCTAAAATTCGACGGATTGTCAGAATTTATGATGTTGAGGACCAATTCTTACGAAAGCCATTTTGGTTTTTCCTAAGAATTTTCTCAATTTCAGGTTCGATGCAGATGAGTGGCAGAGCCTTGTAAATCTTAGCCACTATGGAAGTAAGGGTTATACTCCGGTAGTTCTTGGCAATTCTGAGGTCACCTTTCTTGGGAAAAGGGGGATGCAACCCTTTGTCAATAACGTTCTGGTTATATATACCATTGCAGTATGAGAGCAGTATGTCGTCGAATTTCCTTGTCTTCTCTACTTCTGGAGGTATTTCATCGAGACTGGCAGTTTTCTGGTTTTTAATATTTGGACTACGTCGAGTTCTTGCGTAAACTGTTCTAGTTTGATATCTAGTTGATTGTCAATAATTTTCGTGATAGGTTCATCCATAGCTTTTGGGGACTTTCCTAGCAAATTCTTATATATGTCTTTCCACAAGTGTATCCTTTCTTCTTAGCTGGCAGCTTTTAGTTTCACTCTTGCAGTGCTTTTTCTTTTACTCACTTCATTGACTGTCTGCGATGCTATCCGAGATTGTCTATCTTCAACCGAGTGTCGAATCTTATTGATCTGGTCTTGGATGTATTCTGTTTATTCTTTTAGGTAAGCATAAGTTAGTTCACTTTGTACCTTCTTAAGTTTCTGGGTGTTGGCATTAGTTGGGTTTCTTTTATTGCATAGGGATGCAGTTTTCACGTCATCACGTTTTTTTCTTAATTGCTAATGTCTCCCAGGGAATTCTGTGATTTTCTCTTAGTTTGGTTGGCATGCATTCTGCTGCCGCTTCCATGTGGACATTGACGAAGTTCTCATATTCGTCATTTGGAGTCAGTGTTTCTGATATCTCCTGAAGTGCGTCGAATTTGTTTCTTAGCGTTATCGTATATTCATTGCTGATATCCCTATTGTTAATTAGGGACCAGTCATAATGTGAGGTTTTGGTTGGTTGCAACGCATTCCTGCGTAGCCTCAGACATATCTTGGCCGTGATAATTCGGTGGTCGGAAGACACTCCTTTAAAAGAAGAATATGCCTCATAATTCAATTCAATATATATATATATATATATATATATATATATATATATATATATCATCATTATCCTGTCGCACAATCAGCAGGGATATCCCTGACCCTCTCTCGCTACCTCTTCCTATCGTCGATTGCTTCCAGTCGGTCTTCAGGGATACATCCCGTATCAGCACAGAGCTGCTGTAACGAATAAGTAAATGACCCTTTTCCCCTCCGACAAACAGTAGAGCGACCAGATCTATATAAATGGTCATAAAAGTTGAAAGTAAGTTAGAAAAGAGCAAGTGCGTCCAATCCAAGATAAGCGTCCAAAAACTGGTTAGTAATATATTGTCCTTTTACTAAATTGTCATTTAAAATGCATGTATGATTCTATTTAATTTTTCATTGTAAAATCAGTACAGTATACTATCTGTGTCTTAAATGAAAGTACAATTTTACTGTAAATACAAATTAAAATTTGAACCTAATTAAAGAAGCTAACACTATTGGACTTATTAGAACCCAAAAACCAAAAGAAACGTAAAATAGTATGCCTATAAGGATGTTAAGAAGCATTAAGAAAAAAAGTACTCTAATGAATTTAAAAAACAAAAGTAGTCGTGGACTTTGACTAAGTTAAAACTTAATAATGAAAAACGGAGGAATAAAAGATTTTTTTTCTCTCGAAAGCCACGGGAAGTAGCGTGGTGGACGTAAAGGCAAGCGGATAAACCCTCTGACATTAGTATATATACATAATACTATATATATATATATATATATATGTACATACAGCAGCTATGTGAAGACACAGGATGTAACCCTGAAGACCTGCCGGAGGCGATGAATGATAGGGAGAAGTGGCGAGAGATGGTCAGGGATATCCGTGCTGGCGGCACGACATGATGATGATGATGTTGATATATATATATATATATAATTATCATATTTAATATTACTTTCGTAAAAATTCTCTATTTGATCTTACATTCATTTATTTATCTACTTATTTATTCATTTGTTCAAATTTTGCAAGAATTGAGTTAGAAGCGTCGTCGTTACTTAGAAATGCGACATAGATAGATAGATAGATAGATGTCAGCAATACACTCTTTCCTTACAATGATAACTAAGCTGAAGCTGTAAGTTAATTTTCCACCCTTTGTTCTTCGTTAATTACATTTCATCATCATCATCACTATCATGTCGCGTTGCTAGCACAGATCTCCCTGACCCTCTCTCGTCACCAGTCTCTATGGCCCATCGCTCCGAGAGGTCTTTCACGTTACATCCTGTATCGGCACAGAGCCGTTGTATATAGGTTCTAGCTGGTCGTCCAACCTTTACTCGTCCATGTGAAGGGGTTTACAGGAGTACATCTCTTATGAGTTCGTCCTTACTTCTCCAGCAGTGTCCCGCATATTTGGTTCGTCTAAGTTCGATAGTTTTCGTGATGGATGGTTGGTAGCCGTAGAGCTGCTGTTTTATAGAATGTTGCCTCCAGGGCTTGTTCAATGCAACTCCCATCATTCTTGTGTAATTGCCGTCAAGATTTTTTTCCATACGTTTAATTAGTGTCCATGTGGCGCATCCATAAAGTAGTATCGACACGACCGGTACTTGGAAAAAAAAATTCGTTTTATTTCATCTGTCTGGTATGACTTCCATATGACCGATAGCCAATCGATAGCTGTCCATGCCTTTGCTAGTCGCGTGTTGATGTCTTTCTCAGTTGATGAGACACTGCTTCCTTGGTAGGTGAACTTGTCCACTAGTTTCAGAGGACCACTATTTAGTGTGGAGATGTCTTATGTGCGTTGACATAGAGGCCTATGCCACCTGCTGCTCATTCCAGGCTATGTAGCAGGGATTTGGCTTGGGTGGGTGAATTTGCTAAAAGCATTATGTGATCGGCGTAGTCCGCATCCGTAATAGTTCGTGCAGGGTATCTTCTGCTTCTTTCCTTTGCCAGCTTGAAAACGTTTTCTTTCATTAAAACTATAGACGTTCTAAGTATGTATTCTTGGCAGATGATAAACAGGTATGGTCTACTGTATCAGGTGTAGAAGTAGTCTGTGTCTCCATTCGGAGAGCGGACGTTTACTTTCGTGTTTTTATATAGCATCATTATGACTGCGGCGCTTTCTTTGGGAAGGTCGTAGGCTAGAAGGTTTTGCTTCCCCTTCCCTCTGTATATGGAGTCAAATGCCCAAGAGAAGTCGACGAATAATATTGTTGCCTCAAGGTTTTTTGCACGAACATCTAGAATTCGATAGATAGTCAAAATTTGTGATCTCGTGGATCGAGTTCTCCGAAAGCAATTTTGGTTCTTCCGAAGTATCTTCTCAATTTTGGGTTCTATGCGGTTTCGTAGTAGAGCATTGTATATCTTGGCCGCTAACGATGTAAGGGTTATACCTCGGTAGTTCTTGGCTATTCCGAGATCATTCTTCTAGGGGAAAAGGAGAATACATTCCTTTGTCCATCTATCTATTGTGTTCTAGTTATATACGGCGTTACAGTATCGGAGCTGTATGTCGTCGAATTTCCTTGTCTTTCATACTTCCATACTTTCATCAAGTCCTGTTGCTTTCCTATTTTTGATTTTTCTTAGTACTGAGTCGAGTATTTCTTGCATAAACTGTCCTAGTTTGATGTCTTGTTGATTACAAATAATTTTTGTGATTGGTTCGTCCGTAACTTTCGGAGGTTTTCAGAGTAAATTCTGAAAATGTTTCGACATGTGTATTTGTTTTTCTTCGTTGGCAGCTTTCAGTTCAGCTTTCGTGGTACTTTTCCTTCTGCTCACTTCGTTTACTGTCTGTCATGCAATTCTAGCAGAGTCTCTAATCTTATTGATCTGATTTTGTACGTATTCTTTCTTTGTTCTTTTAATATGCTTTAGTTGGTTTATTTTGTGCTTTCTTAAGTTTCTGAGCATTGATATTGGTTGGGTTCCTCCTATTGCATAGGGAAGCGGTTTTTACGTCTGCACGGTTACTTCTAACCACTAATGTCTCCCATGGGATGCTAGGTTTAGCTTTTTGTTTAGTTGTTATGCATTCTGCTGCCGCTTCTAAGTGGGTATTGACGAAGTTCTCATATTCGTCATTCGGAGTAGGTGTTTCTGTCATCTCCTGAAGTGTATCGAATTTGTTTCTCAGTGTCAACGTATATTTATCTCTAATATCCCTATTGTTAAGCAGGGACCAGTCATAGTGTATGGTTGTGGTTCGTCGCGCTGTATTCCTTCGTAGGCTCAGTCGTATCTTTGCCTTGACAATTCGGTGATCAGAGGACACACCTTCGAAAGAGAAATATGCTACGCAATTCAATGCACTATTATTCCATTTCTTATTTATGAGGATGTAGTCTATCTGTGCTTAAGCGTTATTTGTGTAGATGAAAGTCCATAGTTTTCCCTTCCTTTTCTGAAATTTAGTATCAAGGCATGTTAATCTATTTTCTAGCGTGAAATCTGTTAGATGTTCCCCATTTCTGTTTGACGATTTGTGTCAGCTGAATTTGTTGTTTACGTTTTTACCTATTTGCTCATTCACGTCTCCACCAATGATGAGAACGTTGTGTTTCGGGATGCTACGATGAAGGGAGGATAGCTCGTTATAGAAGGTGATGAGGTCTGTTTCTTCACTCACATTGGCAGGGCTGCAACAGATGATTGTTGGGCTGGGGTTGCCATTAAACTTAGCTACCATCATCCTCGGTTGTATTTTCTCGATGCTATTTATTGATTTTAAGGCCCGTGGTCCGATAAGCATAACTACACCACCTATCGTGGCGTTGACAGAGTTTTTCCATGCTGATGCCGAGACAAATCTCCATCCATTACTCGTATGGTGGTATTTTATATCTTCGCTATGAAGGTAAACTCAAAAAGAAAAACAAAATCTGTAGCAGCCTCTTGAACTGGTCAACTAACGGGTTAGTTATCCTCTGTCTTCTTACTATACGGTCATTTTAAATGCGTGATAGATTTTATAATGTGTAAAATCATTGCTGAATATTATCTGTGTTTTAAATGTAAAAGACGATTAATGTAAATATAAGTTACAGCTGAACAATGAAAAACGAAGTAAAAGATTTTAATACTTTTTGAGATATTACTGAGTGTTTGAAAACCTAAGTTAGCGTAAAAATAAAACGCCTTTAAGATTGCAATGAACCATAAATAAGGACTTTCCGATGAATTTAAAAAATAAAGTAACTGTGGAATTATAGTAAGTTAAAATGTAATACATGCATTGGAGGGTGCGGGGAAGGAAAGAATTTTTTTAAAGATATACCTCGGAAGCCATAGGAAGCAGCATGGTGGACGTAAAGCCGGACGAACCTAACGACGGGTCAACGGCACGCTTTACCAGGTGCTGGGTGGACGAATCTTACGGGACAACGGCCAGAATCAAATAGTTCGATCGGGGAACTACTGCTGTTCATCTTTTAGGGTGGCTTCTATGGATGGGAATAAAACACAGCCATCGAAAGATTACCACGACTCATATTCAAACCACATATCCAAACTGCATCGCCCTTCGCGCGGGTAAAAAAATGTGGGTCCTGCTGAGGTTGGTGTTCTGGCCCCAGTGTCCGAAAAATCAGGGACAGTACTCAAACTAAAACAAAAATTACTAAAATGTAAAAGCACAATACAAGTAGTGACATTCAACGTTAAAACTTTAAATAGAATAGGCCAACTATTGGAGCTGACAGCTTCTGCGATAGATCATAACATAGACATAATATGCATACAAGAACACATAATTACATTTAGTATTATAAAATATCTAAAAACACTTTCAGTGTTTTTTAAGCCAAATTCGTCATTTTACAGAGACACTTCTTTCAGCATTAGGTTGCTTGCGTCTCCCTATAATAATATTCATTTTGTAACCTAAGGCTATGTCGCAGTACTTTGAACTGGAAGGGAGTCGACGACAACATGAATTTCTATCAAAAGTCGCGGTTTTGCTATGGATGTTTAAATAGCGTCACCTAGAATTAAATGATTGCTAACTTGAAAATTCAGAAAATGGATCAAGTTTTAAGTGTACACTTAAAAAACAACTTAAACGCAAAGTCTTTGTCGCCTTGGTCAAAGTCTAGAAGGATTTTGTAAAGAGACTGAAATAATAAAAATCAGGGAAATAATATATACAATGCAAACAACAGATCTTCTGAACTCAGCAAGAACGTTGAGGTGACTTGCAATCACATGATCTCATCAATGACCTTCAAAAATCTCTGCAGTTATAATAATAATGATGATAATTATGTGAAAATCCCACAAGGAGTTTATTATTTCAAATAATAATAATAAAACCAACACAACAGACAAAATTGAAAACGTCACCCTTGTTTCCTTTATTTTCGATTTGAGCAAGGGGGGCACTTTTATTAGATTAAAAGTGATTTGTTTTATATTTCATCAGCCGAAGGCTTTCATAAAACAGGACTCTGCGTAAAGTGCACAATTTTTATTCTCTTTTTCTCTCTTTCTCTCTCTCTCTCTCTCTCTCTCTCTCTCTCTCTCTCTCTCTCTCTCTCTTTCTCACACACACACAAACACGCGCATACACATAAACACACATGGACGCACAAATAGACACGAACCGTATAGAAATCCTGAGAAAGAAGGTTTTCCTTTTTGTTCTTTTCCTTCTATTGTAGACACCATAACCTCCGCCGAGAATGTAAGAAGGATTATTAAAGTTAATCCATCTTTTATTTCTTCCTCTCTTGAAATATTATCTATTCTTATTACTACCCTCTCTATCTATATTTCAACTTTTTAAGTGTCTCTTCAAGTTGCTTGATGCATCAACTCACCTAATAACCTTTTCACTATCCACACTTCTCTACTGTTGCGTTTAAAAGCGCTCATTGGAGCATTTCGACAATTTTATCATTATATCTAATTGATTTAGCGGAACATCTTAGTTCATTCAATTTGCTTTTGCAATCATAAATAAGAAGTACTATATCATTTAGGTAGGACCAAACAAAATGGCCACCATGGATCTTTCGTACTGTTAAAAATCTCCACCTCTGATTGAAAGAAAATCACCAAAAATCCAGAAATAAACCGATTTTAATGAAAATGTCAGTTTTCATTCATTAAATCATGAATTTTATAATTCATTAGTTTTTTCATAAAAAACTTGCTAATTTTTTTTCAGGTCACTTAACTTTACCCCCTACACCATGTATATGAGATATAGGATATAGCATATATTTTCTGTATATCATAAAAAGACAAAAGTCTGAAGGTGTGTATGAAATAAAGAAATAAATTAGGAGCTGTTGGAAGATGATAGTACTTCAAATGTGAAATTAAAAAAAAGTGTTTTAGGAGTTTTTAATTCGATGATTTAATAGAAAATATAATTTTCTTTTAGATTATTAGGGAAATGATTTTTTATGGATTTTTGTTCGGCTTAAAAAGGGTGGGGGCTTTGGGTTTGCATTAGATTTTGACTTACTTTTTTCTCTAATCATAGGTCAAATCTAAATATATTATTTAAAAAAAGAATATTCTTACAAATCGAAAAATATAAACTTTAAAGCAAGAAACAGGGAGCTGTTTCTTTTTTTTCTTTTTTCAAAGATTTTCATTCATTTTATTAAGATATGAAAAAATATTAGACCGAAAAACGTATAAAAACTAGCAGGAACAATAATTTGTTAATTAATTTCCAATTTTGTTCCTTGATTTCGGATTGAAAAATTCTATTTTTAGTACGCTTCGCATTAACTTCTAGTTTGATTTACACTTCATTAATGTCTTATTTTGAAAGATTCTTGTATTTTAGTTTCTTCTTTTATAGAAAGACGTCGAAAGTTTAAAAAAAGTTAATTATGTTTTTTTTCAAACATTCATTTTTAATTCAAATTAGTTCAATATCTTTTAAATTTCAACTAAATAAGCATTTTTTGTGGATTACGTGTTAGCAATGTTATTTTACATAAAACTTTTATAATTAAAGTAAATAATTCGTTTATTATTTGAAAAGCTTTTAGAAATATAAGAAAAATACAAGTTTTGTTATAAATTAGGAAATCTAAAAAAAGTTTAAAAATAGTGTTTGAGATGTAATGAAAGATTTGTAGATTATTACTTGGAAAACTTGAAATATTAAAAAGTATGGTTGCGGAGCCGATAAGCACGTCGACCCCGCAGCTTGTTTTAGTTAAGCGTGAGAGTAATGAAACAAAAAGAACAATGAAGAAAGCAAAGGTGAGGTAACAATATAACAAAGATGACGATTTATTTGTCGTGTTTACAAGGAGACATGTAAGTTCGTGATAGTTGTTGGTGTTGTCAGCTAGATGGTTGGTGTCGATAGCTGGTATGGTCGAAGTCGTAGAGAGGCAGCTAGATGTTCGAAGTGAGTAGTTGATGCTGGTTGGAGTCGTAGAGGTGCAGCTAGATGTTCGATGCGAGTAGCTGATGTTAGTCGAGGTTAGTAGGTTTGAAGTACATTGGATTAACCGGGTGTGTGTCGATGAGGTTGCTAGTCGAAGTCGTAGTTGGTAGTACGAAAATTATCGTACCTTTGCTGTGCTAAGGCACTTGAACGGACAGGGGAACCGACAGCTAAGGCTAACCAGTGCCTTAGCGCCGCGCAGTCATGCAAACGGGTAAGGGAACCGACAGTTAAGGTCGCTGTGCCTTAGCGCTGCACAGTCGTGCGAACGGACCAAGGAACCGACAGCTAAGGTTGCTGTACCTCAGCGCTGCGCAGTCGTGCGAACGGACGAGGAAACCGATAGCTTAGGTTGTTGTACTTTAGCGCTGCGCAGTCGTGCGAACGGACGAGGAAACCGACGGCTAAGGTCGCTGTACCTGAACGCTGAGCAGTCGTGCGAACAGACAAGGGGACTGACAACTAAACCTAACCCGTGCTTTAGCGCTGCGCAGCCCTGCATACGAACCGAGCAAACGGATCAGGAAGCCGTTGCTAAGATTTGTGGTATCTTAGCGCTGCGCAGACAGGGAACCGAATGCCAAGGCATAACCCGTGCCTTAGCGCTGCGCAACCAAGCAGACGAACGGACAGGGAACCGACCGAATGGTTAAGACCGGATGGTCTTAGAGTCCGCTTCGTGTTTGCTTCCGAGCCGCCTGCTTCGACGAGTCCGTAAGGACTGTCATAGATACTCCAATCCGCAGAAGGGGACCTCTAATGACCCTTAAAAGACCTTTTAGCATATCTAGGTGATGTAAGGCGAATGCGACCACGAGATGTAGGATTCAGCCTTGGAAGTAAGGCGAATGCGACCACAAGATGTAGGATTCAGCCTTGAGTGAGCTTCGCTGCAAAAAGCGTGCCACCTGACCGTCGAAAGGGCTTAGTGATGTCCAGCAGGAGTTGTGACAGAGTAACAGGGTTGCCTAAGCGTAAAGTTCTTCACTAAAAAATTGGAGTGGAAATACAGTTCATCTTTAGCTTCGGAAGATAATCCACTTTATTTTGATAGAGTTACTTTTGACAGAGGAGCCCTATTAGTGAAGTAAATGTCATTTATTCCCTTTTTTCTTTTAGTTGTAACGGCAAGTCAGCATTATATAAGGTTTTACATCCGGTCGTAGCCGGCTTGAGTAATCCGGTTTGTCTACGTTTTTTTTAGTTTGGTTACGACTGTATAATTATTTTACTATTTTGATAATAAATTAATAACGATTTAAAAATGATTATCTAATTGAGTTTTCTTAATCATACATTCCAAAACCATGTTAACATGCTTATTTTTCTTTTTCCAGATTAGATACAACAAGTAAACTATGGCTGATACGATATCCTGATCTTAAAAAAGTTGAATTTTTGTGTATGTGCAGATGGCCTTTCGTACTCAGAATTTTTAGCGAGGAACTAACACACAATATCATATTTGTATTCTAACGTTGCGCAGAAACTTTCAAGTCATTAATTTTGACAGACTTGGTTTAGTGGGTAGAGTGTTCGCAAATGACCCGGGAGACGGGTTCAATCCCAGGTCTAGTCATGCCATAGACTCAAAAAATGGTACGTTATACCTCCTCGCTTTACACTCAGCATTATAAGGTACGAACCTTGTGTAAAGTGGAGCCATCCTAAGAAAGGAGTAACGCCCTCTCTTACACCTCAGTGTAGTAGCAACTGAAAAGAGAACCTTTGGGTTGCCCTCTACTACGGTCTCCAACTTTAATTACTTGGATTTAAATACCATAGTAAAGTGATATAGTTATCAACGTTTAAGTAATATTTTCACATTAATTGGTTTATTAATGTTTCTATTCACTAATTCTATCCAGAAAACTTTTTTAAAATATTCAAAATTTTTAATAACATTTTTTAATCTACATAACTTTTCGTAAATTTAAATGTTTAAAATGTATTAAAAATTAATTATACGTCATATTGCTTTTAAAAATGAATTAGATATAAATTAAATTGGTTTTAATAATGGTAATTATGATGTTACTATCTTTCTTATGAAACTAGAATTTAATCTTAATGACTTTAATTATGTCTTAGTTCGTTTTAACAGAAAAAAGAATGCTATTTTGTTAGTACCTATATATAGAATATATAATTACATGTATATATTACTCTATCGGCCAAGCTTAGAATACGTTGACTGATTCCTCTTCTGAGGGATAAAATACTACCCCCCTCAAAAAAAGGAGTCATGATATAATTCTAAACTACATCCGGAGATGAGCTTTCAGTTCTGGAGCTTTAGAGAGTGTGAAGTCTTCTTTGCCCTTAATCCCAGTTTCATTCTGATTTGGAGTGATAGTAACCGTTAAAGTCAAATATGATCTGTTTGAAAATTATTTAGATTAGATTGAATACTTGATACCGTATAACTGTGCAAATTATTCATATTAAGAATAATTTCTCGAAATTATACTTGTTTACAAATAATTATTATTTGTTAGTTGAAACAATATAATTACTTGCAGAAGACTGTGTTAGACATTAAATAACCCAACAAAGGCTGACATGTCGTAAAACCAACTAACCAACCAACCAAGGATGATTTGGTTTCTCTTTGTAGGTTTGTTTGTTACTCAGGGAAAATGGCACATTCTAGTGAAACTTTTGTTGGAACTTTTGTTCGTTTAGAAGCTCTTAATTTACGAATAAAACAATTTTTCTCGGGCAAAAAGATCAAGACAAATTCAAAATGAAAAAAAATTGTTTTTATCTTCTTGGACGAGAAAAATCCTTTTAGTGAAAATTGTTACAATTGGTGAATTTATCAGAAGATTGCTCTGTCATCTGGGGCTGTTAAACACGCCGGCTGCACCTCTGACCTTTCAGAGGTGCAGCCGGTAAGACCCCTCCCCAAACGGAATTAACTATTGACCGTAGGTGGTGATCCGTAATGCTCGAGAGAAGGATCCTGGTGATTGAGCAGTCTGTAAACCGATAGCTAAAGTGGTCACGTGATCTGCAACACTCCGCTTCGGGCCTTACCGTGCTATGTATCACTAACAATTCAATTAAACGTCAGTCATTTGTTAATAACACAGCTAAATAATTAAACAGTTCTATTTTAAGCAATTCAATTTAACGCAAATAATTTGTTTGCACTCAGTTTAAATCTCAAACAGTTCTATTTGATCCCATATATAAGTATCTGTCTGGCGCTACCACCCCGGGTCAGAGAGGTTTAGTCTGGTTTTATTTATTTGTTTTCGTGTTTTCGACAAATTCTGCTAACAGTTCTTCGATCCAAAATATTGTGATATAATACACGATTTGTCGTCAGGTTAATCCATGTAAAACATTTCACTGAATAATGAAACTTTGAATTTAGATGAATCAATATATGTTTTAAAATTCTGAAATCTTTTGCATTAATATCCATAATTAAGGCACTAATGGCGTAACGGTTATCATCATAAGAAATGAACTCGGCTCTCGGAGTTCAAACCCCGGATGAGGCTGTTTGCCTTTTACATAACGCTCACGCCATCGGGAATGTAGTCTCCTCCTGATATGTGTAAATAGTTAAGAAGATATGATTATTTAATCTTGGTATTGCAACCGATTTAGGAGAATGAAGACTGAATTCATACAAGTCTTAAACTGTCGCATTCTGATCAAGTAAATACAAATGGAAATAATTGTGAGACAAATCTGTTATATTCGCTCTATGAGAAGCGCCTTAAAAATATAAGTATCTAATGCATTAACTGAAGGTAATAAAACTGCAACCATGCCAAACTATTTATTTTTCTGACTGACTGCATGTAATCCACAAATTTTACACAATGATTTTGTGTCACTAAATCTCGTTAATTTTTGTGAATACATGACATATTTTATCCGGAATTCTCAAACTCTAAAAATTTGCCTCGTATTTTATTTATTTATTTATCTATTTTGTTTTCAGACAAAACAATTCCGTTTTTCCATTTGCGAGGAAGCTAATCCGAAAAAGAAATTGCATGGAATATGAACAAAACTTATCTCTTCGTGTCAACAAAATTTATTGATCCCTAGGGACAGGCAATTCTTCTTTTCTTGATGTCAATTAATTACTTCCAACAGTTTGTTCGCTGGTTAGATTATATAAACATGTGTTGGGTGTGGGTTCTTTGCTTATTTCGAACTGGTCACCACTTGCTCCGTTACATGATGATGGAAAAATGCACATTGAAATGGTTTTGTTTCAAGCAATAATAATAATAATAAATAGGTTTGTTTTTATGTCTTAATGAAACTGTATATCCCATTTTTATGGGCTTATTGGCCAAATAGAATGAATGTTTTGCTTCACCAAGAAAATTTGAAAGAGATTTTGGGACTTTTCTTTATTCTTCTTCTGTTTTTTTATTTTATTTTTCTTCCTTCCTCTCCTTTCTCTCTGTATTTGCTTTCTTTCTTTCTTTCTTTCTTTCTTTCTGGTATTTTATTTTTTGCTTTTCTTTTTTATTCTTTTTCTTCCATTTTGTCTTTCTTTTTAACGTTGCTTTTTAGTGAATCTACCTCGAAAGTAAAACGTTTTTATTGTTGGACATGGTTTCCCTATTAATTTCAAAACAAAATAGTTTTCAACCATTTTTCAAAATCATTTATACCTCTTTTGACTAAAAAATAGAAAAAAGTACAGTTAATAGAAAAAACAGAAAAATTCTTTGTAATCGCAAAATTACTACATGAGACACGCATTTGGATTTCCATAAATACACGTGTCCTGAGTATGACACTAAACTGAATCTGATCGTGAAGCTCCATTTCTGGATATCTGGAGATTGTGGAGTGCTTCTTCGTCGGTTCTGACTCGGAATAGTAGTTACTGCTAGAGTCCCATAGTGGTCATGTAGATTTGTTTGAAAATGATTAGTATGTGATAGGAATTCTTGATACCATATAACTGTGAGCAAATTATTTATATTATGAATTCTATCTTGAAGCTATAATTGTTTACTCAGGAATATCCTGATTATTAGTTACTTGAAACTGTATGACAATTTGCAAACAAATAATCATTATTGAATAAAAATTGTTCCTTGAAACCATACACTTACTTGCAAAAAAAAAAAAATGACTGACTTCGGTATCAAATCACCCAACAAGAGTTGACATTTCGTATAATTAACCAACGCTTCAACCAACCAACCAACCAACCAACCAACAAACCTATTTGCGTTGAACATAAATATAATATATACAGTCCTATTTATATATTTGTCAAATAGGTACTATGTTTATATAGCGTATTTCAGGCCATATAACACGCAATTCTAATTTGGTAAGGAATATTTTGGAAAAAAACTAAGAGCCCCACATTTTCCCTGAGATTTCATTATCGTCATCCCCTTGCTTTCTTGCTACTGATACGGCTTCAGTATAAAACTATTCTTTACCTAAACAAATTTACCAAGGGCACTTTTACTAAAAATAGTAAAAGTGACCAGCTCAAGAATACTGCAGTTGTTATTCTTTGAATAAAATCTTTGGTAATTAGTAGTGTTCATAAACTTTACAGTTTGCCACTGAAAATACAAATTCGATCGAAGCTTTTGATGACGTCAAGTGATGTCTGTGTTTAGGAAGAGCCGTTGCACAGGCTAAACCCCTCCGACCTATAGAACAAAAACAACAATAGTTGAAACACTATTTTTTCAGATTTTACATAGGTCTTTGGTTTTAATACGGTATTCAATTGATCATTCATTTATACCCAGTAACCTACGTCCTACTGTACATCTGGAAGCAAATAATGTGAAGGTCAATTTTTAGCAGAGTACAGCTGATTTGAATGAAGTCTTTTCCTTCTGCTAGACGGGTTGCCTAACCAAAACTAAATAAACCAGTATGCCCTACTACTTAATCATAGCTGGGTTGGAGAACAGATGGAATCATGCCTTTTCTTAGAGTTTCTTAACCAAGGCCTAAGAATCCTTAATCGGTGTATGTATGGGGGAAAGAACAGCTTAATTCATATCTTTCCTAAAGGCATTAGCGCGAAGTAAAATGCAAATATCCTCGTGTAGTTTTCGAACTCGGGTCATCGATTCCATTTCAACGACTATAACCCTTATGCTATGCGCACCTTCTCTTGGAAGCAAATAAAGTACCGCCACTTTCTTGTTATTGATACGGCTTCAGCATCAAACTATTCTTTACCTTAACAAATTTACCAAGGGCACTTTTACATAAAAATAGTCAAAGTGTCCAGCCAGTGATATACTTCTGGCTTCTGGTTATCGATTTTCTATTTTCTAATATCATCAGTATCCTAATTTGTAATTATATATATTTCATTCGGGGGTCGTCAGAGAACTAATGTGTCAAACGGGGGATTAGTGTATCAAACAAAGTGTATCAAACAAAGTGCTTGTCTGTTACTAGTAATTTCTAACTCCAGAGGCTACAAAAACGTAACCATCGGTCGCTGGTTGATTTTAGGAGTTTCTTTTTATTTTAGAAAAAAGTCGTATTATATGCCGGAAAATACGGTAATTGTGGGCACTGGCCAGTCTACTTTAAAAACTGGTTTAAAAGGGGGCTAAGTCCAAATACTCGGGAACGGACAATCGAACTTGTTCGAGTAAGTATAAATTGAAATGACTTCCATTAAAAGTTCCAACTTTTTATTTCGTCCACCTGAAAATACACCCACCCATGACCCAATTGACCTGCAGATTTTTCGGTAACATAATCTTCAAATTTTGCTGAGATTAACCCCTTTTTATTAGGGTGGTCCTTTCACCGGAAAAAAAATTAAGCTAAATGTACATGAGCTTTTGTTTATTGCTTACCCCGTTCCACAAAAGGCAAGTTAATGGCCGTCAGATTATATATAAAAAAGGTGTTTGCATATAAGAAAATATATTTATACATTAAATTCATAAGTATCGTATAATGTCTTTTCAAACGTATTTATATAAATAACTGTTTTGCAGGTAGGCGTTCTTGGCGTAGAGATTATCGTCGTTAGGAATGGATTCGGCGACTCGAGTTCAAAACCTGGACGAAGCTGTTTGCATTTCATAGTGTCCTGATACCTCATTCGGAAAGTATTTCAACTATTCTTCCTCCAGCTATGGGTAAATAGTATGTATGTATGTATGTATGTATGTCTTGGCTCTTTAACCTTGTTAAGGCAATTGGTCTTGGAGAAAAAGTCTGAATTTACCGTAGTTGAGGGGTTGGGTAGATACATTAGTGAATGCATATTGACATTTACAGACAGGATTTTGTTGTAAAGGCTTCATTGACGTTATATTAAACACAGATTGTGTTTAAAACGGAGATTTTTACTGTTATTTTTAAGATATTTTACAGGTAATCAAAACATCAAGGAATCTACTCTTATAATTTTCTATTTCTCTCTCGCTTATTTCACATTCTCTCTTTCTTATATATTTCTCTCTCTTTTATTTTACATCCTCTCTTTCTCTCTCTCTTTCTCTCTCTCTTATTTCACATCCTCACTTTCTCATCTATACGTATTTATGTTTGTTGCTTGATATAAATGCATCCGTTGTAAAACGGTGAAAAGAATGCTACTCTCGCAAGCTATAGACATCAATCTGTATGTACATATCTTAATTTTATGTCTGTGGATGTAGATATTTGATACGAGTCGGAATATTATGCAGCTTCAACCTTGCAATTATCAGCTTTAAACAATTTGTATTCAAAATTCTGATTTCTACTTAAACTCGAACATCAATCAAGAATACTAATGGTAACTATATATTTATCTCCGTTGGGAGGCCAACTATTAAGTAAGGTCTAACTTGTTAAGCTATTTCTTCCTTATAAAATCCTCGATTTTTTCCAGTTCCACAGCATTATGAGGTCAAAATTAATAGATCCCGAAAACAACTTAGATACGACAAAATTCTTAATTTAAGAATGAAAATGTATGCATAAAAACAGGTTTATCATGGTCTTTGCATAAAAATAATAACCTATTTCAGCGTATATTTAGGTAGGAGATTTTCTTTTCTCTATAGAAATAAGTGTGTGTGTATGCGTGTGAGTATATGTATGTTTGTGTGCTGGCGCACACATGCATACAAGTGTATTGATTTGGTTATGGTGATAGTGAAAACACTTTTTTCTTGAGACCAGTATAATTATCAGAAAGTATAATCAGCCTCTTCCTCCAGGAAAAAAATTCCAACTGCAAATTCTTACATAAATATTTCTAATCAACAACTAAAATATTTATTTTGACGGTCGTGCGCTGCGAGCCATGTAGCGCCAGCCATCTAACGTACAATTTGAGACACCATCTTCCACTTGAAAAACTCGAATCTGAAAAAGCAAATCCGCCTTCTAACGTAAGAGTTAGATGTGATCTTATCCCTTTTTCCTAACGCGTGCACACGCACACACACACACACACACACACACACACACACACACACACACACACACACACACATGAACTATTTTATTCGAATTAAAAAAAAATTATTCTCAGAATGCTGATTTTATTTTTTATTGGCGAGATGACTAAGAATTTTTTCATCCTGAAAGAAAAAAGGAATGTAATCATTTATTTATTTAGATATGAAGTTATCTATTTGTTTATTTAAAAATAATAAATGGAAATAAATTTTGATGCTTTCTAAATATTACAAGCCAAGGGATTATTGTTTTGAGAAAATAATTTGATTGATTTTATGCTAGGATTAAAAGACAAACTTTTATATGTGATACACCTCTTCGGCCACCCCGTACTTATCAACTTCTTAAAACCAATACTATTCTTGGTCAGTGATTCATCTAGTGGGTTCCGCCAGGGTATTTCACATTTCTTTACGGCCACAAAAAATACAACCGAGTGAATGGGAGAAGAACAAACGAACAAACACGGACTTGGGTCAACTCCAAGCGCAAGAAAGGGAAAGTCTATGTGTGACACTTTGCATTCTTCGTGAATTTGTTGACTAAGGCTGGCTTGTATTTTGCGCGAAACTCCACAAAAAGGCACCAACAATGCTGTCATCTTCTCGCGTTGCTTAACCGGCCGCTGTGTAGCTCATCAGGTCTTAGCAGTCGCCTTTCTGACTTCTGTTGACTCTGTCATTCTCTGGATAGCCAACTCAAAGCCGATCATTTTCCTTTGCCCTCCGTTGTCGACTGCCACTCCCCGTCTTTCTTCGTCAACTGGCCCTGTCTTCTGTCGGACCTTCCTTTCCTCCTCCACTTCTGGTCTCGCCGGAGATCTCGAGTTCAAGTCCTTTGTTTGGGTTTCGCGCCAAAATAGACAAAGAGATTGTCTGCCTGGCGCACCACCCACATAGTGTCACATATGTAACCAAAGTGAACTAATTTCTTTGAGCGTTGGAGAAGAGATAAAAACTGTTATGCGACACATTCTTTAAAAAACAAATTTTACATAGCAAGAAATGGATTAATATAAAACCTTTTTTTTTCGTTACATATGTGGACATAAATTGGGAGGATACCAAGAAGAGACACCAAGACTCAAGCTTTTGTTGTTTACTTATTTTTAATGTTCATATCTTCCCTTTCAAGAAAAACTTGACTGAAAACCACTTCTGAAACGTCCGATTGGTGCCAATATCTTCACTTACCGAAAAACAAAATGTTTTATTCTTACGAACTTAAATTTAAAATGCATCAAGCGATCAAGCAATATATATATATATATATATATATATAATATATATATATATATATATATATATATATTAGGGTAGGTCGATTTTGGAACTGTAAAAAGAATAATGCGGCGAAAGTTGCAAAATAACATCAGAAATTACCCCACGAAATATTTTTTTCCAAAATTTTGTATTTTTTTGCGAAATCGCATTTAAAGACATAATATTTTTAGTCGTGATATCGGTGACGCTGGAAACCTGTATCCATAAAATTAAAACTGAGAATAAAGGAAAATTAAATAATAAAATTTATTAAATAATTGATATTTTTAAGTTTATTATCCATTTTCATATTATGTTTAATTAAATGACCAAAAACAAAAATAAAATACATTAAAATATATAGTTTAAAATACAAATAACGACTTACTAAACCTCGTTTTATTTACTGGATATTTTTTCGGCTTTTACCGATGGTAATGATCTCTCCGGAGTACTTCGGTTTGTTTATGTTTTTTACCCTTATAATTAACGCAAATACATATATTTCGCAAAGTAGACATACTATTAAAATATTTAAACATTTTATAATTATTGTAATTTATTTATATTTCAAAATTTAGTGTTTTTTTTAAAGCGAAAAATCGATTTTTACGAGTTAATTTTGGGACTGAACAGTACAATACTGTTGTTTGGTAAGTAAACATTATAACTGTTTTTAATGAATTTCAAAATTTATTTACAATTTTTAAAAAACATCTTCGTGTATTTTCAGACAATATATATATATATATATATATATATATATATATATATATATATATATATATATATATATATATATATATATTCTTTTTACAGATATTTTGATTAAAAAATGGCAGGAAAAAAACACTGGAGTTTCCACTCGAAGTAAAGGTGCAATTAAATTTTTAGGTTTACCATCACCATTGGATAAAACTGAGCCACGAACTTGTCGACAAATAATTCAATACAGCAATTTTTTAATGAACACTTATCCCCATATTTCTTGTTTAGGTATTTCTAAATTAATAGCAAAGGACGTGATAGATATTTGGAAGGCTGTCAACCCTCGTTTGCCTTTATTAAAGGAAATTAGTGTTGTCAACAAGGTGAAAATTCTATGCTTTCAGAAGGCAAAGCCAATAAGTAGGAAACATCTACCTGCTGCCCAAATAAAATTCTGTAAGGAAAAAGTTGGATACATTTTTTGATATATCATCATGTTCGTGCAACCTGCCAATTTTAAGTTGTGACAATATTAACGTCAAATGCACCAAAGAAAATTGCCAGACTAAGCACATCATCTGCACTTGTCCTCTGACAAAAAAGCCAACAAAAAAGTATGAAGATATCCCCACGAATAGCTTCAACATTATATGTTCAGGGTGATTCTTCCCATTCTAACTCATCTTCTCTAAGTGATGAAACAGAGGATTATAAACAGCTAGATATTCCTCTCCAAGTGCCTTATAACCTCACAAAAATTCCAAGGTATGCTCTTGAGTTAGTTAGGGGTGATATATTTTCTAATCTTGGAGCCAGCCTTGCCCATGCCTTGCTCTTGGATTTGAGGGCTATTGGCCTTTTTATCCCTAATATAGATATAAAGAATATCTATATGGGTAAATGTAAAATAGAGCAAAGGCTAAAGTGAAAACAAATGCCTATGAAAAGCATAATGAAAATGTGGAGAATCTTCTTTGTATAGGAGTAGATGGGAGGACAGACAAAGACACACTACACTACAAGGAATCAGTGGAGGAAAATGGAAGTAAAATTCTGAAAAAAGCCAAAGGACCTGAATGCCACTTGACAATCGCAGAGGAGACACCAAATGAGAGTATATATTTGACTCACAGGGTTCTTCCTGATATTGGTGCAACTGGTACACTATTAAGGCTGTCCTTGTTGACAACACGAATGCAAATACAGGCTGTGAAGGTGGACTTGTTACACTTTTAGAAAAAAAAATCTTCACACAATTGGTTGCTCCTTACATCAAAATGAACTTCCATTTAGAGCTCTATTCAAACATTTACATGGCACCACAAAAAGCCACACTACATTACAAAATTTTACAAAATGTTATGCTGTATTTTGTTTGTGAAATAATGCTTAAACTATGCGTTTTAAATGTAAAGACACGCTTACTCTACTATAAAGTCAAATTGATGTTAGTCTTTCCAAATGTCAGCGAACAAGGCAGAATGTTTTTGAGTCTCCTCTATAATATAATTTAAAAATTCGTAAAGAAAGCCCTAACAGTAGCTTAGAAGAAAAGGAAAAAGCCTAAAACACCTAATGCTACCACAGCCCCCCGCCAAGAGAAAAAAATTTTTTTTTATAATTCCTGAAGCCTACTAGGTTCCCAACTGTAGTAAAAAAAAAAAAAAAAAAAAATAGCCTAGGAAAAGTCCCAATACAGCAAAAAAAAAAAAAGCAAAAGTCAGTACCAGTGAAAGTCAGACGAAAGTACCTTAATCTTGGACTTTAACTAAGTTAAAACTTAAGAAAACTTAAACCAAAATTACCCCCCCCCCTTTTTTTTTTTGGTACACATGGGAAGCAGCATGATGTACGTAAAGGTATTTGAATAAACCCATGGACGACCAAACTCAATACCTAAACGGGTCCTGGACGTTAGTTTGACGACTTTACGCTCAGGATCGTTAGTTCGATCGGGGAACTACTGCTGCTCCTCTATAAGAGTGGCTTCTATAGAAGAGAATAAAACAGACATCGAAAGATAACCATGACCCACACTCAAACCACATACACAAACCGCATCGCTCTTCGCGCGGGTAAAAAAGGGGCGCGTCCTGCTGAGGTTGGAGCCCTGGCCTCAGTGTTCGAAAAATCAGCTACAGAGCTCAAACAATCAAAACTACTAAAATGCAAGCAAACACTACAAATAGCCACATTTAACGTAAGATCCTTAAATAGAATAGGACAACTCCCAGAGCTAATCGCATCGGCCGAAGAACATAAGATAGACATAATATGCATACAAGAACACAGATACACACACACCGAAGATATCAAATATCACGAAACTGGCAATGGCTGGTCGCTCGCCACTGTATCCGCATGGAAAAACTCTGTCAACGCCGCAGTAGGAGGGGTAGGATTACTTATAGGACCTAGAGCATTAAAAACGCTTAATAGCGTTGAGAAAATACAACCTAGAATGATGGCAGCTACATTTAACGGAAACCCCAGAGCAACAATCATCTCATGCTACAGCCCCACCAATGTTAGTGAAGAAACTGAACTAGTCACCTTCTACGATGAGTTATCCTCATTAGTGCGTAGCATCCCGAAACACAACATGTTAGTCATTGGCGGAGACATGAATGCCCAAATCGGGAAAAACGGAAACAACAAATACAGCCTCCACAACACGTCAAATAGGAATGGGCAACATCTAACAGATTTCATGATAGAAAATAGATTAGCATGCCTCAATACAAACTACCAAAAAAGAGAGGGCAAACTATGGACATACACGTACGCAAACAATACTAAAGCTCAGATAGACTACGTCCTTATAAACAAGAAATGGAAAAATAGTGCATTGAATTGCGAGGCATACTCCTCTTTTGAGGGTGTGTCCACCGATCACCGAATAGTCACGGCGAAAATACGGTTAAGCCTACGAAAAAACGCCAAACGAACAGCGACCACCAAACACTATGACTGGGCCCTATTAAACAACAAAGATATAAGAGATAAATACGTATTAGAATTAAGAAAAAGATTAGAAACACTACAAGAAAAGACGGAAAAAAGTACACCAAACGACGAATATGAAAATTTCGTCAATGCACACCTCGAGGCAGCAGCAAAATACATTCCAACAAAAATTAAAACTAAATATAGAGTCCCATGGGAAACTTTAGCGGTGAGAGAAAAACGTGCACTAGTGAAAACAGCCTCCAAAAACTATCGAAAAGACCCAACAAACACAAATGCCTTAAAACTAAAAACGGCACAATATCAATTAGCAGGCATATATATAAAGGAACAGACAGAATACATTCAAAATCAGATAGATAAGATTAGAGACTCGGTGGAAGATAGACAATCTAGAATAGCCTGGCAAACAATAAACGAAGTGAGCAGAAGAAAGAACACAGCCAAAGCAAAACTGAAAGCAGCAAACCAACAAGAAAGAATAAAACTGTGGAAACAGCACTTCGAAAACTTACTTGGAAACCCACCAAAAATAACGCATGAACCAATCACCAGAATAATTAGCAAACAATTAGACATTAAACTAGGACCGTTCACACAAGAAGAACTCGACTCGGTTCTCAGAAAAATTAAAAATAGGAAAGCTGCAGGGCTGGACGAAATTCCCCCGGAAGTATGGAAGACCAGACAATTCGACGACATACTGCTCCGCCACTGCAACGCAGTATACAATCAAAATCCGATAGATAGATGGATGAAGGGATGCATACTCCCCTTCCCTAAAAAGGGGGACCTCGGATTAGCCAAAAACTACCGAGGCATAACACTTACATCCATAGCTGCCAAAATCTACAATGCCCTACTACGAAACCGAATAGAACCCAAAATCGACAACATACTTAGAAAAAACCAAAATGGCTTCCGAAGAAATAGATCCACGACCTCACAAATATTAACCATCCGCAGAATCCTTGAAGGTGTACGGGCAAAGAACCTACAAGCGACATTAATATTTGTCGACATTACCAAGGCTTTCGACTCCATTCACAGAGGAAAGATGGAACAAATCCTACTAGCGTACGGCATACCTAAAGAAACCGTAGCGGCAATAACGATTCTCTATAGAAACACTAAAGTAAAAGTACGATCACCGGATGGAGACACAGAATACTTTGACATTGTAGCAGGAGTACTACAAGGGGACACGCTGGTCCCGTACCTCTTTATCATTTGTCTAGACTACGTACTTAGAACATCGATTGACAAAATCAAAGAGAATGGCTTCGAACTGACGAAGAAAAGAAGCAGAAGGTACCCCGCAACAACAATTACCGACGCTGACTACGCCGATGACATAGCGATACTGGCAAATACACCTAACCAAGCTGAAATACTTCTGCATAGTTTGGAACGAGCAGCAGCAAGCATAGGCCTCTATGTTAATGCACACAAAACGGAATATATGTGCTATAACCAAACGGGGGACATCTATACTCTAGAAGGAACCCCACTTAAACTAGTAGACAAATTCACGTACCTAGGAAGCAGCGTCGAATCAACCGAAAAGGACATCGAAACGATGTTAACGAAAGCATGGGCAGCTATCAATAGGCTATCGATTATATGGAAATCAGACCTAACCGATAAAATGAAACGCAGTTTCTTCCAGGCAGCGGTCACATCGATACTGCTATATGGATGCACTACATGGACGCTAACAAAACGGCTGGAGAAGAAGCTAGATGGCAATTACACAAGAATGCTGCGTGCAATCCTGAACAAGTCCTGGCAGCAACACCCCACAAGACACCAACTGTACGGCCACCTGTCCCCTATCACGAAAACTATTCAAGTTAGACGAACCAGACATGCAGGACACTGCTGGAGAAGCAGAGATGAACTCATAAGAGATGTACTCTTATGGATCCCCACACATGGCCCCGCAAAAGCAGGACGACCAGCTCGAACGTACATTCAGCAGCTATATGAGGATACAGGATGTTGTCCTGAAGACCTACCTCGGGCGATGAACGATAGGGAGGAGTGGCAAGAGAGGGTCAGGGATATCCGTGCTACCAGCGCGATATGATGATGATGATGATGATGACATTCAATGGTCCATTGGGTAAATTATGTGCAAATGATTGCCATAATTTACCCCCAAAATCTTTTTCAGTAGTTGAGAATCCCCTGGAGTTTCATTTTGGAATGAAAGATATGGATAGCCTTAGTAGTGACCAAAGACTACTCTATGAATATACAGTTGGTATTTCTAGAGGAAGGTGGACCCTAGATTTGCATCGTGGAAAATTGGTCCATTAAACCCGGCAAGGTGGTTAACTTTGGCCATCAGGCTCATGTGCCTATGGACTCGTGGGGCATATCCACTGAATCTTTCGACCAAACTATATAGTTTGATAAATTTTATTGTGAATGTTTATGCTATTTGCTGGTTTGATATAAAAAAAAGTAACAAGTTCCATCACCAGCAAATTTATACAATATGATTGTATTTTTACAATATGATTGACAGGATACGAAAGAAACCAATCGATTTTCAAAGGATTACATTAAAAAACCTCTAGTATAATGCCTTGGCATTACTTCTGGAGAATGTTCTATTTTCAATGGTGAAATTTGATGAACCTGAAGTGAGAGAAGAGGATATAAAAAGAATTTTGGCCATTTGGTACGTTAATATTTATTCATACAAAACTGGTTGAAGTACTTGTGCCAATTTATTGAAACATTTTAAAGATTACATCTGATTTCACCAAATATTATTAAAGCAGAACAAATTGCATTTAAAAATTAAATTCAAATTATTTTTTATATTCTTTCAGAAGAGGGAAGCCAGTCAAGAAAAGATTTTAAAAGATCCGAATGATCAACTTTAAAGCTGTGCACTGGACTGATTTAATTGATTTGTCAGTAAATGGAGTCTGTGAGCCACCACTCACACTAGACTTTTCTGACAATAAATTACAGAATTCATTGTTAACTGGTGAAAAGATTAACTTGCCAGATTTCCCTTCACATTCCCAAGGTGTGGAACGGGCAGTTAAGTTAGTAACGGAGGCTTCTCAATCCGTGTATGGCTTTGAAGCAAGGCACCAGCACATACTTGCAAAAGTTTTGTGCCAACAATTGAGACCAGCGTTTTCATCTAAGGGCTCATCTATGGAAGTATTTGATTCCATATATTAAAAATTATTAAACAATTATTTGTTTTTCCATATTTGTTTATTTGTTGTATTTCAATTCATATCAGGAAAAATTTATTTTTCAATATATTCGAATATTACTGCTGGAATTTTAGATTCGACACAGGTAAAGCAGGGTGGGGTAGGGGTTCAATTTTCAATTTGAAGTTTTTTTATAATTTATTTATTATATTTCCATTAAATAAAATAAGATTACCTAATTTAGATACTGAAATTGTTTGGTTTTTACATCAATATTTAGGCCAAATCTGGCAAAATCGAAGACTTTTCAGTACGTGTTTATTCAAAATATTTCATTCCAAATTAGCAAAAAACCGTTGAAGATTCAGATCTAATTTTTGGTATGAGTATTTAATAGGTATATACGCAACTTTCAGTGCATTATTCTTTTTGATATTTAAAAAGAAGTGAAAAATCAACCTACCCTAATATATATATATATATATATATCAACACATACTAGTCATTTAGAAATTCAGTTAACATTTTACTTGATTAAAACTAAAGGGTTATACATTTTATTTTAGTGTATTTTCTGATTTCAAGTGATTTCTTTTTTATTTCTAATTACTTCCGTGAATAATGATTCAATGTTATATTTTTGTACTTCTATCTTTCAACCGCATCGCTCGTTCGCTTGCAATAAATATCAATGTCTATTTCCGTAAAATATCTGCGGCGAATTTCTATCCCCTTTCAGTGTGAAACATTTTTCTGCATCTTTGGAGATTGGTGTTATTTAATTTTGTGAAAGGTGATACTTTCATGCTTAGTTATTGTTGAACCAAACAGCGACCAAAATACAACCAAATTTCATGAAAAAAGAAAAGAATTTGTTTTACCAAATGAATATCTGTCAGAATTTAAGTCGTCATATATATCAAGTCGTATATTTTTTAACGAAAACATATAATCTGCGTTTGACAAATAGGTACCTTTCGTTATTTTGTAGGTCTCTTAAAAATTGGAGAGACGAATAGATTGGTTTGATTTGGTTTCTTTGTTTAATGGCATATCAACCTTGGTGGGCAATTTAATGCCAAAGCCACCCTTAAAGAAGAACAGCATTACTTAACTCAAAACTGGAGGATAAGGGGTACATATCTTTTTCAAGGGTACTAATCCAAAAATGAACATAATAACGGGACTGGAGTTTGAACTCGCTTAATTCGAGGCCGTAGTCCACACTTTAGCCATTATATCACGGGGACTCCTCCAACGAAGAGGTTTCTCTAGATCATCGGGATAACTGACAGGTACATTTTTACAGTTTACTTCTCACGTTTATTAATAGTATATATTATCTAGACCAGTCGCCCATGAGACATTCCGAACTGTTTTTCATGGAAAGGCGCAAAATCCATGCATAAACGGTAGGAAAATACCGAAACTTCTCGAAACATTAAACCTAAAAACAAACAAAGGCTCTATAGAAATGTGACTGTGTTTAAACTCAAAATGCAACTTTCTCCTCGTCAGCATCAATCGAAAATAACCTTCAATTCAACTTATCTTGTCTTCATCACCACTAGGAGTTAGAGGTGGTGCTGGTGGAGGTTCATTGCGTAACACTTGAAAGATGTATTGACTTTCATTTTTATTGGCAAAATGATAAATGAATATATTTCCATTCACTTCAAACAAATTCAACTCATCAGCTTCAGTTAGACGGATGGTCTTGACCCCCGATGTACTCGATTGACCATCTATCAGTTTTAATTTGAAATTTTTATATTTTTGCGTGTTAGTTTTGGTTGACTGATTCGATGAATGTTTGTTTTTTCATTAAAAGTCCATTCTCCATCTGTTACATACTGAGTTCATATTCATTTTTCTAATTTACTTCTATCTCGAGCGCCAAATGTTCTCCTTCTTAGCTCTTCCGTAATCGTGTCGCTTGTGTCTCTTCTTGTTGCCATCTTTGTTCTTATCGTATGTTTGTTCGTGTCCTGTTTTTCTTCGTCGTAATGATGAATAGCGATTCGACAATATATTTTATGTGGACATAATTACTTTGATTACTTGACGACAATCTTCATCTTTTCATCACCCGTCCGACTAAACGAGCAGTCAGAAGTGCAGAGATGGAATTCTCGACCGATCGCATCTAACTGACTTTATATTATTTTTAAATTTCTAGAGTCATGAGATACGTGACTTCCGTTCAATGAAAGCCACGTTCTCAAACGGCCTTGGGGTCATCACACGTCAATCAATCTAGATGACCTAACGATGACGGTAAGAAACTCTTCAAGCTATGTTACATGCCAATAATAGATTTCGCCAGTCAATTATTTAACATGCCGTTAACGTTCCATTCCTTTACTGTATATCTAAATTGATTGTAACCTGATTACTTTTATGTGAATTGTTGAATAACCTATGGATTTTTGCAGATAGATTTTTATATGAATTTTCTGATATTTGTAAGTTGTAGGATGACGGTCCTTGCTCGTAGAGGGACTTTTTGACAGCAACTGGAGAATGATAAAGTTAGTTGTCATAGCAACTCCTCCCGACATTTGGTGGTTTGGTGGAAAAGAGACTCTACAATTGTACCTTTTTTAAGGCACAATTGTAGAGTCTCTTTTCCACCAAACCTGCTTAAGAGTAAGACGCGTATCCACCTATTTGTTGAACAGCATTTTCGCAAGGTAACGTATGAGCATTTGAAGGAAACTATAACTACTTTTTAGTATACAAGCATAATCTTCATATACATATATATTTAATTTTTGCATCCCTCTTTTTTTGTCTGGTTGTCGCTTCAATAAAAATTTGGTGAGTCATACGAATTTACTTTATATTCATTCTTGAGGGGAAATACATTTCTGATTCTGCATTTCTCCAACAATATTACCCGCTATAAAATATTTTAAGATAAAAAAATTCAAGTAAAGAAGCTTCAGTAAAGAACCCTTATAACTTCATATTTTAAAAAGTGAAAAGTTAACGCTTTCATCAGCCATTTGAAAATTTTTTTGCCTTCTATTTTTATTGTAAGGGGAGATGTTTCCCAACAATAAAGTTTAACACGTCTAACGAAAGACATAAAAGATACAGACAAGACGAGGTTAGCGGTTGTATTTAGTCTTGCAAAAGTTGGTCGACGCCGCCTGACATAGGTCCCAGGGAAGCCCGGTGTTCGTATCATGACACTCATTGGGCCCCGGGGGCCGTCCCCCAGGTTCTCACCTGTTTCGGCAGGTTTAGGAGCCTCTTTCTAGAGGAATGCCGACGGGGCTCAAGGCATTTTTGGAGTCGCCGGGTGTGTGTGGTCTATGGCTCTGCGCCTGGCTCACATGTTAAAAAGGCCTTGTACCGTAATCTGGTATTGTGGGATAAATAATTAGTAGCTACTTTTGTTTAGAGTATTCATTACTGTTGTTGAAGAACTGAGCGTTTGAGTCTCTCTATTTTCTTTCCCAGTACCAAAAAGTAATAAACCTATTTGCTAATATTTTTTGGATTCAATGTTGTTTATTGATAAACTCAACCATAATACATTAATGGCTTCAAAGTCGTATATCGGCAAATTTTTCAACTATTTCTGTTTAGCATTCTTTGTCGTATTGTAAACGTTTTATATATCAATGTAATTGTCTAATGATAATAAAGTGTGCGTAAATGTTTTAATTGTTTCAAGTACAGCTGCTGGTCGTCGATTTCATGGTTTGCTGGTTGTAAAATATGTCGAAGAATTCGACCACAAATATTTGCATATTGCTTTTTAACATGAGACGATAAAATGGCTTGGAACTATACTATCTCTTATTTCATCCTGAATTTGCAACCCCACACCCCCATCCTGCCTCTCCAAGATAAAATGGAAATTAGAAATTAATCGAATGAAGAATGGCAACCAACAGACTGTAATCGTAATATTATTTGATAACAAACAAATGTATTTCAATTTTCAGCTTTTTAATATTGGATGATAGACAATTACTGCTGACAAATTTCCGGTTCGCTTTCAAATTGCTGGGATCGTTAGAGTCATTAACACAAATTCAAAGAAAGTATAACGTAAAATAAATATTTATTTGTATCAAGACAAATTTATATCTCGAAACAAAATTGTAGGGCGGATTAGGTTCTTTATCCTAATCCTATTTTTTTCTATTTTATTATCTATATTATCTTGTTTAGATAGTCTTTTGATACTATTGTGTACACACATCCAGGTACATATATACATATACGTTACGCCTATGCTACACACCCATACAGATATGCACGCACTCACATTCATATACATGCATTTACTTATATATACATACATATACACTACACCTGTACACATACATACACATATAGATATACTCGCACTTACATATATATATGCATTACTGCACTTAATTATGGGCAAAAAAGGACAGAAGAGCTCAAAGTGTCAAAATACGACGTATAATGTTAAGGAAATGTTTATTTTGATTAAAGAGAATTATGGACATTATTTTAATTCTCAAACACAGCGAAAGTGAATGATTTAAAAAAAATAAGTCAGCTACAAACGAGTCGTTTTTAGATGAGACAAAGTTGAATTAGGTCGATTATTATAGAAAGCAAGAAGGAAAATATAAATATGCCACAAAAAGTAGTCTAACATGATTTAAACACGATGTTATAATTTATATATGTTACAATTGATATATGTTTCAATTTATATATGTATCTATGTATGCGACTTAGTAAACTGTAATATGATATGCCGTCCGTCAATTAATTTCTCTTTATTCCGTTTGCTTACTGTCCATTATATTTAGACAAATTGTTATATATATATATATATGTATATATATGATTTATTTGACTAGTGCTGTGAACAGAGTTGGCTGTATTTGTTTTGATGAATTGGATCAAAGAAAAATGTTGGGAGGTTATCATTAAGATGGAAAAATGAAAACTATGAGGAAAGTACTCTATTCAATAAATATGTAAGATTTTAGGTCTTAAATTGCAACGACCAACATACGAAAAGTTAACAAAATTATCCGAATGATAGTCGCTATATAAAATACAATTCCTCCCAAATTACCTAGCAGACTTTATCTCTAGCCCAAGAAATTATCTTGCAGTAACTGTCAGGCTTAGCGAAGGGAGAGAGAAACGTATTAGAAATAAAGGAGATAAAAGAGAGGATGGAAAAGCTAACTTTTGTTACCTGAAAGAGAAGTGCGTCTATATTTCTTAAAACCCAAGCAATTTTTTTCAAGAGAAATAAATTTTACAAAATTCGGCTTTGCAATTCCCTATGCTAGTAGAAAACATTAAATTTTTGGTAACAAAATGACATACAGTCAAGTGACGACGATATCATAACCAAAAGAAGAAGCGATGCCGTCAACAACCTACTGTCAGTTTAACCTGTTGCGGAGCCGATAAGCGCGTCGACTCCGCAAATTATTCAGGGGGTTTATACGTGCGAGTGTGTAGTGACAGCCAGAGACAATGAAGGGAGACAGAAGGCGAGATAACAGATACAACAAAAGTGACGTTTTTATTGCTGGAATTACAAACGTGTATGTAAATGTCCGAGGCGGTTGTATGTGGCCTTCAGCTAGATGGGTTATGTCGTTAGCTGGTATGGTCGAGTTGTAGATGTGCGCAGCAGGACGTTTGACGAGGGTAGCCGGCGTAGGTCGAGTCGTGGAGATACAGCTGGATGTTTGATGCTGGTAAGCTGAGATCGGTCGGGTCGTTGGATGCAGCTGGATGGTCGTAGCGGGCAGCTGAGATCGGTCTGGTCGTTGGATGCAGCTGGATGGTCGTTGCGGGCAGCTGAGGTCGGTCGGTCGTTGGTAAATCGATGTCCCGGTTTTGACATTTCGTTGGTATGGTCGAGTCGTGGTTGCTAGCCCGTAACAGCCAGTCGTTACGTGGGCTAGTTGTTGCAATGCTAGGGCAGTCCGTAACAGTGAGTCGTTACGTGGACTGAGTGCTGCATTGTAGGAGCGTCGTGGTCGGTAGATCGATATCCCGGTTTTGACAGTACGTTGGGTTAACCGGGGGTGTGTCGGTCTGTTTGCTAGCGAGTCTTTACGTGGGCCAGATGCTGCAATGCTAGTGTAGTCCGTAACAAACTTTCGTTAATGATAAAATACCATTCTTTGATATTTTGTTTTTATTAAGTTCTTTTTGAAGCCAACTTTTAGGGTTTGTTCTTTTTCTCGGCGTCTCCTTCTCATGTAGAATCTACCTGGACAACCGTGTTCTTCTAGTTTCCTGTATAGACTTGTTGAAAATGAGGTGAACTTCGACTAGACCACCGCTTCTTCCTCCTTGAGATAAATATCTTTTTGTTTCAACTCAATTTTTCTTTTGTTGAGCCTCCGGAGGCATTTACTGAATCTATTGATCCGAGCTACCGCTTCTATTGGATCGGCAAAAAAGTCCAATAATTCCGCCTCTAGACATAATTCCTTTCTTTTGAAGGAGATAGCATACTAAACCACAATTAGCCTTCTGCTTATTGTTCCAAAAAGTAAAAAAAAAAAAAAAAAACTCTAAGGAAAAAAGGCTTAGCCCAAGAGACAAATAGGTCTATTTGCTCAAGTCACCTTGCTTAAGAAAAAATTGCCTCAAGTCGAAGGCGAATAAACAAGAGCTCACAAAGCAAAAAGCGCGTGTCAGGCGGAGCCTTTTGCACAAGTCTGAAACCCCCCACCGGGATATTTCCTTTGGCGGGTCTCACTTAAATAACAGCAAGGGCGGGGGATAACGGGGCACAACTTCAAAACAGCCAATCATATTCGTGCAGACATTAACTGCCGAATTTATAAATTCCAACAATACTTTGTTTTCGATTGATACTTGATTGATATTTGGATTTATGATCCTTTTTATTTGGAAAATATTAAATGTAGAAATAAACATCTCAAAATCTACAAAATGAAAAGACGTAGAAAATATGAATTTAGTCTATGAATGTAAGCTTTATAATAGATGTTTTAAAAGCATATATCTTATCATTTCAAGGAATGTCGTTCGTAGGTCTGAGTTCTTGCATCTTTTACCAGAAGTACAAAATTGAATTTAAATGCCTGAAATGCTCATTTCTTTGCGAGAAAGAATGGTGAAACATTTGAATCGGAAGGTCTGAATAGGAAGGTCCTACCTACTCTTAAAATTCCGACCTTTGATCAATCACTGAACACTCAGTGTTGGTGGGAAATACGAAATGATCACATTTACCGAATCGGTTTTATCTTCTCTTTTTTCATCCTCCCCTTTCCCTATCTATCTATGAAAGTAAATACTGGAAAGGAATCCGACAGTATGGAGAAAAAATGAAAAACAAACTAATCAAAAGTGACGAATTTATTGTGAAGGAAAGTCGACGCTAATTAAATGATTGAACGGTTGTATGATTTTTCTTTATATTTACTCTCGTCCCCCGGTTTATTTATACTCCCGTCCCCTGGTTTATTTATACTCGCCCCTGGTTTTCGAATTTTTTTTACACATCCATCGTTGTTCTATCAACACTTTGTATAATAGGATTTACACTCCCACATTTTTAAATGGCCGTCGATGATCACGTGGTGCAAAAAATTCTAGAAAATAAGATCTATGATTCACTTGTTCCTGAAACAAAATAATCATTATACATTTGGAAAGGTCTCTTCGCCCTACTTACTTAGGACCTTTTCAAGGAGTTGACAGGAAAGACAAATGTTTTACAGTTGTGATAAAAGACAAACAAGACACCGTCTCCATTGACTGACTAAAACCGGTGTACTTGGATTTACCTATACGATAGAATATTCTATACCCTTACCGAATACCAAAGTGAACGAATCGGACAGACACGTACACTGGCCGACCCATTTTAAAATATATGTTAAATATTGAAAAATGTTTTCAATACTTATCAATCTGCGGGGCGGGTATATAGGATTTACTCTTCAATATCTTTTGAATAGCCGTGGATAACTGCGTTGTAAAAAATTCGAAAATAGGATCCATGAATCCCATGTTCTAAAAACAAAAGGAAGTGGACGTCGGTAAATTAATTTGTTTCGGGAACCTATTGGTCAGAGAAATCACGTGCTTTGTGCCTCCAACTTCATCCGAGCCTTTGATTTTGCTCTGCACAAAGTAAGTCTTGCGTTTTGGAGCCGGTCATGTGACATGGTTTCTATATAGTCAATGACTTATAGAACTCGCCCTCTTTCTTTTCCTGTTCTGCCTTTCGGCAGAACGTGTTCCAGTCTCACGCGCATGCACGGCCTCAGACACCTCATCACATCCCGCTAGAGACAAACGACCTATGTGAGAGATAACACAGCCCTCAAAAATACATTGACATTCTTCTGTGTATTGGTACTTCGCGTGAAATACAAAGTCAGCCTATATATATAGTCTATATATATAGCCTATATATATAGTCGTACCTTTAAAACACCTTTTAATATTTTAGTTTCTCTCGTGCATCTAGTTAATAACACGTAAACGTAAGTAAGGATTATGACATTCTTACCCTTCGTTTCAAACAAAATACTCATTCGCCACCATATTCGTGTTAGTTACACACACACACACACACACACACACACACACACACACACACACATACTCTCTCTCTCTCTTACACACACACACACACACACACACGCACAGAAGAATATTTAACAAATTATATTCGAACGGTTTTTGTAATGTTTCCTTTTTTTGCTTGTTGATATACAAATTTGTTCTATTTATATCACCTTGTTGTGAATATTCTTCGCCTACGTCGTTTATATTGTTTGCATTTTAACAACAGACCACCATAGTATCACCATTCTAATGTCCTGATGAAGGTTCATTGAAACGAAACGTTTACCGTCGACTTTCCTCCACAATAAATTCTTCACTTTTGATTACTTTGTTTTTCAATTTCTATCTATCTATCTGATTTACTAATACATTCTAAACTACCTCACAAGCAAAAACAATAAATAAACAAACGAATAAAAAACATAAACATACATTTCAAAAGCCGGATGTTGTCCAGACGATTGCCGAAACTAAAATGAATAAAACATGTCGCTGCGCAGGTAGGCTCCGCGCATTCATCCGGTTGATGAATATTGATAATGTTTATATTTACAATTTAAAAGATCTTTTTCTATTTTTTTTTTCACGCAATCAGCAACCTTCCTCATCAATGCTTTTTGGAGACGATTCGACCCAAACGTGACTATAAAATGGTCAATGAAAGTTCAAAAGTCAGTCGGCTCCGTGACCTCGAGAGAAGAACATCAACCGCGACGCCTGCAGCATTCAACATCACACAACTCAAACTTTTTACTACGGTCCTGTAATGGAAGCCGCATGACCCGAGAATCACCACCCCCACTGACATTCCACCTTTTCAACGCCGACGTTTCCCGTTCCCTATCGACATAAACTATGGTTGACGGCATAAGTCTGTAACTCACCCCTACCAACACAAATATTGGAACATTTTTACTTCTTGATTTTCACTACCATTCAACACGCATCAGATTCCCTAAAATTAACTCATTCCTATCAATACAACTACGAACATTTTCTTCTCAATTTCACAGACATTCTTATATTCACCAGCTCAATTGTTTAAAACTTTTGTTTCTTGTTTGGTAATATAATTGTTAAATTTTTCACTTGTCTTCTCGTTTGATTTGCAAATCTGTTTTGTCCTTTCCTTGAAACCATACTCTTATATATAACAAAATCTATCTATCCTTTTTAAAATAAAAGTAAGAAAATGAAATATGATATAGCTTCTGCCATTTTAGACAAGTTTTGTTATTTTTTCAGCTGAAGATTTTGACCAACCAGTTCTCCGGTCGTCTCCAGTTGAATTAATGAGCTGTTTATCACAAAAATTAAAGCAAGAATAAATTAAAATGAAGATGAATTGTCACTTGAGTGAATTATATTTAGAATTTCAACCTCCAAATCATTTCACCTGTTCAATGTCTACAGAGCTAAAACTTTTTTTTTCTTTTTTTAGATTCGACAGAAGCCGAGATTGGCAGCAAAATAAATAAGAATCAGTGACAGCCATTAGTCCGATAACATTAATTTCTCATAGTGGCCAATCGGTGTTCATTTTATTTATTTGTCGGATTGTTTAAACGAAACTTTACTTCTCCCGTTACCAAAATAAGCAGTTCAGGTTTTGTCAGGACAATGGAGACCATACGTGACTTTCACGAAAGTGACACACCAAACATTGAATAAAGTTTGTAAACCGAACTCTTAAAAGAGGTGAAAGAAAAGTCATAAACAGGTAAGAGAAGGTAAGAGAAAGAAAGAAAGAAAGAACAACAAGAAAATAGAGATATCAGTGTTATTTAAAGATTTTAGGAAAAAAAAAAACTTGGAGGAAAGAGGAAGAAGAGAAAAAGGAAGATAAATGTACGGCAAGTTAATTTTGGGACGGTTTTCGTCGCATCTTTGTAGATCAGCCAAATTAAATAACCTCCTCCAATTCCAGCCGTCTACTCCACAGACGACCGTGGCGGTGGCGGTGACATCAACATATCGTCGCACAAATCCAAACAATGTACGAATCGAGACAGAATAGCAAATAAAGAATTAAAATCAAATGTTTGTAAACGCTACTGAATCACTAAAATATCAAAAACAAACAGAATAAAATATTAATATAAAATCTCGGACACTCAGTTCGTGGAGTTGACAGAAAAATACTCTTTACACAAGAACAAAAGAAGAAGGTCTTACTTGTTATTTCTCAACCCTAAAACTTTATATTTGCTCACTAAAATATATTTGAATATTAGGTATGTCTCTTGAAAATTACGCTGTTAAAATATCAACGGTCATGAAAAAAACCCCCAAAATACAAAAAAAAAACCCAACAAAAAACCAAACAAAAAACCAAAAAACAAAAGAAAACAACAACAACAAAAACATGGATGTAATAGTTATATTTACCCGTTTTAGTCTGTATTTGTAATTCACTCACCTGCTATATTCCTTTAACCTCTAAAAAAGATGGCTACTTGCGTCGATTGTCGATATATAATATTGGGAATATATTTTACACCTCTTCATTGCTTAAACTAGTTGTCCATTAAAGCTAGAACTTAATTATTTTACCCATAGATGGGTAGTATAAGATATAGATTCATGAGTTTTAAAGAGTAATTCGGCCGGAATTCGAACTCGGCTAATCGATTCCATTTTTCGTGTTGATAACTGCGTAAAATATTAATCATCGTGTAGATAACCATTAAATCACCGTGTAGATAGCCGTGTATAGAACAATTACATCACCGTGTAGATAACCATTACATCACTGAGTATGTAACCGTGTAGATTATCATTACATCATCGTTTAGATAACCATTACATCTCCATGTTGATAACCATTTAGAAAATCAATACATCTCTGTTTAGATAATCATTACATCATCGAATCGACAACCATTACATCACCGTGTAGGTAAGCGTGTAGAGAACCGTTATATCAGCGTGTAGATAACCGTGTAGATAACCAATATATCACCGTGTAGATAAGCATTACATCACAGCGTAGATAACCATTACTGTAACGTTGCGGGACCAAATAGACTTGCGTAACGTTGCAGGATCATATAGACAGTATTACGTAGCCTCACCGACCCGGCACCATTTCGAATATTGATAGACGTTACACTTCTCAAATACAAGACGAACCCAGCTGTTTCAAATGATACGAAAAGTTTATTACCATAACTGTTTTTCTGGCTGTCAGACACGAAACAAAAGAGGGAGATAGGTAGAAAGATCTACTGTTGTTACATAAAACGCAGAGAGATTCATAGATGGCAGACGAACAAAAACACCTGACTTCGATTTCTTCATCCTCTAGTCTCCTCGCCCTATTGAGTTCTCAATCAACAGTCTCTTCCACTGAGCTCTGAACTATGAACTGTCCAAACAGTCAATTAAAATAACTCTGCTTATATAATATATCTTAATTATTTTATACTCTAATGATATAAGGACACGTGTCTTTAACCTTCATGCGTGACGTCATCACCCAAGCCAACCAACATGCCCTCAATTTGTTTACCTTCAAACTACAATTTTAAAACAACCTGTCAACTTAATCGGCAGACTCGCTCAACAAGTGTAGCCTATGACCTCCGAGACTTACACTTCTCTTTGAAGTTTCAAGCTACTTACAATACAAACAAAACAATTACCTAATATAATTAATTATCATCGTTAATTACATTAACCTTACATCCCATCATTGTGTGGATAATAACATCACCAGCACATCATATCTTGTGTTAATCAGATTTCTATGCAGGCACGTTTGGCGTTATGGTTACCGAATAAGGAAATGAACTCAGCGAGTTGATTTCAAAGTCTGCACTTGGCTGTTTGTGTCAATACGCTTGGGAAAAGCTATATCAATATCTACTCTATACCCAGTTAAATATTAGGGCAGAGTAGGGTCTCTTGTGATGGTAAGGCACCGGTCTTGAAGAAGGAAAACATCTAAATTCAAATCCTGGAGTTGGTGACGAAACTACTGTCAAATTCTTCAACTCCTTGCCACTTCCTTAGACATCATCAGTGTCTTGAAGAGGAAAGACCTGCTGCATTCTTTCATACAACTCTGTCTAACTCTGTGCAGAGACTGAGAGATGACATAACAATCAGATCTCTAATACTTAATTCTAAAAAGCAAGGCTTTGAAAGCATTTTAGTTTCAAACAATGCTTTATATTTTATGAATTATAATATAAATGACATTTATGACATTTTTATTTGTATTAATAAAAAAATTATTGTTGCAAAATACTTAATTCCTGCTTAATGTCAATAATAAAAAGAAGATACCGTAAGATTGTCTCTCGACGAAAATAGTTTTAATGGGACTTCCTAAATATGACAATTCATTTGAATAAACTATGACAAAAACAACAACAAAAAGGAAATGACTTAAATAAACTATTTGACCAAAAATATTCTTGAATATTATTTTGTGGCTGTCTTTTCCCTTGAAAATCAGATGAAGAATTCCTTAAATGCACAGCAGATCAGCAGAAAGAAGGGCCTTTAATCGAAATATTATGCTGGTGAAATACACTGAATACAATTCAATACATAAACCTCCGAAATCGTTCATTTTTGGATACAGTTTTAGAGCGAAGTTTTATTTTTTCTGTGGACGCGAGAAAAGATGAGTTGAAAAATATTTAAAACAAAGAAAACGCTTAGTTTATTTTGTTCAAAAGCGGATTTACTGAGCGCATAAAAACGTTGTCATTTACTAAAATTAGCTTAAGGCTAAAGAAGTATTATGTGCCAAGTGAGAATATAATTCACTAATATTTTATTTTGTTGTCTTTTGCCAGTGGCGTCATAATTTTGATTTATAAGTTAGACGACAAAGGTGACACCAAAATAATGAAATTGAAATAAGTTGGTATATGATCAAAGAGGAAAATGTTGCATTTTCACAGTTGGCTGAATGTAATTACCGAATCTCATGAATTGAACCGCTTGATCATCATGGATTTTAATTGATGGCTTATCATATCTCATTTTACTGCATGTATCCTTTTGTGATGAAAATTTTTTTCAAGATTTTCTTCACTGTAAACAGCACATTAGATATTTGTGAGATACCTAATGAGGGCTGAACTTATTACTATCACAATGGTTTCAAATTTAGGTTACTGTTTCACAGCGAGGGACTAAAAAAATATGAATGAATGAAACCACATACACTTTTTCAAAAAATTTCCGGTCAAATGAGAAAGTACTGTTATATTGTTTCCCAGGGAAAATAGATTCTAATGGGACTTCCTAAAAATAACAGCCCACTTAAATAAAGTATTTATGACCCAAAATATCCTTGAATATTATTTTGTGGCTGTCTCTTTTCATAAAAACTGTACTTTTTACAAGAAAACTAAAAGCAGATGAAGAAATCCTTATATGCAAAGCCGATTAGCATTTAACGGTAGTGTGGAAGAAAAGTTTGGTTTGGTTGTTTTATGGCATATCAACCTTTGTGGGTTATTTAATGCCAAATCCTGTTTATAGTTATATATATTTTATGATTTGTAGGTTAGGTTTGGTTTAATAGCATATCAGCTCTTAATCCTGTTTATACATATATATGATTTCTAAGTGAATAGTTTGTGGATAACATTATTTCATAAACGAGCCAGAGCTCATTTTTTGCACACAGTTAAATTGTTTCAAGTATTGGTATTTATTATTTGCGCACAAATGGTTTCAAGTATTACTATCTAACACTAATAGTTCTATTTGCACACAATTAAAGTTTTCACAAATGAATTGGTTAAGACGTATCTAATTACTTGGGGTCGTGAGTCCAATCCTAAGGTCAGATAGTGCAGAGACAAGTGACATTTTTAGATTTAACTGAGGTGAGATAGCTTATAAATGATGGAATAATGGAATGAAACCAATCTATCTAAAAAAGAGTTTGGTTCAAAATTCCTAGAAAGGTGCAGACACTGAAGAAGGCAGAAACATTGGAATAATAACAACAATGATGAGGACACAAGTTCGATCATATTAGTGCATAGGAAAAAGAAGAAAAAAAGAAAACATATTTAAATCGAAGGTTAATTGTTAAACTAAAGAATGGAATCAATCCACGAAGCCTGGAAAAAATCAAAAGAGATTGTTGGACTTATATTAAGTTAGAATTTAAAAGTTTAAAAGTGAAAGAATTGAGTCTTACAAAATCTAATTCGGGTTGCGAAACCCGTTTAAAAACATAAATAATAAAGATTAGAAAGATGGTCTTGTGTAGCCGAACGAAACTAAAATTTCAATATACCTGCTTTCTCCCCGTCCTCCCAAAATTAATTTCCTATGCTTACCTTTCAATGAAAAAGTGTTGACAATCTCAAATTGCTGGGAAGAAAAAAAGAGAGATTTTTTATGAGAAAGAAAATTCACACTATCAATACCCAATAAGTGTAGCATTGTGCAATCAAACGGTGATCTGACAGAAGAGTTCAAACCCCATAATGAAATATGCCGTCCTCATAATCATGGTTACCTTGCTCCGGCTAGTCACTGAATAATAGCCATACAAGCGTATAACATTGGAAACCATGGGATGCAGCATAATGGAATGAATCCCAAAGCGGGTTACATCTATCTGATGTTAGATGGAGAAATCTCAATGACCAACGACCAAGATCAAATAGTTCAGTCAAGAAACCACAGTTACTCATCTATAAGAGTGGTGTCTATTGATGAGGAAAAACAACCATGACTCTAATTCAAATCATACGTCCAATTCGCTTCGCTCAACACGCAGGCAAACAAGGGGCGAGTTCTGCTGAGGCTGGAGCTCAGGCCACAGTGTCCGAAAAATCAACAGCAGAGCCCAAAACCAAGCTTATACATCAACTGGACGCTGGATGCAGTCTAGAGTACCTAAAAGACGTAATGGACAATAAGGATGGAGAGAGAGAGAGAGAGAGAGAGAGAGAGAGAGAGAGAGAGAGAGAGAGTGTGTGTGTAAGGAACTCCGAGCTGTCAGCATATATATATATATATATATATAAGCATCCAACTTTCTCATATTAAATGGACTAAACACTAATTTCATAATCTTGTATAACCTATAGCAACTCATTCCCGGAACATCTTTACTGGTGCAGTGGGTTCGATCCTCAATGTCCTACTATTAAAACTTTGTAATCTTTTTCTCCTCCTCCACTTCTTTCTGGCCCCACATCCATCATATTTTGTCATTCAATCATGCATAAATTCTATTTTTACAATCAAGAGTTTCCTCTAATTTGAACTTAAAATTGACGTCATATCTGTGGGGAAATAGAGTTTAAAACTTATTTTAACAAAGTTGGAAAAAGGCTCCACATTTTTGAAAAACGATATTTCGCTTCCGCCACACATCGAGATTGAAAATAGCCATCTCCTAAGTAATGAACAGGGTTGGCACTTTGTACAGGAAAAAATCCATTCAGAAGACAAAGCATCATTCATTCTATCATCACGCCAAAAAATGTTTTAGAACTATAAATAATTTGACAAAAATGTTAATGTTCCTTTTAACTTCCGATGAAAAAAAAGTGAAATGAATATTCGTAAAATTCTGATCAGAATATCTTGATTCTTCAACAATCATGAAATAAACAGATATCACACCAATGGATTTATCTTTATTTATAAGAAATTATCTTTTTTATGTTGATTTATCCTATTTATTTAGAAATGTTTTTTTTTTTAATGTGGATTTGTCTTTTTTATGTAAAAATATCTTTTTTTTATCATTTTTATGTGGATTTATCTTTTTTTATGTTGATTTATCAGTGTATCGATATACAATTAAGATTGAGACATCTTCAGAAGCCTTGTGACTGTTATTGTGTATATAGTTGTAGTTTTCATATTTTAATCTGGTCGTTGAATATTTCCTGAAGGCAGATGGTGACGAGCAGTTGGTCCGTCAACTACAAGGACAGTTCATTCTTATTAGCTTTGATCCCATAGCAATTCCATTGAATTATTCTGTGGTTCATGGTTGAGCCCTGAGTCTGAATTGTTTGTTGGTTTATTTTTCTGGGTTTATCTTTCGGTGTTTAGGGGCTGATCTCAGCCTTTATATTTTCCTAGAGGTTGAATTAATTGCTGTTTCAAGATCTTTAGCATTTTGCATTTTTTTTGTTTCGGTGGAAGTTTTTGTTTGTTTTTGCTTTTTAGTGTTTGTTGGATAGGCAGAATTGAGGATCTTTTATATTTTGTTGTTCTTGTTTTGTTTGGAGACTTGTGAGCATTTAAAGATTTTATTGACTTCGTTGCTGTCTTGTCCGCATGGTCGATTTTCCATATATAGGGTTGTTTTGGTTGTGCTGTGATTGTTTGCGGTACAGGAACCCGCAAGATCCTCCAGAAAGGCTGACAGCTCATCCTGACTCGACTAGGGCTATGCATTTTTGGCATTTCTGGGTTAGTGTCCAAGTATCTAGCTATTGTAATATCACAGAAGGTTCGGATTGTATTTTTTTCACCCTGACCGTGATGTATCCGATTTTAAGTCGCTGGCATACTGGGCTGGTTGGTTGTTTAAGTTTTATGGCATATCAACCTTTGTAGGTTATTTAACGTCAAATCTATTTTTATACAAATAATCAGTTCTATTTCAAACTTTTTAGTTTAGCATGAGTACACAGCTTGTCAAAAAAAATATTCTATTTCAAGCTATTAAATTTAGTCAAACAGTTATAATTCAAACAATTCAGTTTAGTATAGGTATAGTTTTTGTCCACACACAGTTGAATGTCAAAACAATTCTATTTCAAACAACTCAATTTAGCATAAGCATGCAGTTTAAATATCGAGACTGTTCTATTTCAAGTAATTCAATTTAGCATAAGTCTGCAGTTCAGTTCTATTCGACCCACTGATAGGGCCCTATCAGGTGCTACCACTCCGGGCCAGAGTGGACCTGGGAACGATGGCAAAGAAAAGGTACTCCGTATTCCCTAAAGCTCTAGCATCACTGGGACCTCACACTCAGATTGTTTTGTGTCATATCAGGACACTCGTTCGAGGTGGGATCTTACCCCTCTGCAGAGGTGCAGTCGGTGTATTCTACAGCTCCAGCTGACTGGGCAAGGTATATTGGGTGTATTCTAGATCATGACGTTGGTATGTATATCATTTGCTCATTCTGATGAACAATATTCCGACCTCTGACACTTAATTTTTATAAAGCTTTTAGAATTCTCCTCAAGAGTGCAGAGGGACCATTCCAGACATTTTATTTTTCCTCCAGAGGAGTTAAGGGGTTTGTGAGGTTACGTTTTTATTTTCCTGTTATGGAGGGTGGTCATCTTGAAGAGCAGTCCAGCATGGCTCTTTTTCACCACTTCCACGACCAGTATGTTTTTCTTGGTAGTCTTAACCGATTTTGGGGAAATATTGTTTGAGAGGAACTATTCCATGACGAAGGGAGAAAGTTTTGTTTTTGCTTTGTCTATAGCTGATTTAAAGACTCAAAAATTAGGAAAAAGGAGTCTCCACATTCTCCGAATCGCTGTTCGAATCTGTCTCAGGATGGTGTCGCTTGCATATTTTAGGGGGTGCCATAAATAAAACATCTTATATTTATTAACCATGCTCTCCACCCGCTTCGTAACCCAACTGTAGGAAGTGACCGATTCGCTTTGGCACAACTGGGCTACACAGCTTGTTCATACCTAGAGAGAGTACCCAGGGCACCTGGATATCATAAGATTCCTCAGTCATTCAGAAGACTGTCCAGTATAGCAAACTTTTTTGCCTGTCGATATGACTGAACCCATAACCATCGTCTCCGAGATCAGATTTTGTTAGTGTTAAGCAGAGCTTATCGTACTGAATCAAACGTAAGGAAAATGTGAAAGGAAATACTTAATCTGACTTAGGTCTTAGCATAAGCAGCAGATTGATCAAATTGTGTCTCTCCAACCACCCGTCTAGCATAGTGCCAAAGTGTTGCAGATTATGTGACCACTTTGACTGCCGGATCACGGACTACTCAGTGACCAGGATCTCGTCTTCAAGCATTATGGGTCACTACTCAAGGCCAATAGGCAGCTTCATCGGTGGGGGAAGGGGTTTACTTCTCTGAAGAGGTGTAGTCGGCGTATTCTACAGTCCTAGGCACCAGGGCAGAATATTTGTTGAGAAATGTTGCTTCTTCTCAAAAATAGATATAAAGACATTTACATACAATTAATAAAAACATAGTTTATTGGAGGAGCAAACTAAATAGAAAGAATACAAAAGGAGCAAACGAAGATGTGCATGTAGAAATGTTCATGTATATGAACTTTCTTAGAGATGTGAATATTTATCATAGAATTACATATTTGAGAAGTATTCCTTTATTGTTAGTTGCGTTGAATCAAAAATGCCTTTACGTAGGCAAGTTAGCTTAGGACATTGTATGTTGAGTATTATTCTGTAATGTTATGATTAATGCGATATAAGTTTAGCTGAGGACAAAAAGATCCTTGTCCCTGGATGATTAGACAGGTTTTGTTTCTAAGACATTTTGTGGGTAAAGAGAACGAAATCTTCACGCCTTCTTCTTATATACTACTTTCGCAATGCCATCAAACGATCAATAGCAGAAATTCTTGGCAGATAAAAGAGGAAACCTCTCTCTCTTTTTCTCCCTCTCACTCTTTCTGTCCCTCTCTCTCTCTTCCTCTCCATCTCTCTCTTTCTCTCCCTCTCCCTCTTTCTCTCCCCCTCCATCTCTCTCTTTCTCTCTCCCTCTCTCTCTCTCTTTCTAATACACACACACACACACACACACACACACACACACGTGTATGTGGAGCCATTGAATGGTTTCACATCTTTCCCAATATTTAGATCTTGAATTCGTCATGAATAAATTTTTTAAAGTTTATTTTTTATGTGAGCATAAGCGCAGATTTTTAAGTTGTATGAATGCGTACAGATGTTTTTTTATTATATATATTTCTTTCTGTTTCTACCGCTGTCGTTTGGTCTGTTTTCTTTTAATGGCATATCAAATATTGTAGGTTATTTAATGCCAAATCCGGTTTATCCATATATATTAGAGTTATATGATTTGTAAACATAAGTCAAAAAAGTTAAATAGTTCCAAATTAACCAACAATTCAATTAAATATCAGTCATTTATTTATACACAGTCAAATGATCAAACAGTTCTTTTTTAAACAATTCAGTTTAGCACAGGTCATTTGTTTGCACTCAGTTTGAATCTCAAACAGTTCTATTTGACCCATAGATAGGTCACTTTCACGTGCTACTACTCCAAGCCAGAGTGGACCAGGGAGCGATGGTAATGAAGGGGTACTCCGCATTCCCAAATCGCTATTACTAGAGCCTCACCATCAAATCGCTTTAGTGAAAATCTTTGGAATTGTTTCATGTATTCGTGTCATTGTGGGCACTACCGCCAATATTATTTCTCACGCTTCTTCAAGTTACTTCTCCAGTCTTCTGGAATGACTGCTTCCTCCTTTTAAGAGTTTTTCGTTTCCTTTTTTAACAATTCGTTTTCGTATCCTAAGTCCATTTGTATTTCAGAACCATAAAAAAACTTACATCTTAAAAAAGTTCTCAAATACAGCTGGTTTGAGTTCATGTCATTTGTTGGTAGACACGAATGCAAAATATCTATACAGATCTCAGCGAATAATCATAACCGCTGTCATTCTTATTTTGTTTTTGCTGCATTCACTAATAATTGGTATTGTTCTTGACTTCCCCCATCTCTCTTCTGGCCACAGTTATGACAATCGGGTCTTTTTTATTGCTTTAACGTAAATTGTTTTGATTTTGGTTCACCTTTTGCTATTAAATTAGCAAAGATATTATAATAAACTTTCTTTTTTGTGATGAATTTATTAATTGAACTTGTCTTTATTGCTATGACTGTCGTCGTGATTGTTCCAGTTCAAAATCCTGTGAGTAGAATTTTAATAGAATTTTAATCCCTCCTCGAAAAAGAAACAAACCCTGATCAAACAATCAACTAATGGTCAATAAATGCAATGGGAGAAAAAATAGATTAAGCTTCAGTTTATAAGGGATTATACCAACCATTAAGATTGGAAAAACGCTTAGTGATTAAATCAACAACTTTGATTGTTGGTGAGTTGGTTGATTTTATGGGATATTTAATTGTTGGGATATTCTATGCCAAATAAAGTCTTTTTGAAGCAATTAGAAAGTTTCCAGTTTGTACTTACACAAACTCTCCTTCATATGCAAGATATGATACAAGGTCAGTTTTTAAATGGAGTAAAGCTGGTGAGAATTCCTTCGCTTAAAGTGTTTGCCTAACTTAGGCAAGAGAAACCAATCAGGCCTACTATTTACCAATATCTGGGAGGAGAAGAGATAGATTGATGCCTTTCTCAAGGGAATTAGCGGGAAATAAAATGTAAAGAACTTTGACCAGGATTTGAACTCGGGATACCTATTTAACGATAACTGTTACACTATGAGCCCCTCCATGGTTTCAAGTAACAAAACCTATTCAACCATAATAATTTTCAAACAATTATAACTTCAAATATGTGTTCTAAACTTCGATTTTGATTATTCTCTCAGAACTAAAAATTGATTTAAATAACTTGCACACACTTATATGGTTTCAAGTAACTTTTTATCTAATTCTGTCAGACTATTCCTATCTAAAATTAATAATTTACAAATCTTTATATTACATCAAGTAATTATTTTTATCGAATACAAATAATTTACTTGCGTTTGCTTTCAAGTATTCCTTTATAAAACTAATAATTTGAAAGCAATTCAATATAGTTCAAAATAGGTTTAGATAGTTAAATACTTAATAACAACAACAATATTCTAAGAACCAATTCATTAATGTTATTCAAATTCGTTTTTAACATCACCTCAAACAGATTCATTTGACCCGTAGATGGGACCCTAACAGGTAATATGACTCTGGGTCAGAGTGGACCTGGAAATAAATGCAATGAAGGACTGACTGCACAACCCCCTGAACACCATAACTCTAGCATCGCCACTCGATGAAGGACACTCAACACTTTTGATTTCTTAGAATTATGAGGTATTTCAGCTTATATGCTATTCCGTGGGAAACGTGATGGAATTTGTTGTATGATGACAGTGCCGTAATGCCCAGTTTATAACTTTCTCGTTGATAAGGTTTAGTTTATTAAAAAGATGTTCGTAAGCTTTCTTATTTATTAACTAAAGAGAATTAATAAAATTTACCGAAGAAAAATTGTATTTTTTTTCTTCCAACAGGAATTGCACCATGAAAATGTTTGGTTTCTTTGTTTAATTGTATATCAACCTTCAAATATTATTTTATGCCAAAGACACCCTCGTAGAAGAATGACAGTAATACTATTTAACCCATATTTGGGATGTGAGGGGGTTCATAGCTTTCCCAAGGTATTTTTCGGAAAGTGAACGTAATAGCGTGACTGGAGTTCGAACTCACTTACTTTGAAGCCGTATTCTTGCATTTTTAGCCATTACGTCACGGGGACTCGTCCGCACAATAAAAAGCAGCATTTTCCAAGAATTTTCATCGTTATGAATGTTCGTGCCTGACCAATGTAAGAAGAATAATTCAACGGAATTATTTTGCAAAGTACCTCAAGTATGACTATGATTTAGAAATAGTGGATACAGCCACAATGTTAGCTCGTATCCATAACAAAAGACAAATTTTTGAAGCCGGTGCAATTTCGCCTTTTCCGTCAGTCTATACTCGACCAGGTTTAACGCATATCTTTTCAACACCTGTTGTTCTCTTGTACTAAATTTGAAGAAATATTAGCCAAAAGGAAAGAACAAAAATTGATTCGTGTGCGCATGTCCCTAAATCGCGTATGTAATACGACTGTTAGGGTATGAAAAGAACACACCATCGATACTGTGGTTGAATTTTGACTATTCTCATCTCGTTGTGCATTTATATCTGTGAGTCAGATATCAGTGATAGTCACATAATGAATGTAAAATTTACTAATTTGAATCTTATGAGGCAGATAAGCCCTTAAAAACTTTTAAAGTTGATTTGGTTTTGACAACTTTCATACCATTTATCTACGAAAAGGCATTTGCATTTATGGTGTCAATTATATCGAAAAATTAGAAAATATCTTTTTCCACCGTTGTAACATTTTACAACAGAAAATAAAGATGATCCGAATATTTTCTGAGACATTAAACAGGCAGATTTTCGTATATTTATAAATGCAGATATCAACAATGCAATCCTCGTAGATCTTAATCCCCGCTCTCTCTTTAGCTATCTATCTGTCTATCTATGTGTTTGTCCGTCTCTATTTCTCTGTCTGTTTCTCTGTTTGTCTCTATTTCTCTGTCTGTTTTTCTATATCCGTCTGTCTGTTTCTATTTCTTTATCTGTCAATCTCTTTCTATTTCTTTATGCCTCTGTATCTCTCATATAGATGATCACCTACACTTATTTACATTAGATACACCCATATGTCAATGAAATCACATAAACGGATAAAGATTAGGCAAATTTAATTAGCAAGTAATTCCTTGTGAGTTTGATTATCACTGAGTGCCTTATTATTTTAGATTTGGTTAGGTTTGGTTATTTGGTTTAAAGGTATATCAACCCTTGTGTGTTATTTAATGCCAAATCCTGGTAATATATATAATTGGAGTGTTTACAAGAAACGTGACCACTTTGGCTGCCGGGGTAACAGACTGCTCAGCCACCAGGATCCTGTCCTCAAGGATCACGGGTCACCACCCACGGCCCACGGGTAAGCCTCCTGGAGAGAGGGGGTCTTACCTCTCTGCAGGGGTGCAGTCGGCGTATTCTACAGCCCCTGCTACCAGGGCAGCTTTTTATTATAGTCTTGTGCTGTAAGTAAATATACACATATATATTTAGATATACATATCTACATACATATAGTAACTGCCACTTCTACGTTGAAGAAGGCCCTCTCCTCGACCTGCTAAAAGTACCCGTGGGAGCGTGCATGACTCTTCATGTCGGCTATATCATTACAAGCCCTGACGCATGTGTGACAAACAAAATAACTGTCTCACCTGTTGACGTTGCCCCCGCCGTAGATCTTCATATTTGTCACAAAAAGGACAAGATCTACCTGTAAATTGTTGCGACTTACTTACACAGACATATTTATATACTTATAATGGGCACGAATTTTTAAATATTTGGTTGATTTAAAATGATTGGGGTTATTTATGCGTATTTAATTTCAATTTTAGTTTATATGCTTACAACCAAATGCATTGCTTTAAATAAATGTTTGCATTGACTTTTAAGAGTGGAAATATTCGCACATGCGCGCGTGCACATTTCCCCCCATCAAGCTAAGAATTTCTTTCTCGTTTCGTCGCTGTGACAAACTTGTTTGCTAATACAATGTTTCTTTAATGTCTACTGTTGCCAGACACATTTTGATAAACGTGCTCATTTTATGTGTTTATTGTGTGCGCGCTTGTTCTTTTCTCACAGCATTGACGATTTTTATGCTATACTGCTGAGATTAGCGCCAATGAAGAAGGGAAATTTTCAGAGAAATAACTGCTGGTTTGTTTAATATTACTCGTAAAACGAAAACAAAAAAGGGAGATCTACAACACAACAGACATCTCTTTGTATGAAAATTCCTTATCAGACGCACATGAAACCTTACTCAGCAATATGCAGATAAATGCATGTTTATTTGTTCTTCCAGGGCATTATCCGAATTTAGACGAGCAAGATGAAAATGTACATAGATTTTGTTAAACTAAAAGAATAGATTGACAAGAAAATGTTCACTTCAGCTTAAACTTCGCTTATACTCGTTTTTTTTGTATACTCGCAAGAAACGCACACAAGCTTCAGACAAAAGATAAAAATAAAAACATTTATTCTTATATAGTTGACATGACACATTATATTGACATGACACATTATATTCATTGAAGTGAGAAGCTCAAAATATTCATTACAATTAATGAATTGAGATATTCAGTGCGTTAGAATAATTATATTTCTTACATCGTTATATTTATGTAGCCTAATCTTGGGCATACTCATGCTTATATATATATATATATATATATATATATATATATATATATATATATATATAATGTTTACGAGACTTAAACATATGAATGCTGAAGTACGAGGGTCCTTCAAAAAGTTCTAAGCTTCACTCAGAAAGAAGAACCATAGCTGAATACTTTTGTTGCGGTGACGCAATACCACTTCTTATAAAACAAAACAAAAAAAATTCTGCTTTATGTCTTGGTGTCTGTACTGGTGAGGCCCATACAAACGTGAGAAGTGAGTGACAAATCTAGAAATGAACAAAGCAAAGGTCCGAGCATTCATAAAGTATCTGCGAAAGATACTTGTTGTTGAGGACCCACATTCCTATGAACAAGTTGATGCCATTTACCATATGGTGAATAGTGATGACAGGCGTCTTCTAAGTCAGTAAGTATTAGTTTTGAGATTTTGGGGATGAGCAAACTGTCTGCATGATGGGTTCCAAGAATTCTGACGCTAAAAATGGTTGACATTTCCAGGATGATAACCCTAAGATTTTTCATTGTAGATTAGTAACTCAATATGAAACCTGAGTTCATCATCACTTCAAACCTGAATCAACGATTCAAAGCAAACCGTGGAAATACTCTGGTTCTCCACCCGCGAAGAAGTTCTACTTAGCACCGTTTTTGGCACGGTGATAGCTTCTGTTTTTTTTTCTGATGGTGGAAAAGAAAAAAAACTATTAATGGGCAGGTACTATACATCAGAATTTAGACAAATGAATGAAGCAATCAAATTGAAACGCAGTGGGAAGCTGACAACAGGTGTTCTCATGCTCCAAGATAATTTGCCCGTTCACACAGTATTTGAAGAATCCAACTGCGGCTTTGAATGGCTATCTCATTTCCCCTAACTCACCAGATTTAGCTCCATCTGATTTCTTCGTGTTTCCTAAACTCAAATCCCATCATGTAGTCGCCATTTTGGAAGCAGCGATGAGATCATATATCTTGTGGAGAAGTTTTTGAAGGACCACGATGTTTCTTTCCTCTTTGATAGGATTGAAATTATTGATCATCGCTGGACCAAGTGTATTAATGTCGATGTATTGAAAAATAGTGGAAACTGTTTTGTTTCTCCGATTCTTTCTGGGTGAAGTTTAGAACTTTTTGAATGACCCTCGTATCACAGCAAGCAAAATTGAAGAACTTCGTTGGTAGCTAAGATAGTTTGCATATTTCCTATCGACAAAAGTGGCCAAAGTTCAAACTCCGATCAAATATGGGATTTAAAACTCTCATTTTCAAATCAGTCACTTCATCCCCACTCGAAAGATTAGTCATAATTCAATATTTCAGTCCTACCAATTTCGCCATTCATACAATTCCAGTTTAGTTATAAGGATATTATATCCGATGTTCAAAAAGAGACAGTCTTTTTTAAATGAAAAAAACACAAAAAAACAAAGCATGTAATAAAAGATAAAGGTGATTGCGAAAAAACACGTTTTGTAGGTCATCAATTTTCTCTGTCCTAACATTTTTAACATTTTATATGGTACAAATAATTTTGTTAAAACGTTGAGCCCATTACATTATTCCTATAAACTTTTTCCCAATGCATAATTTTTGAATATTGAAAAAAATTTCTTTATTCATTATTACAAAGTGAAACTAATTTTTCTGCAACCTGAGCAGTGTGAACGGACAAATTATCTTGGAGCATGAGCACACCTGTTGTCAGCTTTCCTCTGCGTTTTAATTTGATTGCTTCATTCATTTGTCTAAATTCTGATGTATAGTACCTGCCCATTAATAGTTTTTTTTTTTCTTTTCCACCATCAGAAAAAAAAACAGAAGCCATCAAAATATTTTAATATGGAAGAAAAAATAGTTTGGTATAAAGGAACAAAGTTTGTTCTATTGTGACTTACGCCCATAAACTTTCTGATAATTGATAGACATTAACTACAGGGAATCCTTCTGGAGGCAACACAAAATACTGAATGAACACATTAAAATATAAAAAGCCATGTACTGTAGATTATATACACAATTACGTGCGTAGTTATTAATGCATGTAAGATTCATTTCTCTCTGTCTCTCTCTCTATGTCTCTCTATGTTTCTCTCTGTGTCTCTCTCTGTCTCTGTATTCCGAAATCACTTTCTCTATTATCTATCCTTGCTCCAAGCATTTTTCAATCAAATACATCAACGATTTGATTGTAAGCTTAATGTGACATTGTATGTTTCATGTAAAAATGTATATGAGAAAATAAATTTGACAATTAGTTTGATATTTAGAGGGTTGATCAGTCAGGCAAAGCTGGCCAGATAGGAGTGCAATTTAGCAAACCCTGTCAGACAGGAAGGCAGTCTAGCAAAGCCGGCCAAATAGAAGTGCAGTTTAGCAAAGCCAGTTGGATAGGAATGTAGTCTAGAAAAGCCGGTCAAATAGAAGTTCAGTCTGGCAACACAACCAAGAAAAATTGATTAAAGTAAAGAGAACTATAACACTCAGAAAAAAATTTGATGGTAGGTATTTCAGTTAAATCTCGCAAAAAATTAAGATTGAATTTTAATTCCGTTTCTTTGTCTAAAGCAGGTCAAAGTATATTGGTTCTTTGCTCCGAAAAATATTCATTGGGGTTGTGAGATAAATATATTCAAAGAAAATAGTAACTTCTTTCGACTAGTAATCTGTTATTTCCTATCAATGAGCCAAAGGTGGCACTTTAGAAAAAGAAGTGGAAATAAATTATTAGATAAGCCGACTTAATAGTTTAAAACGCCCACGTACGGTATTTTGCGGCGGATGATGGTGGTCTTGGAGTTGGTCAGTAGAATAAGATTACGATTCACTGTACAATTCCCGAACTAAAAAGTTAAAAAAAAAAAAGAAAAAGGGTTGGGAAATATGTTCAGTCTCGATAAGTCACATGTAAAATATATGCTTGAAAGAGAATTTTTCATTTTCTTAACATTTGAATGTAAGTGTAGGGAATTTGAGATCAAAGTAGTTTTCTACGGTTTTGCATTGGTACCAAGGTTGTCTTTAGTGTTATTCATTCTATTTCTCAAAATATAACCTTTAGATTTCTCGGGTTCTTGAAGTCTTTTCATTGTAAAATCTAATTTCATAACATAATTCTTTTAATGAAACTTTTATTAATTTATTTAGTAAAAGAATTCGAGTGAGACTGTCAAATAACATTTTCATACGTTTCAAGTCTTTGAAAAAGAAAGTTGTGCTTTTAAAAGTTCTTACTTGTTATGTTTGGAGGTTTTACCAAAGTAGAATATCCAGAATTATTCAAAATAACGATGAAAACAATGTTCTCTCTTCTAACTTCTTATTCTCATGAGATAATAAAGAACCGAAACGACAATGTTAACTTTTAAGCCAGTTCAAGAGATTTACGAACATGTCTTACAACACCAAAATTTGTACATTGAATGAGAAACGTGATTATCCAGGGCTGAAATTTTAGGAACAGCATTCAGTTATCAACGTATCCTACTGACACTTCGAATCTAAACACAGTGTCATATCCCTCATGTCCTACGTGCCATTAGGCGATTTTACTGATTGCGCACATTATATTTCCAGTATTAGAATAAGGGGTGGTTAGGATCATTCTCTGATATCTGCGGCCATATACAGGGAGCTTTACCAAATAAAATTGATATTGTAGTATAGTCCTGTAAGCAGAACCCTGTAAATAACACAGAAAATTTCAAATAGAGATTCGCTGAACCTTTTGTCAATGAACTCACAAATTTATGACATTCTATTTGCTTTTCAGAAACTGAAATTTGATTTTAACCCTGAAGAATAGAAGATTCCTTAACAATTGCAAATATTTGCAGCATTTGATAACTATAAAAACTTTTATATGAGCTATAGATTTATTTGTGGCAATGAGAAGCCTAGAGACTAAAAAGTTAACATGTTTTTTTCTGTAACAAATGAATTCGAAAAACCTTTGTATTTTAACGTTGAAGAACTGCTCAACTGCAGTGAGATGTGCGTACGACATTAACCTGCATCCGGTCGCGTGGTTTCAGTTCTGGAGCTCAGGGGAATATAGAGTACCCCTTCATTGCCATTACTCCCAGGTCCACTCTGAACTTGAGTTGTAATACTTGTTAGGATCCTATTTATGGGTCAAATATATGTTGAAAAATTATTTGTATTCGATTGGAATACTTGATATCGTATAACTGCGTGCAAAAAATCTTAAGTCACAGAAAGACTAAAAAACGTCAATGCAAACGTAGAATTACGTGATTCCTTAACGTTTAGACATGAAAAAACCCGAATGTGTTGACATGCCATTAAAATCAATCCATCAAAATTTAAAAGTCGATCTTGTAGTCAGCAATCAAACTTCCAGTGTTTAAAATGCTAACAAGAGTTTCAAACCTTTTGCTATACGTCCTCAAGTAATGAACCCTTTCGTTTAGCACAGCTTTTGAGCTGTGAGACAAAATTCCCTTACAACTGACAATGTCTTGTTTATCTGCTAACTGACCATAATGTTTTGATTTTTCTTTATAACAAGCTACTTGTCACTATTTAGTTACTGGGTTGGTATATTTTAGTGGCATATCAACTCCTTGTGTTATTTAATACCGTAATTTGATTCATTTGTAAATATTTGATTGCAATCATAATTATATTTTCAATTTTTCATTACATTTTTAATTTCTGTGTAATTAGTTGCTTGCCATCAAGTTTTTCTACACTAATAATTTAAAAACAATTATGTAGTTTAAAGCAAGTATTCATATTTGATGATGATCATTTATTTGTAGTTATATGTTTTCAAGTATTCCTATCTAACATAAATAATTTGCAAGCCATGATATAGTTTAAAGTAACTAAGTATTCAGTGAACAATCTTAGCTCCAAATTTTTAATACAAATAATTTTCACACAATTATATGGTTTCAAGTGGAATACAAATCATTTTAAAATAAATAAATTTGACCCATAAACCCTAACAGTTCATTTGTTTGCACATTGTTATATGGTATCAAGTAACTAAAACTACTACTCTTTAGTAAGCAATTATAACTTGAAGTAACAATTCTTAATTTGTATTAAGAATTGTTACTTAATTTACAATTCAAACGCAGTTAAATGGTATCATCTATTCTAATCTAATATGAATAATTTTCAAACAGATTCATTTGACCCGTAGATAGTGCCTATCACTCCAGGTAAGTGGAGCTGAGAATAATGATAATGAATGTGTACTCATCATTTCTTAGAGCTGCAGAATTGGAGTCTCACCATTAAATGGAGTTTAGTGTCATACTCATACAAAGAAAATTATATCTACATTTAAAAGCAATAACTGCATAATCGGGAGCGTGGTTGTGGTTTTTAGCTGGTACAGGATCAGTTATATCCAGGTTGGTGATCATGGTGCCTTTATCAAAAGATTTTCTCTTAACACATCTCCAACTGATAGTTGTTGATCTTGCAATCTGTTTTGTATACATGTAACCTAGAAAGCAGATCTTCTCTTTTCCTTTATTACTTTGCATAACTTCCATGATGTTTCTAGTTGTATGCTATGTTCAGTAATTGAACCAAAATTCCCGTAATTGAACCACTGACTACAAAACCAATGACGACTGAATCAGGAGTCAGCCGGTGTTGGATTAGAGCATTACTGGTTTGTTATTAGTGAATTGAACCATTAACAATTGAACTAGAATTCCTGCAATTGAACCACTGGTAACAGAAACAATGACAATTGAAACAGGAGTCACATTTTCTCTGATCAGAGTTACTGGTTCGATATTTATAGATCTTTTAAAGAACTTACGGAATCGATAACGTGTGCATTTAATTTTTCCAGTATGTTTTCGCTTTGAGTCATTTTTTCCTATTTTCCCACTTGTGCCATTTTTACAGTGCACCACTTTCTCTGCAGAGAATACAGACATTATATTCAAACGCCTGTCAAAAAGGCTGTTTTTAATTTATTCAGACCCTAAGTAACTTGGATGAAGTCATACTGGCTCTACAACTAAATGTGTCTTCTTTTCATTAAAAATACTTCTTACTGAACTATAACGATTCCCTCAGTATCATTTAATACGTGACTAGTAGTTACTAAGCTTAGTCTCTCCTGAGATTACGAATACTAGGTATGCAGTGAGGACTGGAGGTAGTCCTTTATGATAGCCTTCTAGACGTCTTCATTTTAGTTGAAAGTAATTTTTAGAGACATACTTTTAAATTCTCAAAATATTCTTGTTTCTTTTATTATTGAGATTTATCAAACACATCTTAGCCCTGAAAAAAGCTAGACAAATGATGGTAAAAGTGTACTGCAACGATCTTCATGCTTTAAAATTCGAATTACGCTTTGCCAAAGCTCAGATTTCTTAATGTCAGTGCAAAAAACTGACGTTAAGCAGGTTGCTTTTGTGAAATAATCATATTTTTATCTTGATAAAATTAATTCCTGTATATTCTATATTTTGGTCTCTTCTCTTTTAAGGCACAAATAAACACAACTAACACAGTGTATTCTAAAGATAGAAAGAATTGCTGCCATCGTTATGAAAACATGTCAGACAATATTTCGCTCACATTTGTTGAATCGTTTTCTTGAAAAGAGGAATTAATGAGCGAGTATGTGATTACAGTTATCAGGGATTTAAAATCCTCAGTTTGGTATTTTTTTCGGCAAAGGTAGTCAAGGAATTTATGGTAAAGTTTATTTAACCTTTAGTTTTGATACTAAAAGTAAATATAAAGACAAAAACAGCATTGTTTATATAAAGTCTTTAAAAAATAGTAACATTTTTCTTTCAAGACTCTTAGTCATGGAATTTCTGTTTGTTAAACATGTGGAAATAGTTTTATCTATGATTCTGGGAGAAAAAGGGGAAAATGTGTAGTAGTATAAAAGAAAATCTAAAGATAAGACGTTTCTGTTTTTGCTTTTTTAAAATTTTATTTCTTCGACAGATGGCGAAAAATACCAACCTCCTAACTCTAAATGGTGGTATTCTTAAAGTAAGCAAAACTTTACTGGCCTAACATTCAGAATTGCAATTAAATAATTTCTTTATATATGGAACCAGAAGTAACAGCTTCTAAGTATAAAATCTCTTCACAAAGTAAAGCAACCTGATTAAAAATGACCACTTAGACTATGGAACAGTTGTTAACAAACAACGATATTAAAATAAGCTTCGTACTTGCAAAATTTCATAGACACACAATACAATCAGGAGATGCGTTTGTAACATACGAGATAAAAATGTTTTTCTAAGTCATATGATTCAAATTTGATCAAATTATTTGACATTTTCAAATCCAATTTTTTTTCTTATTTAGTCTACAGAACCGCATGTTGCTTTAATGGTAATCGGCGCTGACGGTAAATAACGATTCTAATATTAAATGGAAACAGTTGGAAAAGTCTGTAAAAGTAAGGAGATGTTTTGAAGTAAAAACACTTGCAATTGGGTTGCTATAAAACCGTAATGACAAGACTTGACACTAATTTATGTTCTTTCCTTTAAAAAGTATTACCTTGTTTATCTGTAAATTAACGTTTAGAATGGTCGGAGCAAAAATAGCCTCCTCCTCTTCTTCTTCTTCTTCTTCTTCTTCTTCTTCTTCTTCTTCTTCTTCTTCTTGTAAAACTGTGGTATCTCAAAATATTTTTTGAAGTTCTTAAGTAAGTAAAATATCATTATTATTTTATCAATTCTTCAACTTTTCAACCGAAATAGTCTCTTATCTACCTGGGGTGCTAATTGCATCTGGCAATCTGTCTGCAAGTTTGACTTTTTCTCCTAACTTTGACAACTGCAATTCAACCGAAACTACATCAATTTGAATTCTAGAGAGACGGAAACTGATACGTAAATTGAATGATATTTTTTCTATTTTAAAATACCTAAATGATAACAATACAAACAATGATTGTACCTGTTTAAATGAGTGTATTACGTCACCATTGTACGATTCAACTAACTTACTTATTAATTTGATTCTCCTGATAATGAATGTGTCTCCGAAGCAAATAAATTTTCTATGTGTTTAAAAAAGGCCATAATGCTGCCGAAGGAAATGGAAATATCCACAGTAATTTTTAAATGAAAGAAAATGTCGAAGACAGTTTTAAAGATTTAGACAAAGGTTACGACAGTTTAAGAATTAAAAACTGAATTCAAGACATGCAATAGTTTACCATCGTCTGCAACAATTTGGATAGATGCCTAAACTTGAAAATGGATTCACCATGAGTTGAAAGAAGCTAACTGTGAGACAAGAGTAGATATCTGCACCTCTGTCTTCTTGTAAACACACTTTAATTGTTTTGTGGGGAGGAGTGCGACAGATTAACGAAATAGATACTTTACAAGTATGAGTAAAGAATGGCTTACTGGAGGCAAAAGCATATCTCAAAATGGGCATACGTTTCGGTGGGACTGTGTTGGTATGGTTCATTTTGAGTTGCTATCAATCAATTTTTTAATTACCGCAATCATTTTTTCTCTGCAGTTGGAATGTTTCAACACTCCTTTGAAGGAAAAGAGCTTCAGTTTGATCAGTCATATTGGTGGGTGTTCCACCTTGATAATTCACTGAAATCTTTTGGATAAGATCTTTGCTAAATGGGATCCCCCTAAAAAGTTTGAAAGTCTTCATTGTGAAAAATTCTCACCTCTTTCTATTCTCTAGACCTTACATCTGATTGGCTCGATTTTAGAGTAGACAAAATCATCTAAATGGACTATTTCTTAAAACTAACCTCTCGACACACTTTTATCCAAATCAAAAGACTTTTACAAACATAGTTTTATGAAGCCTGTGAATAGTTGGAAGGAGGTTATATTACTGAATAAATCATGAGTAAGTGTTATTTTTTAAATATTTTTCTGATACTTAAATTAGGCATTATTTATAGACTAACCTCATACATATATATATATATATATATATATGGACTAACCTCATATATATATATATATATATATATATATATATATATATATGATAGAAATATATGGAAAGTTGGATAACTCAAACACTTAACTCAAATTTAGTTGTGTGATATTTCGTTCGACGTAAGTGTTTGATCTATCCAACTTTTTCACACATTTCTATCGTCTACTGTCAGATTCACTACGAATCCACCCTTTCAACATAACGTCGGAATGGACAAAAAAACTGCACAAATACAAAAGACAGATTATCGCAGTTCACTCCCACAAGAACAGGAGGGTCTTTCTAAAAGATAAATTGTGGAGAAGGTAATACCCAAATGCATACAAACTCCTGCATCACATTTTTCTACGTCACATACAAGAATACTTAGAAACATCTAAAACCGTTCTAAACCATGAAGCCACAGCACTATTTCACGAAGCCAACCAACTGTCCCTCGAACAACATAAACACCACAACTTCACGAACAGAATCGCCCAAAACATCCACCAAATGATTAAAGATTTTAAGGTCTTGAAGAAGTTCGTGAAGATGAAATAAAGCCCAAACGAAATATCACACATCTAAATTTGAGTTAAGTGTTTGATTTATCCCACTTTCCACATATTTCTATCATGCTGATAGATTCACTACAAATCTATCTTTTCAACGTATACATATATATATATATAGTAACACGCATAAGTATTGGATACGTGTTATTTTCTGTTATAACTCTAGTTTATGTTCGCCATTTTGCCTGATATTTGGTAAGTAATATCTCGTAAAGCTGTTTTAGTTGTATGTGGAAGGAAATTTAGAAACTCATGGTTGAATCTATTTTTTTTAGTCAAAGTTCAAAATTAGCCAATGCAAACATATTGGATACATCAATTTAATATTTTGTTGCGTAGCCTCTGTTTTGTTTCACTGCTTCCAGTCGCTTTCTATAGTTGGCCACAAGTTTTCCATACTGATCCAGCGTTACTTTACCCCATTCTTCCTTGCATAATTCCTCTAATTGCTTGATACTTTGTGGATTCCGCTTATGAACTTTAACCTTCAAAGTGTTCCACAAATTCTCAATTGGATTCAAGTCAGGAGACTGACTTGGCCAATTGAGAGTACTAATACCATTGCAGATTTCAGAAGGTTCTCCTCTAGAATCTCCCTGTACATGCTACCATCCATTCTACCGTGGATAACTTGTAACTCACGAGTGCCCTTGGATGAAAAGCATCCCCATATCATAATGGAACCACCCCCAAACTTAACTGTGGCAATGGTAGTGTGCTTCTTGAAGGCAGTGCCATTTTTTGCCAAACACTTGTCGCTGTGTTCCTTCCGAATAGTTCAACTTTCGTTTCATCTGACTAGATTACCTTTTCCCAAAACTACATACCTTTCTTTTCATAAGCTTCGATAAACTTTAATCGGTCTTTGACATGTTTGGTTTTCAGTTAAGGCACTTTTCTTGGTGATCTTGAATGAAAGCCGGTACGATACAGAGCTCTGCTAATGGTATCCTTACTTACATTAATTCCTGCACCCTCAAGATCAGTTTTAATTCCTGAAGGAGTAATTAAGGGGTTTATTTGCACACATCTGCTGATCCACCTTGAAGTACGCTCATTAATTTTTCTCGGTCTTCCATTTCTTGGAAGGTCTGCTGTACCGTCGCCATACTTCTTATACTTTCTGATGATATTTCCTGTTGTACTTAGTGCTAGATTCATTTCTTTGCTAATTTCTCGGTAACCTTGTCTTCCTTTGTGAAGTTCTATGATTCTATCTCGCATATCTCTGGATAATTCTTTAGTTTTTGCCATTTTTAATCCTTGAATTGCAAAATGTACATCAAAGAGTCAGATGATTAGTAGCACTATCACGTAAAAAATTGTGTGCTTCTCTGATTGGTCAGAGATAACATTCAAATACTATCGAAAATTTGAATATTTAAAGTCTTTTAAAATATAAATTTTCGATTGGAAATTTGAAAAAAGTGACATGTATCCAATACTTTGGCATAGGGTAATTTTGAACTTTTATAGAAAAAAAAAAGGATTCAACCATGAGTCTTTAATTTTCCTTCCACATACAACTTTACGAGATATTACTTACCAAATTACTTACCAGGCAAAATGGTGAACATAAACTAGAATTATAACAAGAAATAACATGTATCCAATACTTATGCGTGTCACTATATATATATATATATAAATGTTTTAGCATATTCCTAATGATTTCTTATGAAAAGTTGTCTGAGGATCGAAAACTTGTTTGTATTTCATTGTAGACAATTTTAAGGTGAGAAAAAGTGATAAGACAAACGTAATGATTCTTTGTAATTACTTTTTAATTGTTCTTGACTAGTTTCGACCTTAGGTCATCATCAGGACAAAATATGAAGAGTTTTAAAAAAATTGATATGCCAGAAAAGAAACAAGGAAAATGTACCAGTCGTGTAACATATACATGCGTTAAAAACAATCTATCCATATATACACACACATACAGCTTCCATATATATATATATATATATATATATATATATATATATATATATATATATATATATATATATATATATATATAAAACAATGGTTTGGGATAATGTCGAATAAAATTCCTCCTATTATTATGTACTTGTGAAATTTAATACTCCGCTCTGTTGATAACTTATTTTTGCAGCAATTTGGATTTTAACAAATACTCGAATGACCTTCAAAAAAAAAAAAAAAAAATAATAGAGATGCTTTTTCTTTTAAATTCTTCATTTTTAAACGCACCACATTATGGCTTACAGTTTATAAACTCCATAAACAAAATGAACTTTAAATACCAACAAACGTTAAGAGACATTTTCTACCAGCGGTCTCACTTGAAATTGTTAAATCAAGGAATCTATCTCATCTAATATCCACACTTTGATATTTCTATTGCAATGTAAATATGAAACAATGGATATCATTAACCTAATAACCGTATCCTTGACCTCTTACCTAAGACTCCAATCCTGTTACTAATGCGTCAAACCTGCAGGTGTGCTACTAATCAACTTCCGCCTTTTGACCGCTTCACACGAATAAATTTGGTTTCTTCTCTTTCTATGCAAAACGCTAGAAGAAAAATGATAATAAAATAATTAAATGACAGTTAAGTACTCGAAATAATTTAAATCTAATTAACTCAAATGTAGGTATTTTGACTATAAGAGGATTATTACAATAGATTTCTCCATCTGAATCATGAACCTCTAACCTTTAATCCTTTACTTTTACCATTGAGATATTATCACAAATGTAACAGGTCCTGTCGAAGGAGCTAAACTTTACATCAATTGCATCCTCTGAAGGTGAGGAAGACCCTACCCCATGAAAAAGAAGGATATCCTGGGTATAACAGTGATGAGGCTCCAGTTCTTGAGCTCAGGGGAGTGTGGAATACCTCTTCATTTATTTTATACCCAGGTCAACTCTGACTTGAAGTGCTAGTACCTATTAGAGTCCCACCTAAGGGACAAACAGATACCTTTGAAAATTATTTGTATTAGATAGGAATACTTTAAACCATATAACTCTATTCAAACTAATTATAATTTTATTCCTTACGAGTTTTTCATATAATTTTTAACTGGTGGTTTTTCACTGGAGTTTGAGTGACAGCAAGTCTCCTCATGTCCCCATGACTTTCTCGATGTATTCTGATTGAGTTTAACAGTGTTGTAGTCAGGATCTCTAGTTCTTTCAGTTTCTTTACCAGGTCTCCGGAGACTGTTCCAAGACCTCTTACTACAATTGGTATCACTGTCACTTTCATATCCCACAGCATTTTTAGCTCACTGTCAAGATCCAAGTATTTGTCTATCTTTTTACTTTCTCTAAATCGCCGGAACGCAAAATTCACAATTATTATACTTATTATAATTTACTTCTTTTCAAGAATTTCACACCAGCGTTAGCCAATGGTTTCTCACTGGAGTTTACTGATAGCAAGTCTCCTCAAGTATTCTGGTCGATCACAACAATTCTGCAGTTTGGATGGTCTCCACTCGTCCTCTTATTTCCAAGTCCCCCAGTCTCTGCACCAATCCTTTGGTGACTGAACTAAGAGCGCCAATTACAATTGGTATCACTGTCATTTTCATGCTCCACAGTTTTTTTCAAATCCATAGCAAGGTCGAGGTACTTATCCTTCTTTTAATTTTCTTTCAATTTTACTCTATGGCCGACCGGGACAGCAAAGTCCACAATTCAGCAAGTCTTTTTTGTTGTTGTTGATTATTACTAAGTCTAATCGTCTAGCCGAGATTAGGTGATCAGGTTGTGTCTCAAAATCCCAGAGGAGTGTGTGTGTCTCATTCTCCAGGACAGATGTTGGGTTGTGCATATACCATTTGTTCATATGGTCCAATTTCAATTTCTTGCGCAATTTCCAGTGAATTCCCTTATCCACCTAGTCTTGTTTAGTCTTATATTCTTTCTGCATTAGTTTGCTTTATTCGCTTATTATGTGATTGGTCGTTTCGTCTTTGTGACCACATAATCTACATAGGCTGTTTTGTTGCGTCTTATCTATTCTTGCTTTGATATGATTGGTCCTTATGGTGTTGTTTTGAGCTGCTATTAGAAGAGCTTCAGTTCCTTTCTTAAGGTTTCCCTTTCTTAGCGACGCCTATGTCTTCTCGTGTGAGATGTTGTTTGTTAGTCGCTTAAAACGTCCATAGAGTTGTTTTCCTTCTCATTTTTGTTTTCTGGTTATTTTCATTCTGTTGGTCCTGGTGTAGTCAGTATTGTTTTTGGTGATTGTAATCAGTCTTACCCCTCACTTTTCTTTAAACTCTTCGAGTCTTTGTCTCGATGTGCCAACACTGTCTTCAATGCTGGTAAGTCGTCTTCTTACCTTTTTCTTGACACATATAGTCTGTCAACGTCATATCTGGGATGTAATGCCTCATGTATAGTCATTAGTTTTCTTGTTCTCTGGTCCATTTGTTTAAGTTCTTCTCTGGTCCACTGTAGGAATGGATCCGATTATCTTACGAGTGGAACAGCCCAGGTATTTCTCCCTTTTATAAGGTTCCCGCTGTTTAGTTTGATTTCGAGTAGGTTCCTGGTTCTCCTGAGATACACTTTCTTAATTTTTTTCTTTCATCTCGTTTGATGATGTTACATTCCAATATTCCCAAGTATTTGTACTTGAGGGAATGCAATTGGTTGCAAAGTATTAGTATTAGATAAAAAATACTTGAAACTGTGTGTAAATATATGATAATTATTAAGTTGGAATAGTTACTCGAAAACATAAATTGGAAAGTATTCGAGTTAGGAATAATTGAGACCATTTTACTGAGCAAATTATTCGTATAACGAATTGTTACTTGAAACTATAACTATTTAGGAATGAGTATAATCATTAGTTACTTGAAACAATATAATTGCTTGAAAAAAACACTAAAGAATTAAAGAAAAAAGGCTAACTTCGGTAATACCGACCAGAGATCGACATACTGACATACAAACCAACAAGTGCAACATAATCTAAATGTTATCTCTCGATATAACAATGACTATCTCAATGGGGATATCTACACCTGAGGAAAAACATTAACGCACAACACAATGATTTCTGACTTTATTTACATAAGGAAATCTTTTTGTGAAATATACAAACTAAACCGGTTAGGACACTTTACAATGTTGAAAATTCAATAAAAACTTTTTCAAATTTTACAATACAAACAACATAAAAATGACAAACGTTAAATAATGTGGTGTTTGTTAAAGTTATGATTCACAAACTTTACCCATTCTGTTCTATGTTGTTGTCTTTTGACTGTATATTCTGATAAATGCGTCTTTGTCAATGTCATCAGTTCTGGGTATTTTCAACTAATCCAGGATATTTTTTCTTTTTTCTGAACTTGAAAAATTACATACAGTCCCAGTAAACTTGAACCTCTTTGGACTGCACGGATAGTTTAAGAACTTATAATTGTTTGGAAATACTTCTAAGAACCGAGACTTGGGTAAGGTAGCAATATGATATCATCATTGGGATCTTTTGATTTCGTTATAGTTTTTACATAAATGTTCTATGTGAAACTCTAGCGTTATGTGACATAGGCAGGGGACAGGTTCCTTGCTTGTCCTAAGAGTACGCGGATTGTCATGAAAAATAGGTCCTACATGCTAACATTAATTCTTTTTAAACTTAAAAATGATAAATTGATGATGTGTATAAATACTTTTGATCCATCAGCTTTTAGCGTAACAGCTATCGTCGCTAGGAGTGGAATCAGAGAGCCGAGTTCACATCCTAGACAATGCTGTTAACGTTTCCTTTTGCGAAAACACCTTTGGCAAAGGCATGAATCCATCTCTTCTCTCTAGAAATGAATAAACAGAAAATAAGACTGTTTTTTTTTTGTTGCCTTGTTTTGCAACCAGTCAAAGAGAAGGAAAACTCTAAATTCAAACCGACTGTACTCTGCTTAAAAATTGATCTTGTGGTCAAAGGGTTGGATAGATACATATTCTTTTATTCACCAATTATTTCTTTTGTAACGTCCTCATGTGTTGTATTTCGAGCACAAGATGCTAAAAGAAATTGTTTGCTTTCTTTGTTTAATAGCATATCAAACTTTGAGTGTTATTTAATGCCAAAGCCATAGCTGGTGGGTAAAAGGGGTTCGTAACTTTCTGTCGGGTATTAATTCGAAATTGAACGTATTAGCGAGTTCGAACTCGCTTAGATATTACGCCACGGGAACTCTCCCTTGTTGAAAGATGCATCAGTCTAACATTATATTTTTATAAATCGTGATGCATTGGTTGGTTTGATTTGGTCTGATTCGGTTTATTTGTTCAACGGCATATCAACTCCTTAAGGGTTATTTAATGCCGAAATTTGATTCATTTGTAAATGCTTGATAATAATCATATCTATATCTTCAATTTTCCACTGCATTTGTCGGTGACTAATTGTTTGCACACAGTTATATAATACTAAGTGTTCCTATTAATTTGCATATATGGTTTCATCTATTCCTATCCAATATTAATAATTTTCAAACAGATCTATTTGACTCATAGAGTGGGCTATAACAGGCACTACTACTTTAGTTTAGTGTCATACAAAAGACACCCCTTTTTTGGAGGGTCTTACTCCTATGTGTATTCTAAGCTCTACCGACAGAGCTGTTATGATTTATAACTATCATAATCATTACTTTACAAGCAAGGTAGTACAAGATAAACATAACTTCTCGAAATAATGAAATGAATTTTGATGCAAAACAGAGCCTGAGGGAGAAGTCTATTGGTTTCTTGAGTAGATCACTTCCGGCTCTTAGGATCAGCAATTTGGCATTCGACAATCTCCGTACACACATCATAATTTCTTCCCTAATACGCATTTGTGCATTTTTCACGGACGCAGGGCTGCACCACAAAGCAATTCGGACAAACTAATGGACACGACTGTTTTTGTTTATGCCTGAGCAAACTTTGTTTGGAAAGAATTCTTTTTGACATTGTGTGAAAAATCTCATCTCAAATCTATATAGTGTATAACATGTGTCTCTATGTGTGTGTATGTATGTGTGCATGTATGTATGTGAGTGAGAGAGGTGTATATGTTGGAGTGAAAGAGATAGAGATATATTTCTTACATGATAAGCATCAATAAGGTAATCCTGGTGTGGGACAGTTCTGTCATGAGATACGTTTTAATTTGTTAATCAATATTAATTAATAAATGTGTTTATCAATCAGGTTTCATATTCTATTTGTAGGTAATTCCTCTTCATACGAATGAGCTTTTGAAATATTGTTTTTATTATTGTTTTTTAGTGGCTTCTTTTTTCAATTTTTTTTATCTACGCTTTACAAAAAAGAAGGCTTGAATAAATTAATATCAATTTTTTAACACTTTGCCTAAAATGTCGTTTAAGCACTTGTGTTTGGGATATATCAATATATCAAAATATATATATGTGTATGTGAGTGTGTCTAGTAATCATCAAATTATTTACCTTGACTCCTTACATTCAAACTTAAATATTATTTTTCAATCCATCTGGTCTCACAACCACTAAGCTACTTTCTCAACTGTCTTTGATATATTTTGGATCACTTTATTTTCCCTATTTCCTGTCAATCCAAAACTTATCTAGACTTCATGAAAGGATTTTGCAGCGAATCTTCTACACCCTGCATCATCATTTGCTTTATTGAATTAGAGAATATGACTGTGTCTGTGCGTAAAATTATCTTTACTATCTGATCGAGGAATTTCAGTTTATTTCCTAGATCCACCCTCATCTACCCGTCAACTGCTGATAAAAGCATACTAGACACTTTTTTCTGTTTCTGTGTGGGTTTTTTCTCTCCGACCTAAACGAACTGTACTGTTACTTGTTCACTTTTAGGCTATTAACGCAAATGGCGATGTCAACTGGGTCTGTAATTGTCTAATATCGGGTCGTGGCGCCAATGGTATTGGTCATCAGACAAAACTTTGGAAAACCCACTTAATATGTGCTGCAGTGACCCTTGGGAATCTCTTTTATTCCAGATGTGGAGATTTATGGGACCTAGCAATACGTCGTAAACTGCCTACACCTTCAGTTAGTTATAATTGTGCGCCATATATCTGACCTTATTCAGGCTCCTTGTTGGGTTAACTCAATCTTCTTTGTCATTCTTCTTTCTACTCCGGGGCGAATCCTTTCTTGTATTTGATGATGATGGTCCTTTTAATGTCTGTATTCGTCGTCTGGATACATAACTAAAGCCTGCCTGTCTTTTGACGACTGCATCTATGAACTTTTTTTGTCGCAAACGTTATTCAGCCACTTTTAGCTCCTTTTTGGCAATCCAATCCGACCTCGATTTGAGCTTCATTTACTTTTGAGTCGATCGAGGCTCTACATCAAGGAAGTCCAAGCCACCTTCTCAGATACCCACGGATCTCCCTTTCAACCTTTTCTACAGGTGACATAGAAATTTCGAAAATTGCCAGCAGCCACAGGATTCTTAGAATAACTGCATATTGGTATATCCACATTTTGAAGCGATCGGGTAATCTAGATTTATCAGTCTTATTTAGCCAGATTAGAAGGTCTTTAATTGTTTCTTAGATTGCTATAGTATATCTTAGCGTGGAATCCAACTTTTCCCTGGACTTTTAACTGACTTCTCAGTTAATGCAGGGAGAGTTTCCTCGGATACTGTAAAGTGAATCTTTTCAGCTCCCCTGCTTTGCTTTAAAACTAGTGACTTTGATTTTGCCGAATTGAAACTCATCCTAACCCACAAGATGAATTCTTCCAGCCCTTTTAATAGCAATCTCTTTCCAGTTACTGAGAGTGCACTAATTGTTATGTCATCCATGTAGGCTGCGATTGATGGTTGCTTGACTCTCTTTCTTGTTACTAGACCTCTGCATTCTTTCTCAGCAGATTTTATCATATTCATGGCTAACGCGAAAAAGTTAACTGACATAGGGCAATCTGTTATTATTCCCGCCTCCAACGTATTCCGCTTCAACATACTGACCTCTGTCTCGATTCTTATCCTAAAGTTATTATAATAACCCATGATTAGGTCTTTGATCTAGTTGGACACATACTGTATCTTCAGTGCCTTTTTCATTTAACTTGTGTAGGATTTCCCCATACCCATTTTTAAGTCCAACCATTGAACTACCAATTCTTGTTTGTTACCTTTAGCGTCTTTCACAAGCTACGTTAACATTCTTGTATGCTCAATGCCGGAGATTCCACCCTTTTGAACGAATGTATCAATGTATTCGTTTTTTAACAGGGATGTGGCTTACCGTCAGGATAGGGTGCACATAATATCCGAATAAAGACGCTCGTATTCCATTGGCTATCGTCGCAGGAATGGACACAGTGACCAACTAGGGCAACGAATAATGGAAAACGAGAACTCTGAATTCAAACATGTTGAACTCTGCTTAAAAATTGATCTGGTGTCGCATCCTGCAAGTGCAAAGGGGTAAATAAATATCCATACAAAAAATCTTCAATTATTGGTGGACTAGAAGATCTAAATGTCTAACATCTAAGATTAAAATTTTCAATCATAAAACGTCTTGATCACTAAAACGAGTCAACTTATTGGTTTTCAGTATCGATCTGTCCATCTTTTAAAGACATTCTGGTGCCAAAAGTTAGCCAAAGGTGCTTTCGTCACTCAGTTATAAGACATTGACAGAACCGTATATCTATATATTGGTTTGACTTCTTTGATCAACCTTCGTGGGATATTTAATGCCAAAGACATCATTATAGAAGAACAGCATTGACACTGTTTAACTCATAGTTGTGGGATAAGGAAGTTTCATACCTTTCTCAAGAGGATTCATTCAAAAGTCAATAGCACGACTGGAGTTCAAACTCACTTCGAAGCCACATTCTAGTACTTTATCCATTACGCCATGGGGATTATATATATATATATATATATATATATATATATATATATATATATATATATATATATATATATATATATATATATATATATATATATATATATATATATATATATATATATATATATATATATATATATATATATATATATATATATATATATATATATATATATATATATATATATATATATATATATATATATATATATATATATATATATATATATATATATATATATATATATATATATATATATATATATATATATATATATATATATATAGCTTTTTTTTTCTCGGGCAAATTCGATTGAAGATAAGTTGTGAACTTTTCGACATTGACTCGAACGTAATCTCAGCTCTTGAAGTTAAAGCAGGAAATGTTCGCAGCAAGAACTCCAAATGGAATTAGTCAGTTGATCACGTAATGAATTCCCTGTGGATACCAACTTTCAAGTGGTGTAAAAAAGGTGCTTTTTCTGACGAAAAAACTTTTTCGGCGACGGTCATTATATATATCTTTCTTCTTACAAGTAATTTGTAGACACTAATAACTTGATTAAATGGAAACACTTCTGCTTCCATTTAATCAAGTAATTAGTGTCTACTATTACTTGTTTTACTACCGTACCTGTTGTTAACGAGAAACATATTGAGTGACATGATTTTGCATGAATCTTTTTGTGGTTGTTGGCTACGAGAAGATTAAAACATAATTATGAATTTATTAAGTTAATTACAATTGAAATATTTCTAAATCAAAAGGAATACGTTTGTGTTTCTAACAAAAACAGAAGTATTTTCTTTAAAGATAATTCAGTTATTTTTGTAACCCTTTATATCAATAACGATAATATTTGTGTACGCCACTTTGTGTGTGTGTGTGTGTGTGTGTGTGTATGTGTGTGTGTGCGCGCGTGTTGGTGCGTTTTAATTAGTTGATTAATATGCTTATCAATCAGTTTTCATGGTCTATTTTAGGAAATTTCTGTTGATATGAATGTGCATTTAAATTTTTAAATTTAAAAAATTTTTGGTTGCTTTTTTTGATTAAAAAAGATCTCTGCTTGAATATATCATCTCCAATTTATTTAACACTTTGTCTATGATATAATTTTAAGTATATATATATATATATATATATATATATATATATATATATATATACACAAATCTTGATAGATCCACAATGGCTCCGATGTAAAGTTGTCAATGAAATGTTAAACACAGAAAATATCATTACAATTTTACATAAATGCTGCAGAGGTGGCAATTTTTTGTTTTTAATGTCACGTGTAGATGAACATTGTCAAACAGCAGCAGTAGCAGCAGAAGCATTACACTTCAAATGCATTCTCTAATAAGAAGACCTTTTATTTTCAATTTTAGCACCTATACTTCAAAGATGACAATTATAACGTTCTGCTGTATCCGTTCCACCAGTCTTCAGCTATTGGTAATATATTTATGTAGTCAATATATTTTGTAATTAAGGTAGTATATGTTTCGTGTTAATAATATACATCGTATCACATCAAATACTGAGTAATACCGTTATCCAAAAAGGTTAGGTTTTGTTGTTCTAAATTCACTCATGATCATCGATGTTTCGAATTATCGGATTGAGTCAACTTTTCATCTTTCACACATATAAGATTTTTCATATCTAATAAGAAACTAAATCCAGTTAGTGAGGCGCCGCCTAATGCGTTGTAATGACGAATTCATTTGGAACCCAATTTCCCGCTTCTTTATTCTTTTACTTCTTTTCCAGGTGACAGTTTCCACACTTTGCTCATGCGCATATTAAGATCTTTATCAAGCCTGGACAGAGCTGCCCCAATGCAACAATCCTTTTGTCCTAAATGAGTAATCGCTTGCAGGATAAGGTTATTATTGTTTGTTTTTCAGTGTAAAGTCAGCGTCTTTGTTCATAATGGAAATTAGTTTAACATAGTTAGTTAACACACACACACACACACACACACACACACACACACACACACACACACACACACACACACACACATTCAATGAGGCACACGCAAAATATTTTACCAGATATTTCCGAAATTCGATGCTCTCTAACCTGACATCGTAATGAAAAAAGCAAATAAATTATCTCCGAGAAGCAGGTTATATAGAAAAAGAAGGATCAATTAGTTTGTCAATTAAAATCAATTGAAAACAAGAAAATTTTGAACGCAGAATATATTTGTGATGACGATACTAAATAGGTAGCTGCAGCGAGGATAGAATCTATTGTAAAACACACACACACACACACACACACACACACACACACACACACACACACACACACACATACACACACACAAATGATATAGAGTAATTTTTATGAGAAAGGATGTTGCAAATGTTACAATGATATTCTATGTATCTAAGATTTGAGTAAACATAAAATTTGTTGCATCTTTGCTTCAGCTTAGATATCTTTGAGATCAACGCCTATATTCTTCGAGAGTACATTGTGCTTACGAACACCAACATGTCTAAGACAAGGAAATGTTGTCAGAAACATCTTCATCTAAATTACGAAACATAAAAATTGTATTTTTTGTCTTCAAGAATAGTGTAACGAATGTTTAAAACGGTGTTTTGCACTTTGAAAATCTCGATTTAAGATAACGAATTAACTTACATGATTCGAAGCCTCGGTGTTAACATCTGTAGCGGAACTTCCTGTGTAGGACAGAACAGTCTGATCCATGAAAGCGATTTTAAAGTTTGTTGAATAAAATAAAGGGTTAATCCCTACGTAAATAAGCAAACTTAAAATGAATGTGAGCAGCAGGCGATGAAAATTCAAAGATTACGTGAATAGCAACTTAGAAAAAATCTAATCAGGCATCTAACAGGAACCCAAAAATGCTATTGCTTTCTTAGCGAAGCTGAATTGTGTGCTCCTAGCTAACTGAGGTAACACAAAATTTGTTCCCTGGTAAGAATTAGAGTGTAGGTATTTTTAGAGAAGTTTCTGATGACCTGCTTCTTGCGTTCTTGAGCAAATAACAACTTGTCAGACTTGAATCAAAACTAGGATTTTTTATTTAAATTGTTTTAATGTCATCTCACCGACCACACTAACAGCGTCCATAAAAGTCGTCTGCCTGTTTGACTCGCGCCACTTTCGGTGTTGCTAAGAAAGGGAAAGTCATGTGTGTCGTAAAGTAAATGAGTCATTTGTGTGTATTTCTAAAAGAATAAGATTATATAAAAGTCAAAGTAATTGAGAAGAAGAGATGCTGGCAGGGCAAATATTAGTTTGAACGTAAAATAAAATAAGAAAAAATAAAATAAGGAAGGAAGGAGGGATATGTATATATATATATATATATATATATATATAACTTGGTGACGAAAATCAGTGACATTACACTGGCTAGCTCTCACCATCTGCTGTGATTTGGATCTTTGCGATGATTAATTGTTTTCTTGAATTTTTGTGGGATAATCTAAAACCCACTCTATTAAATAAAGATTTTTTCCTTCTGTATAAACACATGGATTCATATATGTATAAACAAGTGTCAATACTTAAAGAATCTGAGACAGATATATATATATATATATATATATATATAGGTTAGGATGACGAGGGGAAGTACCTCCACGACTTTTTTAAAAGTAAAAATATATTGCAATAGATTTAATAAATTTAAATACTTGCTTAGAAGTTTTAATTTGGATGTTAATTACCAGAAAATTTTATAAAGTTTGTCGTAAAAAATGAATTTTTTTTTCGCGTATTTAAAGTAGGTTAAGTCAAAATTACTTTGAAATTTACAAATGTCTCGTGGAACAGTTAAAGTATAGGTAGCCAAAAATAAAGAAAAACTGTTTCTTTCTGTCTATGAATTGGTATACTAAAAAGCATCAACAATAACCAAAGGTGATAACAGATATTACTAATCTGAGTCAGATTGGAGCGAGTAGTAATGGTAATGAAGGGCTGTTATACATTCCCCCAAACTTCAGGGCTGCAGCCTGATAATTAGATGTCGTTTAAGGTCATATCTGGGACAAGTGGTTTCAAGTATTTCAATTCAACACTAATAATTCTATGCAACAATATTCATTCGTTTGCACACAGTTAAATGGTTTCAAGTATTACTAATAATTCTATTTGATATTACTCAATTGTTCGCATACAGTTAAATGATTCATGTATTGCTATTCAACACTAATAATTATATTAAAATTGTTTGTACACCGTTTAGATGGTTTCAAGTATTGCTACCTTAGCACAATTGACTCTCAGCAACCGTCTTTTACTACATTCAAGACAAAATAGGATTGGGTGCTTGTTTTGGCACCAGAACAATTTCAAGAATACAATCGAGACATTCATAAAGGTGCAAGGCCTGGACATGACCAGGTGATTGCTCGGATCAGGCCTCTCCGACGATTCATCAAGCTCATTCAGGGCCGAAGTAAAGCGTTGCAAGTCACTTACCATTAAGGTTGCCGGGTCACAGACGGCTCAACCACCAGAATCATATTCTCAAGCATTAAGGGTCACCGTCCACGGCCAACTGGTAGACTCGTTTGAGACGGGATGATCTTACCTCCCTGTAAAGATGCAGTTGGCGTATTCAATAGCACCAGGCAACAGGGCGGAAATAAGGCGGTGGATGACTAAATATATTTCAACAAACTGTTAATATAAAATATCCTTTTTATAAATAAATTCATTGATAAATAAACAAGTACTGAGAATTGTTTTATCTGGTAATTAGCATAATTTCGTAGATTTTTTAAACGGCGGTGTTTCTCGCTTAAAGTTGCTCCAAAGCAAATCGTTGTCACGCTATTTTATAAAGTAAAAACAACTTTACTCTAAAGTTTTAAATGATGGATACAACCTTCATGTAAGTTTTTTCTCATTCTTTTTTCTTACTAACAGAACAAATACTAAGGCAATACAATTAATTATCACAGAGGTTAAACAGGGCAGACTGGGCTCTTTAACCTTGGTATGGTAACTGGTTTAGAAAGAAATCTCTGAATTCTAACCTGTTAAAATTTACTTAAAAAATTGACCTTGTTTTGCAACCTTCATGTGCGGAGGTGTTGAGTAAATACATTTAAAGGTTTCGGGCGCTTTTCAAATGTCACATTGTGAAAATTCTGTAGAGATACCAAGAAATTCGCAGCCGTTTCAGTCACCAAGCAGATGTTATATATCGTAGTTACTGAAGAGAGATGCAAAGACGCAGTCACTTTTTTCTTCTTTCCTTTTCTTTCTTTCTTTCTTTCTTTCTTTCTTTCTTTCTTTCTTTCTATATATATATATATATAACCTTGCAAATCGAAACAACTCGCTCGAATGTTCCAACAGGTATATCTAACACTATAAACTGCAAGATCATGTTATACACACCTCTCTTTCACATATATCTATATATCTATGATAGAGAAAGAAAAGGGGATAGATAGATAGATAAAAAAATGAGTGAGAGAGAGAGAGAGAGAGAGAGAGGTCTATGCCATAAACTGGTCCCACAGACCTATATTAAATAATCGATTGTCCCTTGATGTTGAATCTTCACTGGATAATCGATAATTGTGTCCTTATGTTTGTGTTAAGGTTACTTGATGTAAGTTTGTATATGTATGAATGAATGTGAGTGAAGTATATATTTATGAATGGATTACAAGGTATATATATATACATATATATATATATATATACAATTAAAATGGTTATCCTTGCTTTTAAAATCTTAAAAAGTAGTAAAACAGTAAAACTACAAGAAAGTTGAAAAATAAGGAAAATATTACAACATTAAAATATTTTCAGATATTAAACATTGCATCTTGCATAATTTCAGATACAGAGATACTGTCAGAAAGAAAGATGCTAACAATGGAAATAATAATAATTGTGTTATTGGACTGAATTTGAAAAAAAAAAGAATTTTAATCACAGAAAGTTTCAGTAGCACATAATATGCTTACATTATCAAAATATGTATGGCAAATAAAAAATGAAACTGTCCATCTCCATAAATAGAATGGTATATTATAAAATCAAAAAGACACTGTATCTATAAAGGAGGTTATAATAATTGCAGATCATGTCGGAAAGATATGTATTCTGGAATATGTTGAACAAAATAAATAGCTTAACAAAAAAAAAAAAAAAAAGAAAAAAAAAAGAAAAGTGAACAATTTTTAAATATAGACATAATAATCGATTTCTTCTGTGTCACTTACCACCTGAGTGATTTTAATATGCATTTTACTTACTTTCTTTCGCATGTAATAGTTACATATTTTTACTCTCTCTCTCTCTCTCTCTCTCTCTCTCTCTCTCTGTAAGTGTGTTAGTTACACCAAGATCATGTGACGAAATCCTCATACCTTAAATATGGTTGACTAGCCAGTTTTCTTCTCTTTCCATCAGACAATTGTGTGCTCCAAATAAAACTTGAAATACGCTCCCCCATGGGGGTTGAGCACTCTGGCGAAGGAATTGTCGGCCGCCGCTCGCATAATGCAAAGCTCTTCGAAAGAATTGAGCACTCTGGTAGCCGATAGGGTATTAAAAATGTAAACAAACGGACGCTGCTGCTGTTGCTACATAGATACCTTAAAAATTCCCTTAGTCCGCTTGTTGACCGAGTGGTCTGAGACTTAGTTTAACGTAAAGTTGGATGGGTTTCGATCCCGGCTTCGAGCGTCCTGCGTGTCTAGCCACACTGAAGAGTTCTGATAGAACGAAACAGTTTGTCTGTGGATGACTATATATATATATATATATATATATATATATATATATATATATATTCTCGACTCCCTGTGAAGCCAAAATATGATACGAGGTCATTCTAATGTAGAGGGACCCCGCAGAAAGCGAATCTCTCACAAAAGTGTTTTGTTCCGTAAGCGTACCCCTTCAGCAGCGCCTCAGAACCCAATCTCTTTTAAGCGAAAGGGAAAATTCATTCTGGGTGAGACACCCCCCTCCACTGGAACTAAGGGGATTATTTCTCACCTTCCGGTACGAAAATGATATTAGTAGCTACAGTCGAGGTGAGAGAGTATTATATATATATATATATGCCACATGCCCAACAACGGTGGGGGAAGGCTGGTCATCATTATCGTGACATTAACTTAGCTTGTTCCATTTGCTAACCCAAAACACTCTGTAATAATCGAATTGTAAAGATGAGAGTCAAAAATGCTTTCTTGGGCAGAGTATTTTATTAGTGCTCAACTTCTTCAATGCAAGGAATTATATTATCAATATTAGATTTAACTGTTAACAAGCTGGTATCCCCAACAATCAGTTAAGAGGAACAAACCGTTTACAATAGAATTTTTCATAAAGTGCTCAACTTCCATAGCTATTAATACCGCATATATTCGTGATTTTTTTATCAACTGCGCAAGTCTCGATTTGTGCATGGCTCCCCTCTATAAAATGACATTGTGTCTCATTCTGACTTGGTGGGAAGTCGGTTTAATACCTACCCACTTCGAATAAAAAAGCTGAATGAATGAAAGAAAATGAATAAATAAATAAATATAATTTGACCTTGTGCCACATCCTTGCAGAGGAGTTGGTAAATACAAACATCAACCCGTATAGTAGACTACATAAAATTCAGTTGTACGAGGTTCATTTATAACATCGACTTTTTAACCAGGCATTTTTGTCATAGCGGTTGTTCTACTCAGCTTACCTTTTTTTTTTTTAAATCCACGTCTTGATTGTAATAATGCTAATATTATAATACAGCTCTTGCATCAATGTACTTGAGCACTTTATATCTACTTGTGCACATATGTAAGCATCTTAGATAATGGTTCGCTTTTGAAAAGTGAAATTTGATGGTTTCAAGAGAAAATTAGTTGACAGCATCAGTTTGAAGGAAAACTTGACTTAAATTTTTAAAGAATTCGTCTCCGGTTCAACATGTATTTTTTTTGGGGTGGTGGGGGGCTAAGTTTTAGATAGACTATCATAACGATCTTGCGGATTGGTTGGTTGTTTGGATTTTATGACATATCAACCTTTGTAGGTTATTTAATGCCAAATCCATTTTTATACAAATAATCAGTTCTATTTCAAACAATTCAGTTTAGCAGGTTGGTTGGTTGGATTTTATGACATATCAACCTTTGTAGGTTATTTAATTCAGTTTATTCAAATAGTTCTAATTCAGCTAATTCAGTTTAGTATCAGTTCAGATTTTGTTTACACAGTTAAATGTCAAAACAGTTCTATATTAAACAATTCAGTTTAGAGTAAGTCCAGTTTCAGTGTCAAAAACAGTTCCATTTGAAACAATTCAGTTTAGCATAAGTACGCAGTTTAAATGTAAGTACACAGTTTAATTGTCAAAAACATTTCTATTTCAAGCTATTCAGTTTAGTCAAACAGTTCTAATTCAAACAATTCAGTTTAGCATAAGTACGCAGTTTAGTTCTATTTAACCCATAGATAGGGGCCAATCAGGTGATACCATTCCGGGCCAGAGTGGACCTAAGAGCAATGGCAATGAAGGGGTACCCTGCATTCCCCAAAGCTCCTGCATCACTGGAACCTCACCATCAGATAGTTTAGTGTCATATCGGGGACACTCGTTGGTGGGGGGAGGTCTTACCCCTCTCCAGAGATGCAGTCAGTGTATTCTAGTATTCTACAGCTCCAGCCGACTGGGCAAAAATCTTGCGGAAATGTTTAACTGAGGAAGTAATGGCGATGATAGAGGCGTCTTATGACCGAGTGTTGGAACGATAGCTACCAAGGCATTTCCTTTGAGTGGCAGAAAAGGAAATGCCACAAGCGGAATGCTACAAGCACCCAACATATAACTAAACGTTTTTCCCCTTCTTTCTTGCGTTACCATTTAGTAAGTTAACCGCCAGAAAGTTTGTATGGCTTTAGTCTAGCAATTCGTCGTTTGAGTTCTGTGGAAATTATTTGCTTTCGGAAATTATGCGTAAAAATGAATTATAAGGATTGGCTGAAAATATTTTCTAGTTGCTCTTTCTGTTCATCGATCGACCAACTCTTGTAAAGGATTCTTTTGTTTCATTTGCTCTAATTTCTCACGAATATCCAAGCTGTTTTTCTTCTGTCAATTAGTACAGCTTTAACCATAACAATGACTGTCCTCATTTTTATAAAGATAATTTTCTGCAAAACTTTTACAAAAGCTATTTTAAATTTCAAATCCCGACAAGAAAAAGATTATTCAAGCTAAAAATCAAACTTAGCGTAAAAGGACTTTTTTTTCATAATTTGAAAAAAGCAAAAAAAAAAAAAAGAAGCAAACAAACCTACAAATGCAACAGAATATTGGCAGTATAATTCTTTTAGAAAAACAGATTTTAGTTTGTAAATGGTTTTAAATTGATTAGCTGACGTTTGATCTGACCACGAAGTTAATTTCGATGATACTTTCTCAAGTTAAATATTTTCAAAATATTCATAAAAATAAGGGACGAATCTATTAAAGGGAACTTTCGATTGGTTAAAATAACTTTAATCAAAATTGTACCATTTTCAACACAGGCATGCGTTGAAAATATTTTCTTACAAGAATCAAGCCTTTTATTGTTGGTTGGTTAGTTGGGTTTTATGGCATATCAACCCTAGTAGGTTATTCAATGCCAAATACTGTTTATACGTAAATATTAAATATGATTTGTAAACGAATATTATATAGATAACATTTTAAACAAGCCAGAGATCAGTTGTTTGCACACAGTTAAATGGTTGAAGTATTGTTATCAAACACGAAAAATTCTATTTAATATTAATCATTTTTTCACACGGTTAAATGATTTCAAATATTGCTATGTAACACTAAAATTCAATTTAACGTTAGTCATTTGTTTGTTCAGCTAAATAGTTAAACAATTCTATTTAACCCATAGACAGGACCTTAACTATCACTAATGGTCTGAGTGGATCTAGGAGTAATGTCAATGGAAGGATGCTCCACTCTCCTCAAACCTCCTGGATGGAAACCTCACCATCAGATGGTTTAATGCCAGAGATGGCAGATATGTAGTCTGTATTCTCTTGCCCTAACCAACTGGACTGTTTTTAGTATCGAATGAAATGTAAAAAACATTCGATTTTCATGAACACGAATGCTAAGTCTAACGTTCGTGAACCTATCTTGAAATGTAAAGTCTTGAAACAAATACTTTCTAGTGATAACCTGAGACTGAAACTAATAGGGATTAGCAACTGATGAAATATGGTAATCAATGTTTATGTGTCACACACATACACTGACCATTTGTATTTGTATTTGTATTTTCTTGACGAATTTGATTTTTTTAAAGTTTTAAACTAGGAAAAGATCGTAAGTTACATATCCACGTCTCTGTTAAAAAGAATAACACAAACTGAATTAATCTAAACACTAATTTGTATTTCTACTAGTGATGATCGGAAATTAAAAAGAGACGCTACATGAGTAGCATCCCCTATAATCAAACAAAGTAACCGAACCAATGACTTAAACAAGTTTCGTAAGATACATGATACTTTTGAAGAAACTATTGTAAACTGGCGCCGCACAATCTTTAATAAAAGCACGATGTACTGTGACCTTGTGTTTGAGCATGATATCTAATACATGAGTTTGTTATAGTCTTCGATGATTTTCTCGTGTGTTGTAGATATTTCCGGTTAAATGTAAGTCACATTTGTCTTCAATGAAAAGGATCTAATTTCGATTGGTTTAACTTGTTGCTACTCGGACATTTTCATAATGGAATATATACATTTGTTGTTCAAAATTTTACAATTTTAAAAACGGTATTTCTGCTCCTCAAAAGTCATTGTCATTGTAAATATTATAAAAATTGATCACGTTCATTGCAGAGAAAATAAAATCTTGCGAGAACAGTAGCGAAAGATGAACATAGAAATTGAATGAAAAAAAGGTGAGTGGAATTATCATATTTTGCTTTAAAGGTGGTCCGAATTCCCGAGTGTTAATTCTTTACGAAACACAAATCAATCTGTTTAATATCTAAGAAGTTCAGTTGAATACAACACAGGGCTAAACTAAGAGAGATACGGAGTAGATAGTGTTACAGAAATCTTCTCGCTTGGAGAAACACATCTTCCGTAAAAATCAGCATTCAAAATTCTGGCTTCGAATATCGACCATTAGCAGCCGAGAGAAATGCAGAACTACTTCAGCCATTACACATGCCTCTTTAATCAAACATTTGACGATAGATTGGGGTACTTACTAGTTCAAAAGTCTCAAAGAAGAAACTAAACACAAAACAATAACAACAAAGAAGTCGCAAAATGGGGGCTTCCAAAATTAATGGAGTCAACTTGACTTACCCGTGAATAGTGAAATAACTGCGTGTCTTGATTGTCACGAAGAAAATGGACGATTCCGCACAGAGAAAATCGGAAAAACGTGAGAAAAGAGAAAATAGCTTAACTATTAAAGAGTCATTAGATACCTGGGGTGTTTCGAAGTAGATTTTAGAGTGTGAGAAAAAAAAGAGAGCTGTTTATGGTTGCGCACATACATCTCTAAGTCTCTAAGCGTGTTTGCGTACTGTTATATTGTTGAGATTTCGAAAGTTATCGAAGAAAAGACAATGCAGAGGAAGATGTTGTCACTTGATCTCGACGCAAGAAAAGAATAGACACACGCATTGTTACAAAAATCCATTCATGTAATATTTCAGACGTTACATCTTTAAACTAGTAAGAAGGAATATGGAGAGTGGCTTTCTTTGTCAATAAAGGAAGTAAAGTTTCGCTGGAGTCCCAAATCAGTCGACTACTTTTCACTGTCTTGGTACCAAATGTCTCTTTTGGAATTTTCTCAAGGCTGATGTGACTGCCTCGAGAGTTTACGAATTTGACCTTATCATTTACTCTTGTCGGTCACGTTTGTCATAGCCGAGCACCGAAGTTGTTTGTGACGGTGGTGAGTGGTCATAATATTACAGTACGTATATGTATGTGTGTATACCTCGAATGTATTTGCCCGAATATTTTACATGCATGTAGGGTCGTCCAAAACAACATTTCTTATTACGAACCAAAAGTATCTATATACGTGTAACAGTCACATGAGTTTCTTACTATAAACCACATTCATCCTTCAGAGAAATATGCATAAAACTTAACACTACGCCGCGGAGAGGATGTGACACAAGGTTTTAAGCAAGGTACAGTTAGTTTGAATTCAGAGCTTTGTCCTTCTCCTATACTAGTTACCATACCAAGGATAAAGAACCCTGTCTACCCTATAATTTACCTATAGCTGAGGACGGAGAAGAGATAGATAATATGCCTTTCTCAAGGACATTAACTCAAAGTGAAACTCAAACTCCTCGTCCAGAGTTTGAACGATAAACTTTACATCAGATACTCCCCCAAGTATGTGTACGAGTACAATATATTTTTAAGATAATTGTATCATCCACACACACACACACACACACACACACACACACACATATATATATATATATATATACATACCAGGTCCTATGTGCCACAGTATAACTTGTATCAATCTATTAGAAAGGAGATAGACCTCTTCAAACAACCAAGACTTGTCCTAGATATAATACGAAATTACAAACATTCTGCCTTAACACACACACACACACACACACACACGTATATATATGAATATATATATGCATGTTGATGTAAGAGGCCGGTTGTTTGGCGTTCTAATGGATTGACAGTTTATACTGTTTCATTAAATAACTTAATTAACTTGATCCACATTTACGGCAGCAAGAAAAATTTAATAAAGAAACTGGATAAAGAATCCTTATGAGTCAGATTGAATGACTATATGTGTGTGTGTTTGTGTGTGCGAGTGCGCGCACGTGTGTGTGTTTGTGTGTGGCAATAAATACGCTATTTTTACTTCGGCCTGGGTAACTATATTAAAGTTCAAGTACCTTATCTCCCGCCAAGGGGAAAATTTAGAAATAACAAAAGGGTCCACGAATAAATTATGGTTGTCTGTAAAGCATAACGTATTCTTGAAAGGTGCGTAATAGAAAATAGCTGCCACATTGAGAGGCTAGGATTCTGACCGAGATAAGTGAAGAGGTTTTGGAACATGAGTGATGCTATGTTAAAGCTAAATAGGAATTAGGTGTTGATAGAACGATGGTAGTGATTGGAGCGATAAAGACACGGTACTGTTGGTTAGGGTTAGAGGGTTAGGTATGAAGTCAATGGAAAAATACTTTTGAAGGAGAGCTATATTGTTGTTTTTGTTTTGTTTTTATTAATAACTATGATGACAGTACTTATATCATGTAAATATTCAACAAATGCATTAAGAGAGTGAATATTTGGACGATTGTAAAGTATTTGTTAATTAAATGTTGACATCGTATTAAGAAATATGAAATTCTTTGTGAACATGTTTTTTCATGAGTGTAGACCAACTATTTTTTAAAGTTTACTTTTTGTCTATTTCTACAATTTCTATTAGCAGAGCATGTACCAACTGAAATAATACTTGAAATCTAGATTCGAATACGTATTTATTCCCACTTGGTATACATGGGATACGACAGAAGGCAAACTTTTAAGCGGAACGCTGTTGATTTTAATATAATTTTCCTTCTCCTAGATGAGTCGCCATACCAAGGATAAAGAACCCACCTGCTTTACTATTTATCTATATCTGTGGGATTAAGAGATGGATTCTTGCTTTTCCAAAAGATATTAGCGCTAAGTGAAACGCAAACAGCCTTGCTTAGGATTGGAATTTCGTTTGCCGAATCCACTTCCTGAGATGATATTCCACCAGCTCACACAACCTAAATTCAAGTAAAAGCCTTAGAAATTGACTTTCTTCTAAATGGAAACAAATCATCTAAATTCGAATCCGGATTTCTCACATTGTATTCAGAGTGAGATATTCATTCACCCACATTGTGGCATTTTCGTTAAAACAATGGTATCATAGGGGAGACCGTAGAAATGAATTCTTGTGAAGGCAATTAGCAAATGATTATTATGAACGGAACACCAGGTGCAAGGGAAGCGAGCCAAGATATTAAGGAAAATGATGGACTTCGGAGGTCAGTAAGGTAGGCCTAAAGTTATAAATTTGGCGTGTGCGTGTCCATAGTTAAATACGTTTCTCTTTCTAACAAGTGGAACTAACAGTGATGATGTCTAATAGAAAAAAAGAAACAGATTTTCATATCTAAATTAGGTTTGCTTGCACAACCCGTGGAAAATTCACTTTTTATATGTATTTTTTCTTATTTTAATACATAAATTTACAAAGAAAACTTTATTAATAAAAAAAGGGAACTCTTAAAATTCCATAAAATCCGTGTCTATTAAAATATATGCTAACTCAAATTTTAAAATTTTAACTAAGATTCTGTATTTCTACTGATTTATTGATCTGATCTAAAATTATCTAAATCTATAAATGTATTTGAAAGAATGTCTTCTGTTTTGTACAAATTCAGCATTGAATAAACTCCACTTCGTCCAATTAGGTTCAATGAAATCATAAATAAAAACCAGTGCTTTGGAGTTTTCCCTTTACTCGGTTGTCCTGTTAGGCACTAGGCCAGAAGTATGGAGCACCAAGTGAGGATCAAAATCAATAAGAATAGTCTACAAGTCTGCGGCTTTCTGGTGACCTATCGATGCACATAAGCTGATTCAGTACCATAGATGCATTTTGTGGTCTGACGCTCTCTCTCTCTCTCTCTCTCTCTCTCTCTCTCTCTCTCTTTGTTAAAAAGAGGTAAATCAAGTTCGATAACCCCAAGCGGTTGTTTTGTGTAACTCTCCTTTTTGTAAAATAAAATTAATTATCTATTCTCCTTTTCAAGAAGCACACGTCTTATTTTCCTTCGTCTAATTTCTCTCTACATATCCTAATCTTAAGACGTGGCAACTTCAACAGGTTATGGGCCTAGCAGAAGAGATAATTGAAGTCGGTGGCGCAGGTTATTATTTAACGGAGATGAGACCAAATATGAAATTTGGGAAACGAAGTTCTTAGGATACCTGCACACATTAGGTTTAAAAGAAGGCCATTTTAGGTAAAAACCTTTACGGAGACGAAACAGATACGGAAAGGAATGAGGAAACATATAATGAACTGATACAATTCCTGGATGACAAAAGACTGTCCCTTATCATGAGAGAAGCCTCGGACAATGGAAGAGAAGCTCTAAGGATATTGCATGACCATTATGCAGGTAAGGGAAAACCAAGAATTATTTCTTTATATACCAAATTAACGTCACTAAGAAAGGAACAGAATGAAGGTGTTACCGACTATATCATTAGAACAGAAGCAACATTAATGGCACAAAGAAATCCCGGAGAAACATTAAGCGATGGTTTAATAATTGCCATGGTTCTAAAAGGACTACCTAGAACATTTAATGCTTTTTCGATATATGTGACTCATAGCAGTAAGGAGCTAACGTTCTCCGAATTAAAAACGCAACTTCGAAGTTTCGAGGACACGGATAAATATAATCAAAACTCAAATGATGACAATGTTATGAAATTAACCATTTCATTTTTAAAAATGAATAAGGAAGTTTCGTGTTTTAAGTGTAATGGAAAAGGACATGTAGCAAAAATATTCCCAAACAATTTCAAGAAAAATAAAAAGTGGTGTAACTACTGCAAAATGTGAGGAAGTCATGCCGCTATAAAAAGCGAGATACCATCAAAGCAGCAGCAGAAGAAGAAGTTAGCATCTGATAAGGCCCTATCTATGTGTTAAATAGAACTAAACTGCGTACTTATGCTAAACTGAATTGTTTGAAATAGAACTGTTTTGGTATGCTAAACTGAATTGTTTGAAATGGAACTGTTTTTGACTTTGAAATTGTATTTACGTTAAACTGAATTGTTTAATATAGAACTGTTTTGACATTCAACTCTGTCTAAAAAAAATCTACACTTATACTAAACTGAATAGGTTGAATCAGAACTGCTTTTGACAATTAAACTGTGTACACATGCCGAACTGAATTGTTCGAAATAGATCATTTGTATAAAAATAGATTTGGCATTAAATAACCTTCAAAGGTTGATATGCCATAAACCCCAAACAAGCAACCAAAATCTCCTTGTTTCTCTGTCAGCCTGGCTTTCTGAGTTTTCTTTTTTGGTTACTTCTCTTTTTCTCCCTCTCCCTATCTCTCTCTCTCTCTCTCTCTCTCTCTCTCAGGTTAATTTTATTTTATTCCCTTACCCCCCACATTCTCTCCCTCTCTCTCTCATACACACACTCTTTCTCTCTCTCTCTTGATTTGTTATATATATATATATATATGTGTATGTATGTGTATATATATATGTGTGTGTGTGCGTGCTGTCTAATATTTCTTGCAATGATTTCCTTTTCTTTCTTTTTTTCATCTTTCCCATTTTTCCACTCTTTTACACCTGCTCTCTTTCTACTTTATTTTGTTTCTTCTTGCTTCCTACTTTTACTCGTTTTCAATTTCCATTCTCTTAATAAGTTCTTACTTTTCTGTCATCACTTCTTCTTCTTCTTCTTCTTCTTCTTCTTCTTCTTCTTCTTCTTCTTCTTCTTCTTCTTCTTCTTCTTCTTCTTCTTCTTCTTCTTCTTCTTCTTCTTCTTCTTCTTCTTCTTCTTCTTCTTCTTCTTCTTCTTCTTCTTCTTCTTCTTCTTCTTCTTCTTCTTCTTCTCATAAATTTATTTCAAGCCTGTTTTTCATCCGACCTAATTCACCCCCCACATGCCTCATAACAATTGACGACCAATTTATCTTTTGATGGATACAAACTATTCGGTATTTTTTTAATTTCCTTTCATCCAACCAACCTTAAAGATTCCCGGACATTTCTTAATTACAAGCTCCACTGATTACGCGTGTAAATAACGAACAAACATTTTCTTTCTCTCTATATAAAAAAAGAAAAAAGAAAAATATTTCTCGTCCACAAAAATTCAATTGCATCTGTGATGATAAAAGAAGAGAAAAAAAGATTCTCAGATAATACATAAAAGAAGGTAAAATACTTTTTACTCTCTCTCTCTCTCTCTCTCTCTCTCTCTCTCTCTCTCTCTCTGTCAATTTGCTAATTCGTCATTGAACAATTTGACAATTTCACTCGCACTACACGGCAGGCACTCACATGTGATCAGAGTTATACCTCGAAAACATCGTGATTACAACAATGATTCCCTCAGCGTTGTTCTGTATCATACATACAATATTCCTCACTCTCTTTTCTTCTTTCTTTTCTTTATCTCTTGCTCGCTTTTCCTTTTTCTCTCTTTTCCCTCTCTTTTCCACTCTCTTTTTCTCTATCTGTCCCTCTCTTTCTTTCTCTATCTACGGTGGGTCGAAAGATATAAAGCAATATAATATTTCATCAACACGGTTGTGTTTTAATTTGTATATGCATTTTAACATTTTTTAACTTTGTTTATTTGTATTTTAAAAATTGATTTTAATTAATTCATTAATTAACCCGTGCTTAGGTTTGGTTTGGTTTAGTTCATTTGTTTAACGGCACATCAACACCTAATTGGTTATTTGATACCGAAATTTGATTTATTTGTAAATGTTTTATAGTAATCATGACTAAATTTTCCATTGTATATTTTTAAATTGTTCTTTTTTTTATCCATAATCATTATTACTGCATACAATATCAAGTATTCCGATCTAATACAAATAATTTGCATACTGTTAAATGGCTTCAAGTATTGCTATCTAATACTAATAATGTAGTCACCATTATATGGTTGTGTGCAAACAAATGATTGATATCAAATAGAATTATTAGTATTTGATAGCAATACTTGAAACCATTTAACTGTGTGCAAACAAATGTGCTTTAACTAGTTAAAAAAATGTTACTCACGAACTATTTACTTACAAATCTTATATATACGAGGATCATTAAATAAGTTTCCAGACTTTTTTCGTATGAGCACTTTTATTGATAATACACACATGAAATTCTAGTCTCCTTCAAAGTAATCTCCTCCAGCGGTAATGCACTTGTTGTACCGTTCCAACAACTCCTGGAAGGCCCCATGGAATTCCTTTTGTGTGATCGCGTCAATGACCTTCGTCACAGCCTCTTTCATCTCCTCAATTGTCTCCTTTGAGCTAAGGGAATAACCAAGTCACAGGGAGCAAGGTCTGGACTATAGGGAGGCTGAGGAGCTGTCTTGATGCCCATCTTGGTCAAATAGTCTGTGACAAGGACGGAGTTGTGGACTGGTGCATTGTCCTGGTGGAAATGCCACTGACCCGATTTGAAGAATGCTGGCCTCTTCCGACGGAATCTCTTCCTGAATTCCCTTAAAACCTCAACATAGTAGCCCTAAGCCTAACCCTTTGGCCAATCAACTCTGGTGTATTGATTTCCTTACTCCTCTCACACCTCTCATCATCCCTCACAGACTCCCTGCCTTCCTTGAATCTCTTATGATACTCAAAAACTGATGCTTGATTCATGCAAGACGGTCGAAAAGCAGTCTGAAGCATTCCATAGGTTTTTATGGCATTTTTTCCAAGTTTAAAACAGAATTTTAATGCATATCGTTCTTCTTAAGTGTCCTCAGGTCCAGATTGCATTTTTTACATTCACCAGCTGTGACAATCAGGCTTTAGTAGGGTGTATTCCAATTCCTGCTGTAGCTGTTGATTTGAAGCTGAAATCATAAAAATTGGTCAGTCATCTCATAAGATGTATAGCAATAACATAGTGAATTTTCAAGAGTCTACGACAACTTTAAATGCCTGTACAAAAAAGTCTGGAAACTTATTGAATGCACAATGTTTATATATATATATATATATATATATATATATATATATATATATATATATATATATATATATATATATATATATATATATATAAGCAATATTTTGAATTAAATAAGCATCAAGGATTGATATGCATTAAACCATATAACCAACAAACCAACCAACTATTATATGGTTTGTAGGAACTATTCCTACTCAATAATTATCATTTGCTTGCACACAGCTATATGGATTTAAGTATTCTTATCAAGTACCAATAATTTGCAAGCAATTTAATGGTTTCGAGTAAATAATAATAATCATTCTTAATAAAGAATTCAAGTAACTATTCTTAATACAAATCCTTTGTACAGCGTTATATAATATCAAGTATTCCTATCTGGCACAAAATATTTTCAAACAGACTTATTTTTCCCATAAATAGGACTCTAATAGCAACTATCATTATGGATTAGAGTGGACCTAAGAGTAATGACAATGAAAGAATAACTCCATATTCCTCAAAGCTTCAGGCCTGGAGCCTCACCACCGGATGCTATTTAGTGTCATACTCAAAACACCCATTTTTGGGGGGCGGTGCAGACATGCAGCAAGGCAACTGATAATTTACATAATTATAATATTTCAAATAAGTAATAATAATGATAATTTTCAGACAGTTTAACATTATTAATCAAACATTATTCCAACCAAACATTAACGATTCTATATAAATGATAATAATTTCTTGCGCACTGTTATATGGTTACACGCATTCCAATCTAACACCAATAATTTTTAAGTAGATCTATTTGATCCATAGATGAGACCCTAAGACGTACTATCATTTCGAGTCAGCGTGGACGTGACAGTAATATTACAACTGGAGCCCCACCATCGGATGCCGGTTCGTGTCATACAAAGGACAGCTCATTTTTGGAGGGGGGTATTATTCCTTTACAGAGGATGCCATCGGCTTACTCTAAGCTCCACCGACAAGGCTAACAGATCGTAAGAAATTATGGCAGTCGCTGTATTTTGATTAATTTTAGAACAAAGGATTTGCCATTCTAGAAGAGACATGTCAAATCTGTTTAGAGGAAGAAGGAAGCCGTTTTGAACATTTCATTTAACTTGATAATTAATTTATTCGATGAAGACTTCATTTAGGTGAAACATAACTATGTTAATAAAACAGTATTACGCTAAGCTGACTTGCTGCACGCCCTTATATATATATATATATATATATATATATATATATATATATATGTGTGTGTGTGTGTGTGTGTGTGTGTGTGTAGGGCGTATTTTTGTGTGCGCACATGCACGTACGTGTATGTATGTATGTATATACCTGTGTGTATGCGTGTATATATAAATATGTATCTGTGTATGCGTTTGTGTGCATGTGTGTATATATAAACATAAATGCATATATTGCTATATGTTTGTGTATTTGAACGAGAAACTCGACACATAAAGGTTTCATTAATCTGTTATCAATGTTCACAGATTTCGCCCATAGGGAATGTTTATTTCAAGACTGAAGTTTATGAATAACATTCACGTTTATGAAAATCAAACTTTTTTTTAACATTTGATTCGATAATCAGAAGTTTAGTTATTGCATAAAGATTATTTCAAATTTGAAAATAATTTTAACTGTTTCTTTTCTTTCGTTTGTTTTCGAAGATAAGTTAAGTAGAATATTCAGTGTTTAAGAATTGATGAAATTGTAAATGTTTGGGGATTAAAATGTAGTGTTTGGGGTAATCTGCTTGAATTTCTAGATGTAAACACACACACACACACACACACACACACACACACACACACACACACACACATATATATATATATATATATATATATATATATATATATACATACACTTTTTTTAAATAGAAGGATTATATCATAGATTTGAATTACCACAGTCAGAAAATCCGGCAAGCACTTTGCGCAACATACGGAACCACTGAATGCAGAGTTGAAACTACACCTCTAAACTACCGGTCCACATCGCTGGATTTTCTGGTCATGATAATTCAAGTTTATAGTATAATTCTTCTATTTGAAAAAAAAATGTATGTCTATTTTCTTGCCCATGAAGTTATGATTACGCGGATGCATATCTACAATCCTTTTGGAGGTGGCCATGTTTACTGTAAGAGTACAGATGTAACTACAAATCACATCAGGTTAAGTGGCCACGAATTTACTATAATTAGTTACTTTGGTAGGACCTATGTGCGATGTGGACCAGTTATTCATTGGTAGAATTTCCAGACTCTGCATTCTGGGATCGCTGGTTCGATCTCCGGTCTGGAGGAGATCACGGTACACACTGCTGATTACACCTAATAAGGTCGAAACAGCTGTCCATTGGTTCCATATGTCGTGCGCAATGCTTGTCGGGTTTTCGGGTAATTTAAATTTATAATATATATAGATATGCCTGTTTGATTAAAAAGAACAGATAAGGAAACAATTTTTTTTACAAAAAAGGAAACGAAATTCCGGATCGAAACTTTTTAACTGTGAGTAAATAATTTGTGTCAAATTTCGTCATTAACTAATTCGTCGTGGTGGAGTGGGGTGATAAGCTGTTAAATACATAAACCAAAGCCATTTGTTCGATGAAGTGTCACCCAGACGTTTTTTTCCCTCGACGATGAATTGTTCACAAAACAAAAATTCGAGAAATCTGATGTGAATAGGACCAGTAGGAAAAGCAAAAAAAAAAAAAAAAAAAAAAAATGAGCAAAATTATTTTTCTTTTCATCTTTGTTGAATCAATAATTTGTAGATAGAACTTTCTTCCTAGATTGATGCTATCTCTTCAGTAACGTTGGGATAAAAACAATAAAGATAGAGATACTCTTTCGAATAATTTATAGAATAGTAAAATGCTTCATCATGAAATATCAGACGATTTAGGTTCAGAAATTTAATGACAGGCGTTTTGTTATGCTTTTGGCAAGTTCAAGTTTTTTTTCATTGGATTAACTTGATTTTGTTCTTTTCAAAATGAATCAAGAATGTCATTTTTAACATTCACTTCATAAAACCTGGGAATTTGTTTAAGTAACAACCTTGTCAAACAAAAGTTGTTATTTTTATTGCTTTTATTTATCTTTTCTTCTCAAGACTCGTGGAAAGAAGAAAAAAAATGAAAAAGTAGCATAAAAGATCCACGATTTAAAAAGATGTACAACTGAATTGTTTATCCCATATCTTAACATAAAATTGCCATGTTAATAGTAAAGATGTCTTTATTGCGAAACCCAGGAAAAATTGACACTGGGAAATTGTTGCAAATGTCAAAATCTCGGTGGGTAGAAATATATTTCTAAACACGCCGAAGGTTTGTAACAAGTTTCACAAACGCACACACACACACACACACACACACACACACACACACACACATACACACATATATATATATATACATAGATATAAGTTAAACGACCGTTGTCGACGGCAACCCGAAGGTTCCTTTTTCTTTGGCTACTACACCGAGGTGTAGGAGAGGACGCTACTCCTTTTCCTGGATTGTTTTACTTATACTTGATCCGTACCTTATAATCCATAATGTTAAGCAAGGAGGTATTAGGTACCATTTTCGAGTCTTTGGTATGATACGACCTGGGATTGAACTCCGGTCTTCCAGGCCATTGGCAAACATAAACCATTATGCCAGTTTAAAGGCTATAGTATCTGTAAGTGAGCTCGATATTAGGAAGAGAGTATATATAGGTAGTGCAACACAGTGTAACAAATTTTCGCCCTCATCAGACAATATTACATCATAAAGAACCAAAAAACCCACAAGTGGGCCAAGAGGGTGGCACATAGAAAGCACGGAATATAAAATGAAATCGGATTTACATTCAAAAAGAAGTCTATAGTACAACAGAACCCAAACAGCTAGAATTTGTGCTGCTCCTTAGAAGTACATATGACTGAACCGGGAAATCATTATTTCTGTAATTCAATTGCCTATGAACAGGTTACATTTCATATTTTCATCCTGCATCACTTAGTGGGTCAGGCTACCGGATATAGGGACACAATTTTGGGGATTAATAAAGGTAGCTTCTGGAAAATTCAAAATAACTTTTGATTTATAATGTTAAAGAGTTCAAATTCCTTTGAAAACTTTCTTGTATGAAAACTTTAAAATGAGAATGTATACACACACCTTCTCCCACGAACGTACACCAAAATTTGATTTATTTCTAAATATTTGCATTTAATCAACAATTTTCAACAATTCATTGCAATCAATTTTTAAAAAAATCACTTTATTTGACTCTAATAATCATTAGTTCACAGTTAAATGTTATCAAATATCCTAATCCTATTCTAATATTTTTGGGGAATTACCTGAAGTGTAGTGGCTAACGTGCTAGACTGTAATAGCGTAGTAAGCGAATTCGATCTCCATTCGTGCTATTACCTTCACTTTTAGTATGAATACCTTTATTCCCGCAGCTATAGGTTAAATAGTACCACAATAGTTCTTCTAAATGCATGGCTTTGGCATCATTGTTTAAAGTAATGATTCCTATTTTATAATTATCATTTGTTTATTCACATTAATATAGTTTCACGTACATTTATCCAATACAAATAATTTTCAAACAGATTTATTTGATCCGTAGATGAGAACATAACGGGTACTACTACACCGAATCAGAGACAACCTTGAAGTAATGACAATAAAGGGAAACCCCACACTTTCCAGAGCTCCAGAAAGGGAGTCTCACAACTGGATGCAGTTTCGTGTCCTACCGAGGACATCACTTTTTGGGGTGGGGGAGTTTTACCCCTTTGTTGATTGTGCAGTTTATTCTATGTCCTGCTGACAGGAGTCGTATGTGTGGAGATGTGTTTAACTGACATGTCTAGATAAATCCATAAAAGCGCTGCTATCAAATGAAAACAAAATAAACTATGCTTACATATAATCACACACACACACACACACACACACACACACACACACACACACACACACACACACACACACACACACACACACACACACATATATATATATATATTTGTTGATGCAAAGTTTTAACTGTCTTTTTAACAAAATTCCCAGAGTTGTCCGGAAGTATCCAGCCATTTTTAATATCGCGAGAACCGTTTACGAAGCTTGGTATCAAATCGCCGGAGACCTTAAGGCGCATGCATAAGCATACACTCTCTGGTGGGGTAACACAGTCGTTAGTAAGACCCTCTTAATGAATGCGTGTACTGAATAACAATGCGCCGACCCATACGTTACGGTTAATGCAAAGTTTGAGAAAGAACTGTGCACTCGTCTGTCATCGTCTTGTCTCGCTACAATTTGACAATGAGTTCTAAAATGAGATGAAGCAGAACGCAGCAAGTTATCTTTTGAGCTTAAACGTGGAATTTGATGTCAGTTTTAAAAAAGAACGGGAAGTTAGGATAAAATAATTCAAGAAGAGTTGACATACATTGAAACCAACCATCCATACATATATATATATATATATATATATATATATATAATCTCTATTGTTGATAGATTTCGCCAGGAATTAATAACTTTCAAGTGAAAAAAAAAAAAAATTTTTTTTGTTTTTCCTTTTAACTTGACTAAGAGAAATTCTTTAATTTTTAGAACGCTACTAGACGGTATTGTACCTAGTATACAGCCGAGTAGGTTAAATTTTGCCCGGGAATGCCTCATTTCCGCATTACTAGTGCCTCGAGCTAATATATTCTAAATTGCCTACAAAATATTGTAATTTTTTATTTTAACAGCCCGTAA